>VYXF01002846.1:66695-80397 GCA_013397295.1 Polioptila caerulea | reverse complement strand
ATAAAGGCTAACTATTTCATAGTAGTCATTAGGAACTAGCATGATGTATACTGCTGTTGATAACCAGGGGTTATACAGCCCTATGCTTCATTACCCTTGCAAGATGCAAGACACAGAGCAACAATAGCACAGCTCTCCAGCTGCACATATTCTGGAAAACCCAATGATCTTTGCATGTACTGAGACATCTGTTGTCACGTAACTTGTCCTGATGGCATTCAGAAGTGTCATCAGACTCTCTGGACTTCATTTTTATTGTTGCTTGGTTAAAGTGTGAACCATGATAAATATCCTGATGCGGTACTGGCATGATCAGTAGTGTTACTATTAGAGGTACAGCACCAAAGCATCAGAGAGATGTCAGGCAAGATAGTGCAGATACAGAGAAAATCTGAAAGTACTTCACTCTATAGAACAAGTGGCATTGCTTTGCTCAAACACACAACAATGCTTCTTGCTGGTTCAGCAGCTGTGCTTTGTTTCCTATCTCCTTTTTCACTCTTTTAAGGTTTATCTGAACTTTTTCCACCCTCTGTTTAGGGTAAAGGTAGAATAATCACACCTAGATTAAAACAGCTAAGAAGAATATAAAAGAGGAAGGGGCATAGAAGAGAATCTCTGTTCCACAGATGTGCAGGGGAGTCATACTAAACTGACACACACGAGAGAAGAGAAATTCTTCCAGAGTTTCAAATATTAGCATACAGTGATGCCATGGGAGGAATAGAACAGTCAGGAGATGATCTTTTTCATCTTGTGCTAAAGAGGCAAAACCAGAGAACAAGGGAAAGTGAAACTAAAGTGAGGCTGAAGAAGGGAAGATAAGCAAGTAAAAATGGGGGGAAAATGGGAGGCAATGACAAAAGAATAAGGAAGTTGAAGGGGAAAGACAGGGAGGAAGGAACAGAGAGGCTCAAAGAAAAAGAAACAGGCAGAGCATATACAGAAGGGACACTTATAAATCCCTTGTGTGCTGCAGGACTAGATGTCTGGATAAATGTTACCCAGCTTTGAGTCTTGGTTGCTTGGAGGGCCACTGTTGAAAAACATCGGAACTAAAGAAAATACATGAATGTTAACCATAGCTACGAGGAAGAAAAGAAAACACAAGACAGAATTGTATCTAACAAAGCTGAAAAAAGTATATTAATCTGTAAAAGGGTAATTCTTCATTATCAAGTAATTAGATGTGGGTGGCAGTTTTTATGGGTAACACAATCTTGTATGTGAAAGACTTACATTGCACTTTGGCTTTATTAAAATCTTTACCAGATACACTTCTTAACCGTCATCTGCATCACTTTTACAAGTTTTTTTCATAAAAAAGGCATACTATTCATAGAGGCATGGAAATACAAAGTGACTGCTTCTCAAAAGGCATGTAAATCCTCCAGTGGCCACAGCTAAGAGTGTAGAGTATTTATTAATGTCTTGGCAAATAGACCAATGAGGAAGCAATGCCAATAAAATAAATACAAAACCTTCACAAACAAATTTTCTTTTTTATTATTCATATGTGTAACAGTCATTAACATTTGCTGGGTTGTGACAGTAATTTTTTTTTAATTTTTCTTCATAACTTAGTTGCCTATTTCTCTTAATTTTCTTCAACAAATATTATAGCATACCAACATTTTAATAGTGGTCTTGTTGTGAAAGACAAAAACAGTAAAATCACCTGACAGCAGTTGGGGAAAAAAATACCTGACAGAAACCTAGTGTGACTCATGATTATAGATAGCAGGCTGCATTGAACTTAAAGTATGATATCATTACTACAGCAACCTGACACTCCATGTCTACCTGGCAAAAGTTGATATCAGAGTTTCTTTTTATTTGTTTTCATACTACTGTTCTTTACGTTTAAGCATCGAAGGCTGCTTTACAAGCAGTTAAATGAAATTGTCCTTGCACTGGGTTCTACAGCAAAAGTTCAAAGATCTGAAAAGGCAAATGATTTCAGATAGAAAAGCTAAGACTCTAAAGTCTCTAAAAGAGGTTAGAGAGCAACAGAACCCATATTTTTCCGAAATCCTCCACAGACAAGCCAATGGTGGGCAACATTTAATTTTAAGAATAGTAAAGCAATTTGTATCAGTGCATATTGTTAATATGTATAAGGTGAAGTGCTAAGGGATTACTTTGAGAAAGAAAGGAAGAGAAATTAGGAATTATATTATTAAAGATGCTCAAGTTTCTTTCTTTGGTGTCTACACAAGTATATTCATTTAATCTGGATGTAAAAATGGTACACATGAACAAACTAGTGGTGGTAAACTAGTACTGAAACCAAATTACCCACAATAATAAGAGCAACTATGTTTTATAAAAATTTGATAAACTGTCAAATATAATGGAAAATATCGGTTATATATATGCTGATACACATATATCAATATATGTGAGCATGTATTTTGACTGCATATAGATAATTTTACTTGTAAAATCTCAGAATGGAATTATTTAAACACTGATATGTATTTCATAGTTTCAATGAGTTTGTTTTTGTTAATCAGGTTTTGGTTTTTTGAAAAAATATCTAAAACTGCCCGCACCTCCCCACACTCTGTCCTGAACCATGTATACATTCTGAGAGCATACCTTCGTAACTTACTTCTTGCTTAACAGTTTTAGGACTACAGAACAAACACAACACTGGAAGACTAGACCAATTTTCCTAAAGCAGAAAATGATATCTAATAATTTTGAATGCCATCATTTTCCAGCATTGACTTTGCTATGGAAAAGACCTTCATATAGGATTAGTGATTCCCCATGCAATGTCCAGTATACAAACTTTCATCAGTCAGTCTCCTTTTGGAATTAAAAAATACCCATAGTCTTCCAGCTGGCTTTAGTTTTGACTTTATTCAGTGTTTTTAATTTTTAAAAAAATTCTCATAGCTGTGAGTGGCACCAGAGAGTCTGGCAGCTAAGATGTTGCCTATGAGCTACTGACTAATCTACTTTTTTCAAGGGCATGATGATAAGAATGGCACTCCTAGGTCTAGGCCCTTTTGCTAATTATGCCAATGTTCTGTTCTATGCCTCTGCTTCCTTCTTTGTATTGTAAAGACAATACATATTTTCCTCTTTTACACTAAGAGAGTACAACTATTTGACCACAAAAGGGTTGAAAAAGTGTTGGGCTGTTGCTCAAAACTCTGAATCGTTCTTTGCACAGAGTCAGTTTATGGCCTCTAAGTTGTAATCACATGTCCTGTCTTCTGTGGCAGTATAAAAGCTGAATGCCCCAGCTGTTCATTGCTTGTGGCATAATTGCTCTCTAGCCCTTTCCTCTCAGAATAATGAGAGTTAACTTGCACATGTTTAGAAGGAGGATTTTTCTAACCTGGTTTGTTCAGAGAGAACCTGGCTAGGGAGCAACTACACATGTAGCTATACTAGCATATGGTTGGGGTAAAGTATTCTCCCCAACCCTGTGACCTCTGGTGGATCACAGAACAGCTGGCAAAGTCACCTCTTCTCTTAGCTTAGCTGGAATTAAACCAGGGTTAAACTCAGAGTTGAGCTATTCTGTATAGAAAAAGTAACGTCATTCAAATCAATAGGGCCACAACTCACACACATCTCTTTGAGTATCATGTGCAGTATCTGACCCAAAACACCGTTTTTGACAAAAATAATTTCTTGTCATGTAAAAAACATGTGAAGTTAAGTGCTCCCAAAAGAGAAAACTTACAAGCTCACTAACCACATATAGGTCAACACCAAATACAGTAAATTAGTTCCCTGAGATAGAAAAAACAAGCCTAAAATCTGAAGCATTCTGAATTCCTACAGAGCAAACACAATCCAGAACATTCCTCTATGCCATAGTTTTTTTGAGGATAAGTTCTGAAGATGAGAGAACAGCTCCTCTGCTAAAACATTAATTCTGTGACAGTCTGATGAGATTAGTGATCAAATTGTCACTAACATTTCATTGATAGGCATCTATTCACTAGAAACTTGATTTATTGCACAGAGGCCAGAGAATCCTGCCAGATCTTAATGCCTTTCAGCCATTACTGGCAACATTGTGACTGTGCCCAAATGTGAAAGGCAGTGTTATCAAATTACCTCTGCAGCTTCAGGTTTCCTTGACTTCCTGCACTCTATTAATGCATCCACTGAATGAAAGCATAAATACTGCATTTTCTCTGCCCATTGCTTTTTAATTCGCTATTTGGAAACATTTTTAGTCAAAATGAAGGTATTACAAATAATCCCACCCACTGAGCAAGACCAATAAACAACTGTTTTTCTTTTCTTTCTCCAGGGGAGCAAACCATGGTTGGTTGGTTGGTTGGTTGGTTGTGGAAATCATCTGACAATAGTAATTGATTCTGAGTGTATACATCTACCCTACCCCTCAAAAATGCCTCCATTTAGAGAAAATGTTAGAATATTTTAACAATTCCATCATGTTGAGGGCACATTCAGCGCAGGTTGATGTCTTAGACCATCCCAAATCATAAAACTCCAGTTTTGTGCCAGCTGTACAATCTCTTGCCCTGTGGTTAATTAATGAACACTGTAACTAGAACCTGGATAAAGTATTCTGGAATCTGTTACAACCATTACCTTTTTCTACTCTGTTACTTAGTCCTTGCTACTAAGCTTCCTGCATTCCTCCCCTGAGGAAAAAACAGGAGAACAGTGTTATACATGATTCTCTAACGTTACAAGCGTAAATATTATTTTTACTAGATTATGCTCCTCTAACTACACTACCATAGCAAACCTTTTCCTATGGATATATATTTCTGCATTTGATATACAATGAGTATGTATGAATGTATGGCAAATTTATTAGTATTGACTGGAATTAGGTGGTAACTTAGGTGGGTTTGGACAGACAAGCTACAAAGAACTATAGTTCCTGACTGAGAGTCAGATGTTCCTTAGTTCACTGCATGACAGCCTATCAACAATCCCATAGTTCATCAAACTCTGGATTATTTGTTTTGGTACTTGATACTTTTGATACTCCTGTACAGTGCTTACAACATTTCACTCAGAGTTTTCCGTATATGAATGCTGAGTCTGAAAGCCTCAAACAATTTTTTGAAGAGTTTCAGTCTATAACGATAAGCTTCATGGAACAACACCTTTTGCTCAAGGGAGACATTACCTGCATGCACTTTTACTGTGCTAGTGTTACCAAACATTTCTTTTCAAATTTCCCTGCATACCCCTTTTATCCTTCATAAGAGATATTTTCATAGAGCTATTTTTAAAGAAGACATTTTTATTATCATAGATTTAATTAATTTTCCCAAGGTTTCTCTGCATGTATGTTTTACTAAGCATTTTCCTTTTCTGCCATATACTAAGTTTTCTAGCTTTAATGAAAAAAAAATGTATTTTTTGCCTAGAGATCCTGTGGAGATATTCAAAAGCCATCTGGACAATGTCCTGGACATACAGTTCTAGGTGGCTCTGCTTGGACAGAAGGTTTGGACAAGATGACCTCTCTTCTAACCTTGAACAGTGTGTGATTCTTTGAAATTAGACGGCTAAATTAACAGGGATGCTCGACTACACACCTATCATAGGTCTTCATTCACTCATTAGGAAAATCCACAGTCGAGTGCTAATGAAGTCAATATGTGGCAAGTCTGTAACAGCTGCCCTTAACTTCCACTGATAATTGTTCTCATTTAAATGGCATAATATTCCATATACTGTTGTTGAATATAGTAACAGCAAAATTCATGCCTTCGGGGCTACAATGTGGCTGAGTTTTAGCCAGATAGACTGAACTGTGACCTAATGGGGTATTGCAGGCCTTTACACCTTTCAGATGCACAGGTCACAGTCTCAGTCTTTATAAACACCTATGTAATTATATTACAAGCCATTCTTGCATATATTGAGATCACTCCGAAAGATAGTTAAAACAAAATCAATATGAGCATGATTCAATGACCTTTAAAACAAGAAAACTACTGATTTTAGTCAGTCTTCTTGTCTGTAAGAGACACAGTATTATACTCCATGCTTGTAATATATTACCCCTAATTATTAATCACATTTAGTAACCAGCAGATTTCTAGTATTAAATTTTTAAAATGATGCATTTTTTACATGTATTCCTCTACAAATCAAATTTCTTCAGCTTTCTAGATCAGTAGCATTCAGAATCCAGGAATCTAAAATATGATCTAATATGCACATAATCCCAGTACATACATACTGCTGTAGATATCTCTCATGCACCCATCNCAAACGTCATAGATATCTATTGTACAAATATGATGGATATATCCTTATAGGATAATTTTAGACTGGTAATGGAAAAAATGGATTCTGTTCTATTTGAATAGGTGTAACACTTAGCCTTTACAAAATAGATGCCTGAGAGAATCCTGAAACAATTAAAGAGATCCATTCTAACAAGATCCGTTATGGATCCGTGCTAACAAGAATAAAAAAAATTCCATTATTAAAATATAAACTTTTTTAGTTCTCTTTCTCTAGGACTGTTTTACAATTCATTACATTTTTCTGTGAAAATCCAAAATATAGAGCATTTAAGAAAATATTTACAAGCATAGAAGGAGAAGTTTTCCATAGAATCACATAAAGCTAATTTACTTCTTTCACACAAAGTACTGAAACCTGAAGAGGAATTAAGAGAGTCAGAATCTTTCAGAGCAGGTATAAATCCCATATTTTCAATAAAGTTCTAAGCATGCTACCATCGCCTACAAAAGTAAAGTAATAAATCAGCTACTAAAATTTTCAAATATTTTTAGGCATATCTACTTCAATAACTGGATGAATTCTAGATTATTAAGAGCTCCTACAAAATTAGTAGCAACTTAGAGAATTCAGAAGTACATAGTATTCAGTTATTAATCAGAAATAGTCTTACAAAATGTAAAAATTCACTTTGGAACTCAATAGATTATGAAATTTTTCAGATAAGCAACTACACATATATTTATGGCCATACTCATAAAGCAAGCCTGTCCATTTTTCTGTTAAACATATTTTTCTTTTGATTATCTATTTCAACTGATTGGCATGCAACACTTTATTTAAAGCTATGTTTCAAAAATGCCTTATAAAAAGGATTTTCCTGTTTATATGGAAGGATAATTTCCAACATAATCATGACCACAATGCCCATTTCATCTATACATTTTTAGGTATCTTTCTAAAAAGGAAAGAAAAGATGTCAGAGCTGCTGACTTGGATCTTAGTTTCCCAAGTCAAACAGTAGCCCTTGAAAACTTGCCAGCTGCCTTTGATGGCCAGATCGTGCTTGCAGGTAGCTAACCTCAGTATTTGCAGTATTTAAGGCATTTCCTACAATAAACATAAGCAAGTACAAATAAATACTATGGTATGAAGGCACCTGTATTTTTTTAGCTTAGGAAAAATTGAATATTTTATTTTGCCAATGCCATCATTAGGATTCAACATGCCAGACTAAATTAACTTCATATCCTTCTACCTCTTTGGGTGCACCATCACTACATCCATACATCAACAACAAAAGAGTCAGTTAACTGGGTTTGAAAACATGCTTTGCTTTATTTCCTACCTGAAGAATGTAGCCTCTAACATAGTCTCGAAGTGTCCAGCCTAAGCCATGTAGAATATGCAACACCTCCTCTTGCTTCAGTACACTGAAGAGTCGGTCAAGCAGTATCTTCAGTCTCACAGGCACAGCCTGAGTACCATACAGCATCAGGCTGCTGATGTCAAACACAACATTGGACTGCACAATCTCCACTTGGGTTGGGTGGTAGAGATGCTGAGTACTAAGTTTGTCCAAGGCTGAAAGAAAAAGGGTCAAGCATAAGGAAAGAGCAACGACAAGACAAGAAAAGAACTTCAAAGAGTCATATGTGTATTTGTGATATATATACATCACTTTTGGCAGATACACTTACTTTCCAGAGAAATATAGTTACAGAATTGTTTGTGTTGGAAGGGACCTTTAAAGGTCAGCTAGTCCACTCCCCTGCCAGGGGCAGGAACATTTCAACTAGAACAGGTTGCTCAAAGCCTCGTCCAACCTGATCTTGAGTATTTTCATGGATGAGGCACAGTCTCACTGGACTCCAATGCCTCAATATCTTTTGACAAATCTCCTTTATACTTAATTTAAATCTACCATCCTCTTTTCAGCTTAAACCTCTTGTCCTATCACTGCATGCCCTTGTCAAAAGTCCCTTCCCAGCCTTTTGGCAGGCCTCCTTTCAGTACTGAAAGCCCAGTTGGGTTGCCAAGGAGCCTTGCCCCAGCTTCTTTTCAACTTCTTCCCTGGCTGAAGGATCCCAACTCTCCCACTTTTTCCTCACAGGACAGGCCCGCCATCCCTCTGATCACCTTGGTGATTTCCTCTGGACTTGCTCCAACAGGTGAATATCTTTCCTGTGCTGAGAACCCCAGAGCTGCGGTCCTACTACTCCAGGTGGTGTTTCACCAGAGGAGAGCAGACGGGCAGGATCATCTAACACACCCTCCTGGCAAAGCAGTTTTTGATGCAGCCCAGGGTATGATCAGCTTTCTGGGCTGCAGGTGCACATTGTAGAGTCATGTTCAGCTTTTCACCCACTGAATTTCCCCAGGTCCTTCTCTGAAGTGCTGCTCTCAAGGCGTTTATCTCTCAGTGTGTTCCCATGCTCAGGATTGCCCTGACCCAGGTGCAGCACCTTGCCCTCGTTGAACCATATCATGAGGTTGATATGGGTCCACTACCTCAAGTTTGTCCAGGTCCCCCTGCATAGCATCCTGTCCTTCAGATGTGTCAACTGCACCACACAGCTTGATGTCATCCACAAATTTGCTGATGGCCTCACTATGTCATTGATGAAGATAATAAACAGTACTGGTTCCAGTATGGACGCCTGACGGATGCTAGTCATCACTAAGGGATTCTTTTTCAAAGATGCTGCCCAAAACAGCCCTAGTTTCCAAAGGTAACAAATAATTTTTATTGCTATTGCAGAAGGGTTGTCAGGTGAGACTCAGACACTACAATACTCAGAGTTCAAGAGAAATTTATGACTAACTAATGACCAAGACTGAAGCAATGCTGCATTGAATGGGACTGTTAAAGGTTTGATACTTAATCTCTAGACGAAAAAAATTAAACAGATGCTCCCTAAATTCCAGTCTTTTAAACATGTTAAAACTAAGGCTCCTGATTTACCAAAAATTTGATCATGAATTCACTGCTACTAGAATTGGATAATTCTTTTCACCTGGCTTTACAAATTCTATGTTATTCATTATGATTTCAATAATTTAGAGATAAGGGAAATTTGTAGGATGAAGGTATTTCTTATCCCCTTGTGAAGCTAAAAAAGATGGAATTGCATATGACATCATGTATTTTACTGAGCATCAACGTTTAAATTTAATTTTATTTCTACTTTATCAAATATGTTGTAGCACCTAAGCTTGTCACTGCTTTTTTAAACAAAATTTCTGAGCATTTAAAACAATCTGGTAGGGACTTCTCCTGTACTTGGTTTCTTCTTGTCTTATGGTCACTAGAGAGTTCATGTACTCTTGATAAATTGCTTTCTTACATCCACAGCGCAAAGGCCCTTATCATTTACTTGCCGGCTTCATTCAACACGTTTACTCCAAGGACTACATTGTCAAAGAGTTCCGGTTTCCTCATACTTCATTTCTTGCAACTGAATTGTCTGATCTTTCCTATTCTAGTGGCTAAGTCAACTTTGAATAAATAGCTTTAAGTATTAATTTAACATTCAAACAAGATAAGAAATTGGCAAGCCTAGGGACTTCAGTCCTACGTCTCTCCACAGGACATTTATACTGCAGAACATGAAGAATGGGATTTTTTCTTCCAAAAGCTCGCTCTTCTTCCAAAGTACTTCACCTATGTAGGCTTCATGATGTGAGACTAATTTTTTTACAAGGTCTAATGAATGAGATTTGATTGAAGCCTAAACAGGTGAAATACTTTCCTGCCTTCTCCCCTCCCCCCTGCCCCCCATCATTGTGTTTTATCTTTTTCTAAGATGGTTTTTTTGCTACCACCATAATAGATGTGTCATGAATGTTCTCAGCTAGAAAAGCCAAGAAAATGGATATTTTTATTCTGCAAGTTGGGCAGGATGTGTGGTGATATGTATATATGCATACCCAAAGGACTGATCAACCATTTAGGAGTAAAATAAACTAGGTTTTTTTTCTAATACTAGCATTATGTACAATAAGAAGGGTGTAAATAATATTAGTTTCAAGTAGATACCTTGTAAGAATACCTTCTAACAGACTATTGAAATTATTGAGCAGATCTGGACTACCCTGAGCTTTTCAACTTCAGTCTTACAAAATAAGAATAGGGTCCAAAGATATTAACTGGCTTATCCAATTTTATGCAAATTTAGAGCAGAACCAAGACATGAATGGATATATTTTTGAATACTTCATGATTTTTAGTGACTGAATCATACTGTATTACTAATAAATCCTAATATTTGGTTTTGTTTCTCTCTTCGGTAAATAGCATGCCTGCAGTGAGGAAAAACAAAGTCTTCCATCTGAAGAAGAGTTGTCATGCTGAGGATATTAAGATCATTATTCTACTGTGGCCTAAGTGAGAATGACTGTAAGACATCTTTATCTAAGGATTATTGGGTAGATTATAGATCTAATGGCTTTTAATTTCTCTGACAATGAGATTACAAAACTCTGTGGACATATACCCACTTCATGGAAGGTGACGACTCTGAGGATAATAGCTTTGGAAAGCCTGAGGTGGAATGGAAGAGGGGAAAAATAAATAAAGGTTTTTTAAATAACTAAGCACACTCTTTGACCATCTGATAGAAATTTTTGCAATCTAACCTGTACTATTCCATTAAATTGCAATATTCATTTTTTCGCAGCATTGTCGATAGACATCTGCTTCTCAACACACACACACACACACACATATACTAATTAGCATGATATTGGAACAACATTCCAAATGACAATGATATTATCTCCAATTTTGGTTTGTGGCCTTATTACATGTATTATGTAATAAACAAGCAGTGAATTTTATACTTTTCAAGTACAAGTCAAAATACGCAGTAAAATGTGGAATTCATAACACAACAAAACATACACTATTGCATGGGTGTACAAGAACACTTGCGAGCTAAAGACAAACCTCCTGCTACATGAAAATAAAAGGGTTTTAAATTAAACAAAAGGAAATACAGTTGTGTTCATATGGGAAATAAGAGTACTGTTAGATTCTGAAATTCTTTCTGAACATCAACTATTGATATCCCTTCAAATTTTCAGAATGAAAATTCTAACTCTAATTTGTAAGTTATAATGTGTTTCTTTAAAAGATTGCTAAGGATGTAGCTGACAGAGAGAATTTCTGTAGTATTTCAGATTTCTCTGAATTAGGGTGAATTTCTCGCCACCCTTAGTAAATTATGTTGAGAGATGTTTTTTCAGGTAAGAGGTAAGGAAGGACCTATCTTGTTGGTTTTCTGTAAAGAAAGGAGTATTACCTTTAGCCTTCTAGACAAATTTCTTATTCTTGTTAGATCTCTAAATAAAAAATCTGCTGTCCTGAGTTGCCCACATAATTTCATGTAGATAATGCATTCCTCATCACTTTCTGTTCTAAAGTATTTGTTTAATTTATACATGCTAATGAACAGTTTTACAGGTGAATACATTCAACAGTATCTGCAGTAGTTTATGATTTCATAAGCACTTAGGATGTTTCAAGATTAAAGATGCTATACAAAAGAATGTGCTCAATCATACCTGAAAAATTACATCAACAGATATGTCTTTAATAAAGAAGTTACCAGTGATACAGGAAGAAGATATTGAACTAATCATAAAATCGCATATTTGCTGAGCAATCAACATTTTCATGGGATGGCCTAAAAATACCCTTGTGTTTTACTCTGACAACACTCAGTCAAGTAAAATTTCTTTGGTGAATTCCCAATTTCAAGCACTTGTTTCAGAAATTTTAACGGTTAAAAGGAATTTGTAGAGGACAATAAAGAAGATTGCCTTCAACAACAAAAAATTACTAGCTGGATAATTAGTACAGAAATTAGGAACTTTTCAACATTGTTTTCCAACTCTGAAGTATCAAGTATGCACCATAATAATTGAGAATATTTTAGGTGGAAGGGACCAAAAATGACCATCTAATCCAACTACCTGAGCACTCCAGTGCTGATCATCAGTTAATCCATATTGAGGGGGTTGTCCAAATACCTCTGAAACAGGAAGTGTCTGGGGCATTGACCACCTCTTTAGGAAGTCTGTGGTTTGACCACCCCTCCCATTAAAGAAGTGTTTCCTAATGTCAAGCCTGAACCTTTCCGTGTTAGCTTATTCACTCTTTAGCTTCTTGAATAAACAAAATGCCCCAGATTTTAGAGAGACTCTGCTCAGTATAATTTGAAATGTCAAAAGAGCTTTGAAATTGTTTCAGTGTCAATCTTTATAATACAGTCTGCAGTGGTCTTATTATGCAATATTTCAGAAAAACAAAACCTTGGATATCTTCGCAGTAAATCAGTGAACAAACTTTTACTTTTATGTTCCATTTTTAGTTTTTGATTTATTGGGGGTGTTTTTTGTTTGGGAGTTTTCATTTGTTTGTATGTTTTTAAATATAGTAAAGTAGGGAAGGGAAATGTACCTTGTTTATATTTTCCTGGAGTCTTGAGACTGTGCAATTCAAATCAATTTAAGTACAAAGGATACATTAAAATAAGGTACAACTTCTTCAATTTATCAAAAGACAAAAAACAAGAGATTTTTCATTTCATCTATACTGTGTCCAGTTCACAAGCTCAGCTCTGCAAATTTACTCATTGCCCTTAGACCCCTTCCTTCCCAATATACAGTGAAAAAGGTCAACCAAATTAAAAGCCATGCATCTTAGCAGATTCCATTTTTTCTAAGTACAAGAAATACAAATGTACAGTGATGAATTTTGTACTTTAGAGGTCTCATACTATTTTTTGGAATAGCTACAATGAAAGCATGACATTTTGCCTTTACTGAATAGAAAAGAATTTTAAATATCCTAGTTTTAATGCAACTGGATTTGTAAATACACTTACCTCTTGCTAATTTCCTGATCCTAGATAAGTATTTTATTAACCTGAGAGGGATGAAAATGTCTAGTGAAAGGTCTAGGCTGATTTGCCTGGCTGTGTGTCTCAGAACACCACAGAGAAAAATCTATAGGTTGCAATAGGGCATTATGGATCTCATTCCATTGCAGTTTTAGTTTTGGGCTCTCCAATATAACCACTCTGGATTTTTTTGCGTACTCTCTAGCCAGTTTCCCAACTTGCCAAAGGGGAATACTGCTGAGGTAGAAACACATATACAAATGATGATACAAAATTTTACAACCACTGTCTCCTTTCTAGATTACTAGATTTGTTCAAGAACAGGAAGGCAAAAAAAAAATAATATATAGTCTGTGTCTAGACAATAAAAAAGAGCTTTCCAGACATTTTTAAAATCTAAATAACTGTGCCACTTTTTGCACCAAAAGAATCTAAAATTAGAAGACCGATTAAATATATAATACCAATATAAAATGATTCCATGATACTGTTGCAACAATCGTGTTGAGTGTGGTAAAACAGATACAGCGTTATTAATGGCAATGTTGAGCACTGCAATTTACTCTTGATTTTAGCGGAGAACACTA
>VYXF01002846.1:44615-63301 GCA_013397295.1 Polioptila caerulea | reverse complement strand
ATAGCAGAAAACACAATTGAAAAAAAAAAAACCCACTAAAAAACCAAAAAAACAAAACAACAAAAAAGGATGAAAAAAGAGCCCAAATGCTTTTTCCTACAAATTTAGGCTAGATCTAAGTTTATGTAGTGGTACCTCAAAAGCATGTTTTGATCCAGAATTCAACATATAAACTAATAATAAAAATAAAATGGTAGGTTTTTCCGCCCTTCTTTTTCACAACTAATATATTCAAAGGAACATGCTGTAGAGGACTTTCATCCCAAGTTATCAGAAAAATATCTGGGCTGGAAATTTCCTGCATAAGCATACTGCAGGAATGAAGACATCTGACTATTGGGACCAGGGAGTGGAAGATGAGACAGAGCCTCTTGTGTGGGCTTTGCACCTTGTAGTACTCTCCATCAGTTGGAGCCTACGTAAAAGAGGACTTCAGTTGATTAGTGTGATGATTAGTGATGGAGAAACACAAGTAGATTAATCACGTGAGCATTCCAACACACAGCTGCTATTGTGCGTTGGTATCAGCAGTCTCCTCTGCTGCAGACAGCAGCTATGGATCATGGTATCACAGTCCTCAATGCACCAATTTTGCCCACCAGCCTGCATTCTGAGTCCAGGGGTCCAGAACCCATACTAAAGCTCAGGCCTGGACATTAATTTCCCTCCTAAACTACATTGTAGGTGTGTCTGGCTGTGGTCCTGTCTTCTAGATACCCTCAGACTCATGTTACAGCCCGGTCTTCTATCCCATCTTTGGATCCACCTTCTTTTGTTCCTGATTGAAGCCTGTGGATGGACCCTTGACTTGACTATATTCTGGTGCCGTGCCTGAGAATGTCAATGGACACAGTTACCAGCTTCTCACTCACTCTACCTTGGTCAGACCTCAAGGAACTGTGCTCATGCTGCAGACATGATCAAGGTTCTCATTGCCTTTGACTATAGGCTCAGAACTTTTTGTCGGACAGTCCACTTTTGCTGCTCCTTGACACATAGATTATTGATGTCATTGTTGAAAACTACAATCTGAAATGGAAGATGCTAAATAAATCATCTCTTTCTATTACTTTGATTAGTCATTCAACTTTGAACTTTCCTGTCTCTTGTCTCCAAAGCTAAATATCCCCTCCCTATTAGCCATTAACACCTTCTTAAAACTATTCTCTTCCTTAATAATGGTAAGATGGGGCTTAATATGTATCTTAATCATCCTAATGTCATTTGGTTGACATACTATACACAGTAAGACATAAGCACATTTGGGAGCTCTGGACAGTGGTCCAGATTTGGAGGATTTCCATTTTAATCCTAATGCACCTCAATTCCATTAACTGTGATTCACAGTTTTACAGAAATTCTAAGTGGGAAGGAATTTCTACAGATTGTCTGGTGCAGTCTTCTAAAAAGCAGGGCCTTAGATTAATTGGCTCAACCAAGATGTGTCTTTTATATTTAAAGGTGGGGGGAATTCCACCTCCTCTCAGGCAATCTATTCCATCTTTTATGCAGCCATGAAAACTGTAATGAAAATGCAATAGGCACTGCCCACCTGTTAATATCATTCTGTCAGAATGTTACAGATATATTTCACAGAGGCAACCCAAGACCATGGTGGTGTTTCAGTTTAGAGTGTAACTCTGGTTCAAGACTATGAAATGCTCTCCCACATGTGCTATACCACCTCAGTTTTTCCAGAAAACCTGCTGTCTTAAGGCTGCTGAGAGCTGAAGGTGTACAGACCCTGGGAAGACTGGTTCATAAAACTAGTTCTACCATTCATACACATCAGTCTTACCCATCCCAATTCATGTATTCTGACCATTTCGCAAAGCTCTTGTTAAATATACTTCAGAAAAATTGACTGTAATCAATTATAATACAATTTTAAAAGTCTCTGAGACTCATGTTGTAAATTTTGTGTATTATCTTTTCTCTTTCTAAAGTCCAGATGGAAATGGGATAATTGAGTAACACTATTGTCTGCTAAATGAATCTGGGGCAAGTGTCCTCATAATGCTATAGCTCAAAATGAAATTCCTCCTAGTAGGCAAAAAAAAGATTTTTCCTTTCAATTTCACATTTGCAGAAGAGAAAGCTGAGGTAAAGTTACTCACAGTATTATCATTTAAACATCTGAAAGCAGTATGAATTTTTTATTCTTGCAGTCAAATCCCATTTTAACCTTATGAAGCTATATGGAATGAAGTAGTAGGGTTTGTTTCATTTAGCGCTGTTTCAATTTGTGTTCTGCTTAACCTAGTGAACTCTAGTTAATTAGGATGTTCCTATAAACAATTAAGCTTCTTGTAGGATCGTTAAGAAGATATAAAAATTTATGATGTAATAAACTGTAATAAAATGATAAAGTGGTTAGTGCATCTCAGCAATCCATGCGCAGCAGCAGAGGTGTTAAAAGACACAAGAAAGGAGGGACTATCACCTAAACATCCTGGAGTGGATGCAAGTTGCAAATGACCACCACTACTTCCCCACAAATCTGTTGGTGATTTGAATTCCCACGTCTTACAGAATTTATCCTGCTCATTTGGGGATCACACAGCAATCACCAGACTCTCTTCTGCTCCATCTGACGTGTTATCATCACACTTAAAGGGCTCAAGATTATGGCTTTCACTAGCTACCTTTCTAAAAGGCAGCCTCTATTGCGACTGGAAAGAAGAATTCTAAGAGCTAATTTAAAGTCATTGTTTGTGTAGCCTTTGTTCCATCTTGCACACAGTAAGTCTATTCTTTTCCTTCTGGGTTCTCTCCTTAAGAAGAAAGGGGAAGACATCATCACCTGAGACATCTCCTAGAATTTTGTGCCATGGTATTGGGTGAGATTAAGCCTTCTCTGTAAAATATAAATTCAGTAATGATGGGCACCCAAATAAAAATACCTTGCACTTTTGAAATACTTTTAGTCTAATTGTCTAAGGGCATTTTATAGCTAATCAAGGGCAACCATAATTTTAAAAAGTGTATTTCACAGTTGCCAATTAGTATCTGATTATATTAATGACAATTCCGTGAAAGCATAAAGTGTGACTCCTAATTTAAAAGATTTTCAGAAAATAAAATGTTCACAATGAGAAAAGATTTCAATTTTAGTCGTGAATATAGGCCAACCCAGCAGAAACAGGCACTGTGCTTCAGAATGGGCCATGGCCTGTTTAGGGCTCACCCAGCACTCAGTTAGTCCTTAGCAGAATGCTTAATGCCTGGTCAGCTGAGATCTCACCTGACCATATCCAAAGGGCATTGGTTTATTCAAACCCCAGAATGTAAGCCAATGAAATTGCGTAGAAGCAGAAAGGTCTGACTTCTTCCTGACTGAGTTAAGGTGTTCTAGGGGTGGCAGGGAAGAAAAGAAGAAAGTATTTTTAACTGAACAGATTCCCAGGGAAATCCGAGGAAGTACAAATGTGAATGTATGTAGGCTAAAGCCTGTGCTTTATCCCTCAAGAAAACATTACTTGACACCTGAGGGTGTCAAATTTACATGAGAATTATACTCTTGGCCATATGGTTATGTAAGTATCAGCTAAATACAAGGATGAAAAAGGAAGGCTTCTTATTTGTTCTCGGGGCATCCAAACATTATTTATTTTCTGTCACTTCTGTCTCATAAACTTTTGAAACAACACTATTTGTCTTGGATGCCCTAATACCTGGATTTGGTTTCACAACAGCTTGACTTGCAATAAAGGTGATACCAGAGTAACACAAAGCAAACACTTCATCACATCATTCCTACCAATGTGCCAGTCTTTAAAACAAGATACTGGGTCAGACTGCCCACAAGATAACCGAGTGCATTTTCTCTGTGCTGCATTGGCTGCTCTGGAAAATCTCGCTGAAGGGAAGCATAAAGGAATCGCGTAGGAAGAAGGGGGGCACTTAAAAAAAGTATTTACGAGTAATGAAGGTTAATCATATAAGGTTCCTGGAAGCAACTCAGTAATGAAAAATATGCCTCCACCTTCAGGGTCAAAAGAAAGTTATAACAGATGGATTAAAATGATCTTGTCAGTAAAAGACAGGAAAAGCCAGACTACATCTAAACCTGTTTTACTTTAAAAGTCATGAAACGCTAGCTTTTACTATCACTGAGCTACAGAAAATTACTTTGATAATAATCTAAAAATAACTTATAAAAAAATTATTTTCTCAAGTAATTTTAAAGCATTTCAAATAATTAAATAAATTGAATAGAAGGAAACAACCATGTTTGATATTTTAAATTGTGACAATACAGAAATAACCCAATTATTTTACTAATCAACTATAATTACATCTCTCGCTTACTTCCTTAATTTTTCATTTTAAAAATTACTCTCTGCTTAAAAATCTCCATTTTTAAGAACCAACACGCAATTCTGTCAGCTTTTAGAGAGACTCTTAAGATCTCTGACATGTTTTCATTTTGTTTTATTTTGCTAGGGATTATCTTTGACTTTGCAAACCTGGATTTCTTTCACTTAACATCTTTGGACTGAGACAAATATAGGAACTCAGATTAATTTTATTTCAACATAGCTCTCACTCCCATCTCATTTCCATGCAGGTCATATTTAAATTCTAAACCTTCTTCCTAGATCAAGTCCCTTCAGAAACTTCAGGGTAAGGGAGTGATGTGATTTCTAAAATTTCCACAGCATTCCTTTGTTTCTGTATTTCCATCCATCCTTCCTTCCTTTCTTTTTCATTTCAGGTTTCTTTTATCTGGCAATTTCATTATCTACCAGAAAAAATTCAGAAATTCAGAAAACTCAACCATTCAAAATGAAGTAGTCACAGTTATGTTATATATCTGACTTTATGACATTCTCCATTCTCTAATGGAGGTTGTTTCCATTCTAGCAAGCTAGCATCAGAATTATATAAATACTAGCATAGCATCAGAAACTTCCTTTACGAAGTGAAATTGTAGTCCACATGGCAAGTCTCTGAGTATTGCTCTTTACTGTACGGCAGCTTTTAGTCTGAAAAATAACGGCTGGGCCCTTTGTGCCAAAATCTACTAGTTAATGTTATTATAAATTTATTTTAAACAGAACTTAATCTCAAAGTTACTGCGGAGAACATCTGATCAAACGTCATATTGGATTGTATGTGGCCTCACCATACCTTAGAGAGGTGTTAAACTTTACTTGAATGAATAGTTGAGCCCTGAACTATGCTGATTGGCATGATGCAAATGAAAAGACATCAAAGATCGTTAGAAGACTAAGGATTACATTTTTCTAGAAAAGGGGAGAAGAAAGAAAGAAAGAAAGAAAGAAAGAAAGAAAGAAAGAAAGAAAGAAAGAAAGAAAGAAAGAAAGAAAGAAAGAAAGAAAGAAAGAAAGAAAGAAAGAAAGAAAGAAAGAAAGAAGAGAGAAAGGGGAGAGCAAAAATATTTAGAGGATGTTTAATTTCAAAGAGTAGATTGAAAATTGTAAAATTCAGATGGTCTAAGTATGCACAGTATACCAGAAACACGCTGTTGATCTGAGTTTTACCAGTGATCCATTTTAGGATAAGACCAAAAAACTGTTATTTCTGATTTTCTGATTGTATCTGAAACTAGATGACAACTATTTCACACAAACTTAGTAATATTATTATATTACTGTGGGGGGTTTGTTTTATTTTGTTTGTTTGTTTGTTTGTTTGGGTTCTTTTGTGGGGATATTGAAACAAAAATAAGTAGAATGAATATCAGAAATGATAGCTTGAGTCCACTATAACTTATGTCACTTTAGCACACTTTTTTGGAGCAAAATAGTTATGAGAGTAGGTATGACTGTACTTGATTGATACTACATTGTGTCTTTTGATCTGTTGGACAAGATATAATAGGAGTGTTTCTGCTAGCAGTACAGTAGTTATTATTCTGACATCAATGACAAGTACAAAAGACAAAATGCAAAGTCAATGAAATCAACAACTTTTTACTGCAGACTTGCCTAATTTCTTTCCTCATAGGCTAAGATACTTCAGCTAGAGGAAATGCATGGCAAATTGAGTGGGGTTTTTAAAATTATTTTCAATAAAGTTTCAGTGATTTTTGTGCTAAAGAGAATAAAACATCATTACTGTCTTCACAAGATATAGTGCTTTTTCTAATACAAAAAATAGCAGGAGAACAAACCAAGCACTCGAGTATTATTTTTTGGAGTCATCTAAGTACTATATTATTTAAAAACCACAAAGTACTAATTGCCTAGGTCAAAACAGATTCTCCTTAAAAAATTTACTCAAGATTTTAATGAGATTTTATTCTCCATATGGACTATACAAAGTATCTTTACCATTAAAAAAAAAAGAAATCAAGACATACTTTATCTGTTTGACTGCTTAAAGTTTAAGAAATGGCTTATCCAACTTAAACCATTTAATATTTGGGCTAGAAAACAAATCCCCACCCAACCTGACATCATGAAAGCCAGGATTTAGATGAAAATAAATTAAAACAGTCTAGTCACCCAAATTCCTTAAAATACTCAAGATTCATCCTAGGACTAACCCACTCTCCATGATGCACAGTAGTACTTGATAATACTGCTATGCTCTGTGTAGCTTTTATCTTTGGCCTTAAAAACACTGATTGTAGAATTGCCACTGTAGTGCAGAGGTCAAACCTCGATAAGCTGAACTTTCGACAACGGAAACATTTATCTGTCCACGAAAGTATTTCCAATGTATCTGTTCACATAATTGCAGTCCTAGGTTTGGCAACTCCAGACAGGTGCATCTGAACTTGTAGGAACCCTTTCCTTTCAAGACGTGTGCAGCTTATTTTAGATGAACAGGGGAAAACGTGAGAAAGACAATGGAAGCAGGAGAGAAGAAAACAGTCCAGCAGTTGCTAATTGCAATAGTACAGTGGTGGCTATAGGCCCTTTTCTCCTCCCTCTAAGAATTTCAAAATTCCAATGCTTTAAATGGCAGCTATTAAAATGAATTAACTCCACACATATTAGTCAGGTACAGCATGAGTAGACTGCAGTTCTAAGCTATTTTTTGATCTATTCAGTTAATTATGATTCTAGGTTATCAGAACTTAATAAGCACAGTACTTCCTGTTGGAAACACTTATTCCTTGATAATTGCATTCAGTAAAGCACTACATCAAGTGTCAAGGAGTTGAGTTGAAGTTCATTAATAAAAATCATGAGGAAACCCTTTAATTAAAGCAGAAGGAAATATTCTTTGCATTCAAACTTCTGAAAGTATGGCGCTAACAGTTTTTAAGTAAAGGACTTCTGAACTGCAACCTGATTTTTGTAATTTTGAAATCCAGGTGCTACAGTGCACTGAATGGTGCCCTTAACATCCTCAAAATCAGCTAAGATCAAGAATTGAAGTGGATACATCATTGTCTCCAGACATAATTTACAAGATTATGCTTGATGTATGTGATACATGTATCTGACTTGTCTCTCTCTGCCAAAAAATGTAAATACTCCAGATGAATGTACACANAAAAAAAAAAAAGGAGTATAATTTACTGGGCACACAGCAAAATAAGCACTTCCTAATAATATATAGCTGTACTAAGTTTTGTATTTGGAATGTTAAGCATTTAGGTATGGGAGCAGGTTGTGTATCCCAAATCATCACACTTAGCTTTCAACCTTCTGGATTTGTAAAACAGGGACATTTCCATTATGTACACTGTGGTAATCTCAAATGGCTGTCATAATATTCTGATTTTTAATTCAATCATTTTACAGAGAAGTATCAATTCACAGGGAAGAAAATCTGATTATTCTATTCCAAACTCTTCCTAAAGGTACTTATCAAAAAGTAAACTCAGGATTTCCATGTGCCAGACTCTCAGTTTCTCTTGCTCATCAGGAGGACACACTGGAAAACACCTAGACAGTGCTTCCTTATCTTCCGATCAGCAAAACCTCAGATGCTGACTCTACACAAAACCAGAAAAATATCTGAACTAAACAAATTTTGTGAGGTTTAGTGGTTCTTCCAAGAAATGTGAATCTGGTTCAGTGACTGAACTTGCAGGAAACTGTGACAATTCAGTGACTGAACATAAGAGCAACAAAGACAAGCTATGTCACTAGATAATCTAATATATAACAAACTTGTAACCAGCTACCAGATGGATGTTGCAGGGCATTTCTAGGCAGTCTGGATGCAATATTAGGCAGTGACACAGGACTGCACGGTACCTGCCTACCCATTCCTCTTTCCATACATGTGAATAAAAACTTCTCAATCAATATATGCTGTTGAATTTTTTGAGCATTCACACTTGTCATATGTTAGCATACTCAAGCACAAAACCACACACAGACATGAACTAAATAAATAGAGATCAAATGTATCTTAGGAGGAAAGCACCAACCTTTCACCCAAGTTGTCATCAAAATAAAATTCACAGAATATAAGCCCCTGAATGTCTGGCAGAAGTGAGGAATGAAGGCTATGCTTGTTTACATGCCAATAGTCTGGATCATAAGAATAAAACCCCAACAGCAATTTCTTCCACAGTAACAGTAATCTTTCTCTTTCCCCCCAACCCTTCCCTATTTTTCTTTCATTAAATGATTTTAAGTATCCTCCTTATTTGCCTTCTAATGGTGTATATAGCTCTCTCCTGCTCTCTCCTGCTAATTTAATAATGAATATTAAGAAAAAATCCCTTCCAAGACCATGAAATAGAAAAGGATAATAAAATTGAAGGTCTTTATTTTTATCTATTTTTATGCCTTTCATGCCTGATCTGATAATTCTAACCCTTCCTTACTTTATTAAGATACTCAAACATACTCACATCTGCACACTTTGTTGGCCATACAGGATACACTCTCAACGTGTATCTGAATGTTTGACTCTGGTAAGTTTGAATTTCCATTTGGCCTCATGACATATTGGCTGATGCTTCCTTGCAATACAAACTCTGCTGTGCAACCATACTATAAACTTTTTGCCTTTCTGTTAAGCCCTACTGGAACTACATTATTTTCTGGAGGCTAGAATATTCTTTTGAGCTGTTCACAAGCTTTTGGACTGCAGTGGTGCTTGAAGCCATCACCAGAATAAAAGACTCCTACTTTTTCATCCTACAAATTGCTGTAAAAAAGCTTCTGCATGCATACACATGCACAAACCCAGATTGTACACACATACATACGTAGAAAAATAGGTACCACTATCAACTGCATCAATCCAGTTCTTATTATTTAAAGATACTGGCAAAGATGGAAAGAATTGAAAAAACAAGCCCAGAACAGGTATTTCTTACCATGTGCCACCCAGCCATGTTTACACTGATCACAGGTTCTCAGGTTAATCTTCCCTGGTTGAAAACATTCACATGTGCAATTTACCAGTGTACAGCGGATGGCCTGGAAAAAGAAAAGAGAAAACACATGTTAATGTATTTTTTCCTGCTTGTGCAAATTTGATCTGATGGGTAGAATGATGTGAACTGTATAGCAAAACACAGCCTCCTAACATTCAAAGCCTTGCTCCTTTTCTAAGTAGAAATTAATTTTCTTTCAAAAACATGTCAGTATGTCCTATGAAGATGGATACAATCCTAAAATCTTTTTAAGATTTGTTCTATTTTCTTTAGGGGGGGAAAAAAGTTGATAGGATAAGGATGATGTAGGAGTTCCATAAATATCCTGGTTTTACATCGACTTCATGAAGAAAGAAAGTTACTAGTGATGTCTTAGCACAGGAACATACCAGTTTCAAATCTGGATAAAAACTAGGAAACAAAAACATATAGAAAGGAAAACTACAAATATATTTCCCCTTCCTCCATGGAATCCAAAGATTACTTTTGAATTTTGTTTTTGGGGTCCACCCAAGATATACCTCTGCTACAAAAAGAAGTAATGGATTTTAGTGTTCCCAAAACAATAAAATTATCAAGGTACAAGAATAGGACTGGTTCAAAAAACATCCTGTAACTTGCCTTTACATCTCTCACCTTCTCCAATATATAGGAATCACCTTTTACCGTTAAAATTCCTCATTTATTAAACCTGTATTTTTCTGTTTCAAAGTAGCAATGGTAAAACTCCAGTCCCATGCAGAGATCTCAAATTTGCTTAATAATACACCTTCCTAATAATAGACTCTCTCATCTTCCTTTTTAGAATTATTTCAAAAATTACACAGGTTTACTTTGACAAGGGCTAGCTACAGCCACAGAAAAGTGAATATAAATTGAATGAGACTCTTTCTAATGTAACAGACGTATGTTTTTAAATAGTGTAGAAGATGACCTGTGCACTTCAAACTGCTACTAATAAATTTATGGCATGCATTTAGATGTAATTTGCATGGAGATTTCTGAGACATAGAGGCTTATTCTGATCATTCACAGATTAACAATCTACTGTAACTACCAGAGCTGCCAGGAAAAGATATCTCTATAGATTTAGATGCAATCAATGATTACTTGGGGGCTAAGGTGGGGGAAGGGTGCTTGATATGCATTGCCACAGAGATACTGAAGAATTACAAAGACTCTTGCCTTTTCCGAAGAATTAATACACACACTCACACATATTTTCCATACCAAAAATAATTATCTTAACTGTAGTGACTTTAAAAAAACTACATTCAGCGTTAAATTGGCCTGGCTAAGCTCCTTGGCTGCTGACAATGAAAAAGCAGAATTATTTTAAATGGTTGATCCCTTTGCTTATTTATCTGTATCAGACAGAAATGTAAAGACATTTATAGTTCATGGATACATTTGATATCTGTTTTTCTCTGACAAATTCCTGCTACAAGAGTCCTTTATTCCTCTTATGCTATCTGCTCCTTTACAACCTTATACTCTCAAAAAACCTACTGAGGAAAAAAAAATCCTGCTCTTTTATGCCTGACACTTCAGGGCCTCAGTCCCAATGTCACCTGTCCAATTACTCAGTAGCCAGGTTATAAAACACTGGTCTATGCCTGCATGATTAAAAGAATTAGTAATATGAAATATAAGGGTACCAAAGAAGTGCTGACCATGCAGGAATAATATATGTGTTTGTGGGTTATGAGAAAAAAAATCTCCTGGAAGGTCCTGTTTCATGTTCAATAGTGTATTGACTTGGTAATATATCAGGACTACACTGGTCAGTAATGGTGTTCCTTTGCTAATATGTTCATTAATTAATGAACTCAGTAATTAATTGTACTGCAAGAAGGAGGTATTTCAAAATGGTATTCTTATTTTACCATAGAATATTTTCTCTCATTCACCACTTTTTCATTGGATCTCTGCACCAATGTGACATCATCATTGTATTTGATGATATTTTCATTTGTACGTGTGTCATTTACAGTACATGTAAGAGTTGTAATATAGTGCAGTACATGTACTAGATGAAACTCTGACATTTGGAAGACTTGCTTTATTAAGGCACATCAGCACTTCCATTACAACCCTATCCACTTTTGGCCTAGAGGTCAACAGGTTGCCTGTAAAAATTTGATTCAGCTTGAACCTGAAATACAATGTTGCAGCCTAAGAGTAAGTTTTATTACACCCATTCAAAAAAAAAAAACCATTTAGCCACTATAGATCATAGACTGGGAGGAAAAGTTTAGAGGTTACATATTTCTTTTCTTCTTCTATGAGTTAAAGAGAGTATTGATGATATAAAGTGTTGAACTAATTAATTAGTATGATTTCTAGCTTTTATAAATATTGCCCCAAAATATTCACCCAAATTTTTCAGAAAAATGAAAATACCAACTTTTTCCTTCAATAAACAAATAAATTTGGGAAGTCTTCAAAAAGAGCTATGCATATTTATAAATTAATATTGATTGGCATGAAAAAAATCAAAAGATAGTTAGCATGGCCAAAATATTCAGCCTGGCCTTATTTGGCTGCTGTTTCTTCCAAGGGTGTATGTTGATGCCAGGTTGTAATTTGGTTTCAGTAGTTTCCCATTCCACCACAGAGAATCCCATGTATACTTCTGAATGATGAGGATTACCCCTCAAGCTGAAAGATACTCATTTAGGACTGGAAATATTCATTCTAATTCATGTTCTGGCATGATCTTGGGCAAATTATTTTGTTAGCCTGATGCCTACATTCCCTAAACAACAACCAGACACAATGACAGTATGTGTTGCCAGGGCAGATGCAACATAAATTTGGAGCCACTCTACAGTAGTAGAAGCTATTGAAAGTCTCAAATAGAATTTCATATTTATTTGAAAGATTAATTTAGCACTTTACTCAGTTAATTCAGAATTATTGTAACTACCTGAAATCACTACAATACCCAACATGAAGCCAATGTAACTCGGTGACAGGAAGATTCAAGATGCCAAAAACAGTGTGTGATCCTACACACAGGGTTGGAATGCTAACATTCATTAACAGGAAAGAAAGTAATGTGCTTGAAGACTTTCATAATGCAACTAGCAAATTCACTGAGCCTTGCAAAGATATGCATCACAATTATGAACAGTATTTTTCAACTGTTTTTCAATACTACTTGGGAATAGAAGTCACCTACAGCTTGTGCAACAGGCTCAGGAAACGCCAGAAGGGCAGCTGAATGTGAATGTGGCATAGGTTAACCTAAGAACCCAAAGTTTTAGTGTAGACCTCCATTCCCTAGCAGCAGGATTTTAAGGTACAGTAGCTGGTGTTCTTGTAGGTGGCTGAGTGGGTTGGTGTAACTGTGGTTGGATGTCTGGTACTGCTTAATTTTAAAGTGGTGGGGTGGGAAGTGGGGATATTAAAAAGATCCTGGATGTAGAAGCTAAATACTGCAACTATTGTTACAACCCGTGTAGGTATAAAAATCCAAGGGTGTACCAACGTTATAATTTTGCCAGAAAGTGCCTCTGAAAGAGCTTAGCTAGCCATTCCACAAGTCATGTACTGTAATTCTGCCTTCGCAAAATTTTGATAAAAAGTTTATGCAATGGGACTTTGCATACTACACTATTTTCCAGGGAAAGAAACCGAAATTTTCCCTGACAGATTTTCCTCAGAAACGTCCCCATGAAAGTCAGAAAGAAAACAGAAGTAAATGAAACCAGTGAATAGTAAAAGGAATACTAAAATCAGCTGACAGTCTCCTGCATATTAGCTGATAGGTAACCATGTATTTAAATTACAACTCCCAGGTTAACACCTTAAGTACACAACAAAACACAGTTTCCCACATCCACCTCCTTGAAACATGCATGCTGTTATATTTTACCATTTCAGTGGCCTACATATAGCAGGAATTCTCAGACATTTTTATACATCCCTTTCAACAAGTTCCTAACATAATGCTTCTTGTATTTCTATCAAAATTACAATGGCCCTTGAGGACCTGTGCAGGAAATGGACTGGACTTCAGCAGAATAATTTAGAATAGTTTAAACTGTTGATACCTCAAATCCTAAAATTATATAATTGACATTGAGAAATATCCTGCAGCTTTTTTTGAGATCTTCTTCCTGTAAAGCATAATGCAAAAAGAATGGAACTTTGCCTAATATTAAAGCATGATATCAGTACCCCTATGCATAAGTTTGTATGGCTAATAAAAGATGTTAAACCTGACTTCTCTGGGTTTCTCCAAGACCAAGGATATTAATTTAATATTGTTTGAGTGATTTTATTATATCTATAAAGTAAATATTATTCACATGTTAATAGAAATAGCCTACAGTAGTAATGGAAAAAATCAGTCTTTCTGGCTATTTTGCAGAGCTTCCAATAAATGAGAGTAAATAAGCTACTATGACAGTGTGGAAGAAGAAGGGAACATGTAAAGAACATATATGATTCCTTATCTGGAGTATTAAATTATGCAGCATTCTGGAGAGACAGATAAGTTTTGCAATAAAACTTCGTAATGTAACTCGTGATGAGGCTTCAAGAGTTCTGTAAGGTTGAATAGCATCTTACTGAAGTCTCAGCCACATCTTCCCATGCAGTGGCAGTGTTAACAGTCTTATTCCTAATGTCCTTGCCTCATCTTCCTCAGGAGCAAAAAGAGTATCTAAAAAATGTCTTGTTTCCACATCTCTTCCACTGCGCACCTGAATACAGAACAGAGTCAACTGTACTCATTTTCTGCATTGATGTTCCATCTACCTTTCTAATGCATCTCCCATACATTTATCCCACAGAGCTCACACAATCTAAATCCACAGCTACCAGTCACAGAAGCATGAAGCTTAAGGATAGTTTCATCCTGTGAAATCTTTTTAGTGGGACTGCAAACCAGCAAACGGGTGCATAAGTGCAGTCCCTGACAGCTGCATTAAAATCAGTATGACTAAGGGAGCATGCACAGTGCACAAACGTGTTAGCAAAGATGCCATGGGTTTTGAACACACACACACACATACATATGCACATCTTGAAATTTAGATTTTGTATTATAAAGATTTTTTATAATGGCAATTCACAAGTTCTATGTATTTTTGTAATACAGGCAAGAACTGTCCATATTTAATTGACAGAATAAATTATCTCATTTATGTTTTTAAAACTAGCAACAGTTCAGGTGTTGCATATCAACAAATGAAATATTTATGTGAAATTATGAGAAGTGTTAGAAACAAAAAACACTTTTTGCAGCTTAAGTATCAACTTTAAGAGAAACCCAAACACAACATGTTAAATCAACATTTTCTATCCATTGTCAAACAGTTTTACTCTCTATTGCAAATGAAAATGACATAATTTTGAACTAATATTTCATTGAAAGTAAATAATACTGTCATTAGGAGAATAATTTGAAGCCATCATACAGTAGATATTCTGGAGACATGATGGCACACCAAAATAATCGAAGTCAATGAGCAAGACTAATGAGAAACAGAGATCCACTCTAGTTTTGCTGTATGTTGACTCCTGACAGAAAAAGGTATGAAGCAGAAGACAATAGATAAGTTCTAAAAATGTTACAACACTTTTTTTTTAATAGAAAGTCTCCTCTGCCATAAATTTTCTTATTCTGTTTCTTTGTTATAAAGCTAAGAAGATAATGTCTATATGACATTATTGCTGAGTGCAAGACTATACAATACTACAGTTTTAGGTTCAGAGTTTTTTTTCTTTCTTTTTCAGAGCACCTATATGTTCTTTAAAAAGCTCCTAGAAAATCTGTCACTCCTCTCCTTAACTATTTTATGAATTCAAATATTTTTTTTTCCTGCCAATTAAGTGCTGTTTTAAAAGATCACAGCAAAAAATCTGCTGTGGAGATGGCAAGAACATCCCAATGAAATCACAGTATTTTTAATAGCTGGAAAATCAGGAGGAGAATACATGCTTTCAAATTAAGACCAAAAGGAGGATCATTTGTATACTGAAATTTAGGAAATGCACAATGTCACCTTCCTGTAATGAGATTGGTATTATTGCAAACTGTTTTGGTTTAAATCCAGCTGACATCTAAGCCCCACACAGCTATTTGCTCACTTCCCTTACTGTGGGATAGGGGAGAGAAATCAGAAAAGTAGGAGTGATAAAATTTGAGTGTTGAGATAAGGACAGTTTAGTAGATAAAGCAAAAAACCCACAAGCAAAATAAAACAAGGGATTCATTAACCTCTTTCTCATGTACATTTTAACTTCTAAGAAAGAGGGAAAATTTGGGTGGAAGTGCTTTCTGCACTTTCTTCAGAGTGAAGCAGACATAAGTCTAAGTATTTCTGTCTCTGCAGGGTGACTGCATACCTCCACCATGCAATTCTGGTACAAAAATGACAATTTTGAAACTCAGCTAAAATGTTTGTAGGGGTAATACAGCAGCCAAAATGCTGGACTGGAAGAGGGGGAATGCCTTGATACTGATCCTGGATCTGCCCAATCTGGTAATGCTATATATATATACCATTTTCACACTTGAGGCTAATAAACTGCTCACACAACATGGTGAGATATGAGGGAAAAGGTAAGGAAAAAATATTCAGCATTATTATTTCTTCTGTTGGCACAAAATTTTTAACAGATTTTTTTTAAATGATACAAGTTTACTTTGATTTATAGTTAGTAAATTAATCATTTTAGACAAAGGAATCACCTAGAGAAAATAACTTTAATTGATACATGACCATTACTAACTTCAATACTAATAGCCTAAATAATTCTTTGCCCAAAACAAAAAACAGTAAGGGGTAATTTACTTTGCATTTGAATGGTCTGAAACATTCATATAATGCTAAGATATTTTTAATCTCTCTCCCATTTAGAGATACTCAAATTTATCTTCTGAGTTATTCACTGCATTGCAGCATTTTTTAGGAATTTCAAATCACATTATATTACTATTGTTTCTTACTTGTATTTATTTTCATTAAATACAATTTGAAAGGTAATAATGTTGTTATATTTCTTTGTAGCATTCAAGAAAACAGTTACTAATACAATATAAAGGGAAGGATACTAACAAGAGAGAAAGCTGTTAATAGGATAAAAGAGCTTTTCCTAGTTTTTAAGCATGCTAGAAAACTCTTTTCAAGCCTGTGAATGGGGAATAAGAAGAGAAGAAAAAAAACATTTGTAGTCTTGCATTAATTTGGGAGTTGCTCTTCAGTTCTACCCCAGACATCATTAAAAGTAGAAACCTATGTTAAGGAATGCAACCTGGACTTTTCTAGATAAATATAATGCAGAGTATTTTTTTTTCCCCAAAGTTTCTGTAGAGCTTTCATGCTGCTTCTAGACACTCAGCTCACAGGGCTGCCTACAGGGTACTATACAAAGACTGCAGGTACAGTATCACCCTATGTTTCTATAGCATGCAAACTAGCCTGAGGGTCTCACGCATCCAAGTTATTTGCACTGAAAAAATTAAGACTGACAAGTGCTTCTTTGCTTAAAATTTGAAGAAAAAACATAGTTGATTTAAGAATGAGATTCCCTGTGCCCAAGAGGCTGTTAGCAAATACAGATATTTGTTCTTAAAGATGAAAACCAGATTTCTGCTATGAAACCAACACTGTCAGTCACTGGAGTTCAGCCACATATGTTGCCAAGGCAGTGGTCAGTGCCACACAGGTATCCAACAGGCACGGACGCACCCACAAGAAGTTTCACATATCTTTCTTTAACCATGACTCTTCTAGAGAATAACACTGCAACCTATGCTCAGGCTACATCTCAAGTAACCACAACTCACTGTCGCCTTTAGAGAGCACAGGAGGCAAGTTGCTTCCACTGGTTTTACTGGCCTGCCCTGGACCTTTGATTTACTTTGCCCTGATGAGACCCCACCTGGAGTACTGCACTTGTTTCTGAATTCCTCAGCAGGTTTTTTTGTTTTGTTTTGTTTTTCTGAGAAGGGTGGTGAAACATTGTAACAGGCCCAGAAAGGTGGTGGATGTTCTCCCCAGGAACTTTCAAGATCAGGCTGAACAGGGCTCTGAGCTACCTGGTCTCGTTGAAGATGTCCCTGCTCATGGCAGAGAGTTGATCTTTAAGAATGAGATGATCTTTAAGAATTCCTTGCACCCTTAACTCCATGAGCCCATGATTCGATGAAAAGTCGAGGTTTTCTCCAGAAAACAAGTGCATCTTGCTGGCAACTCTATTGAGATTCCCCGAGGATCCAACAGTGTGGCAGCAGCCTTGGTACTCACAACAGACTTCTACTGCCTTATAGGAGATGTTTCAGAATAAAATAAACCAATAATTCAAAACTTGTAAAAATTAAAACTAAATATGCTCATTTTTTTCCCTCTAGTATCTTAAAAAAGGCATAGAGCCTGTGGATCTAGCATAAGCATGGAAGGAAATTGTCAACAATTTTTAACATTATGTGGACTACTGGGTCAGTAATCTATAAAAAAAGGTTTTTTTCAATAGATTATAAGTGGTTCAAAAAGAGTTACTTCAATCTATTAAATCAAATAACAAATCTATTAAGCCTAATATCTATTCTTTATCTATTGTTTCTCCACAAATTAATCAAAAGATTATGAGTATGTTAAAAGCCTTAAAGGCGATCAGATAAATAACTCATTAGATTAAATCTAATTTTGATGAATCTTAGTCTGTCCAGTAAAAAATTGCAAGTGAAAAGATGTAAATACACATATACATCACTTCTAACAAGTAAATAGGGAAGCTTATAAGAAAAATGTAAATGTCCACACAAAATTATCATAGCAAAATCAGGTTTTTTATTTTCCACCTTTTCTTCTATAAGTTGAAAGAATAAGTAACATCTGATTTAAACAAAGTAAAATGCAGCATGGCCCACGGAACAGCTATTTCTTTCTGTCCATTAATTCAGGAATTCTCCTTAAATAATATCAAAATACATTGTTTATTGTCTAAACTGCTCTTCAGGAAGTTTTGCCTTTCATGATTTTCTTTCCTTCTCAGACATTATTGCTTTTTGGATTCTAAATGATGGTTTTTCAATTTGGCAAAAAAGAATTAGGTGGATTTACGGTGCATTGTGCTGAATTTTAGCCACTGAAGATAAATATGAGTTTTAAAGAAGTTACATAGAAGAATTATTATGAAAGACTGTATTGTTTTGAAAAGGAGTCTAAAAAAAATATTAATCTTTTATCTCTCTTTAAGGTCAAAAGTCCATACTATGTATCCTGTTCTTAAGTTATACCCTAAAGGAAAACTTTCTCATTGAAATTAATAAAATACACTGTTCCTTTAGTGACCAACCCTGACAGTCACAAAATTGATAGTACAAGCAAATAATCGCTCAACCTTTTTT
>VYXF01002846.1:30778-44600 GCA_013397295.1 Polioptila caerulea | reverse complement strand
TTTTTTTTTTTCTTTTTGCCTCATCCCCAGAAAGTCAGACTAATAGGTTAAAAATTTTATCCTCATTAGATGAAGTAATTAATTAATTAAATACACATTTCTTTTATTAATGTACCTTTTAAATTTTTTTTTTTTGTATTTCATGAAAAAATATCCATTGATTTGTNGAATTGAACATAAAATATTACATATATATATATATATATATATATATGAATATGAATATAATAAAACCAGAGAGAGACAGAGAAAAAAAAAAGAGGGAGAAGGGGGGCAGGCAGTGGAGGGAGAAATGTTATTGGTTTTCTCAGAAGGATTTTCTTTTATACATAGCTTTATCCTATAATTTTGTCCCTGTTGGGCACACTGCCTAAATTTAAACACAAACAGTCAAGCAATGAAGAAACATTACCACATTTACTGTGAACAAAAACTCCCAGTTGTACAGTGAAATTTTAATACATTTCAACTTATCTCTTTTACTAATGGGGAGAGTACAAACCCTGCAGGAATTCGCTCTGCAAACTGGTAATTACAGTAGACTCACTTTTTTATAATGCATATGTATAGTCAGACACAAGAAACATAGCTGCCCTTTTGATGTAGGTTACAATAGGAATGTTTAAAAAAAATTATGAAAATCTGCAATTCTAAAGGAATGCATTATTTCATTGGAAGTTGTCCTTTAGCTATACTAAAGAACAGAAATATATATAATACAATATAACATACATATATTTATTTCCTTTTGTAATCTGAAGCATAACCTTTATCAGGACATCCTTTTTTTTTCAAGTAGGGTAGGGTCTTTTTGTTTTGGTTTTTTTCGTTGTTGTTGTTTTTTTCCTAATGTAACTACTGGTACAAAGCTGGTTTCCATCCTACAGTATCATGTATGAGTTCAGAAGATCATTGTTCTCCCAGGCCTCCCCTCTACACAACCTTCAAATTTAAATAATTTTGATCATCAACTTCATGACTCATTAAATCACTATAACATACATCTAAAAGCACTATTGTAATTGCACAGATTTACAACATACAGCGTGCAACTCATAAGATAGGACATGCTTTGTCTGGCAAAACATGTTTGTAGTGTACGCAAAGAGAGATTTAATTTATTCTGAGGACCTGTGAAATCAAAGTAGGATCTACTGCCAAGTCCTACATACAGACAATATTTATCTTTAATTCAAAAATGATAAGATACAGCTAGATGTTAAAACATCCAAACAAGTAAACAAACAAAAACAAAGTACAAGACAAGTAAGAGATTGCAAAAACCCCCCCATATTTCCAGTTCTTTTATGGTTTGCACCACTATTTCATAATACCTATCAACAAACTATACCAGTTGATTCTGCAAAAACTCACATCCTCACTCTTTACATATATTCACATTCTTTAAGGGAAGGAAAAAGTATCACAGCATTCATTAATTAAACCATTGTGTGCACTAAGAATAGCAACACAAAAAAAGTCATGTAAGAATCCCCATTTCTGGAGTTCCTGTAAAAAGGCACACACCTTCAAAACCACCAGAAGAGCAAGCCACATAACCCGGCACTTCTTTGAGCTGCATTTTCACCAGTTTGCAACATCTAGTTGGGTGGAAACACAATCTGCTTGTCTCTGTTAAGCAATCTGTTTGTCTCTATGTGTTATGTTTTTTGAATGGTAACATGAAACATTTGCATTTTTCTCTTAATATGGAATGGCATATTCACAGTTCAAGACAGTCACAAGTAAATTCACTAGACCCCGAGGCTTCATTCTCCAAGCAGAGAAATTTTTAATTACAAAGAAACCATGTAAGTTGGTGCCAATGATTGCTTACAATCACCAGCAAAGAATCAATGGCCAAATGAAAACTCTAACAGTGATGGTGAAGGTCTCTCCTGTAAGACCTTTAAAGATACTTTCGATGGAGGTCTTACTTTAAACCCATGACATTTCACATGAGTTGGAAATTTTAATTTTCCTTATTGCTGAAGGAAACTAGGTTACACTTCTCACCAATGTAACCGTCTTCTTTACAGAGGTTCTTTTTTAGCAGTGAAAACATTTCACTTAAAAGTGAGTTGTTAATGACTGTGGAGTTACTTAACTTTTTTTTTTTTAAAATCAAAGAAATTTGATCTTAGCTAAAGATTACTTCTAATTCAGAATTAGGAGGTTTGCTACAATCAGACTGAGGAAGGGTGCTACACTGGGGTTACTAATGAAAGGCACAGAACTTGATGTGTGCATGCATGGCAAGTATTTTACTAACTCTAAAGTCCACAAACTGCTAGGAGAGTGAGAAATAAATGTGGCAGAAGACCTTTGAGTGTAAACATTCTCCACAGTAACAAAAGCAATTTTCACAGAACAGAAGTTATATTCCATATGACTTGTGGCCCTGGCTGATGCAATTCTTAGGATATGCTTAGCCACCAAGCCTTTGCTGAAAGTGTATGGGAGGTAAAAGAAACTAATCTTCAGAAATTACCTACACCACTGTACATCATAATTGTCACAGCAATTCCTGTCTGTCTCAGGGTGGACAGAAGAGATACAGAGAGGCTCAGTCTTGAGTTGAAACCCATAACCTATTCGAAAATGTAACTAAATTTCTGGATTTTAGAAGCAGTGTGAGGAGAAACAAGAGACAATATATCCCAGATTATGACCCTTTTTGTGTAGAAGACAACAGACACAGTCATTTTTCTAAATGGAACAGTATCCTTGCAATGAATATGAACAGTATCCAGCAATGCAGCTGCTTTCCTCTTCCGGACCTATAACCTTCATTTTGTTTCTAAGGATTCACAGAAAGGAAACTCCAATCAATTTGAAAAAGACACTGCTTCCTTTAATGTCCTGTCACATGCAAAAGTGAGCAATGTCTCTTTTTAACAACTTTCCATAAAAAGAAAATATTAGAACACTAAAATTGGTTGTACTAAATGGGTGTAAAAAGACTATATGTGAGACAATTAGAGATAAAGGCTTTATCTAATGAAAGAATTCCAGATCATTGACAGTGACCCTCATTATTTATTTCTTGATACTTCCCAACTGTTAGTACGGAGTTCAATCTGGGACTCAATTTTGGGAAGTGTAAAGGACCTTCAATACATGCAGAAGTTCTGAGGATATTGATCTTAAGTAATTTTTGTCCTCCTAATTGCTCCTTTTTTTTATAATATTATGTGTAATAGTTGATGACATGGGCAGAAAATAAAATTAATTAGAATCAGGTGGCTGCAGTTTAAGGAGATAGTCCTGAGTGGTACCTGAGACAATATAAAGTAATTTGCTGACAATGAAGCTAGAATTTTTATGTTGGGGGGCAATGTAGGAGGGAGCACGGAAACACTTTCTTTCTTATTTGTTTAACTGATAACTAGCTGAAAATTTTGTGTCTGTTTAAAACACAAAAAGCAGTAAGCTAGGAGAAACTAATTTTTAAGCACAGTTCCAGGAAAATGACCAAAAAAGCCTACAAAGCTTACTGCACAGTAGCAATGCTTTTCACATTTGTCACCAGTCCTATAAATACCATTGCCTCCTGTTTTACACCTGCATATTTATTGCTATATTAGGTAAGAAATGCTAGCCTGCTACTGCAGTTTCTGCAACAGTAACATGCCTCTAAGCACCAAAGCAAGTAGTCAAGAGATGCTACATTTCTTGCTTCTGACCTTACAAATTTGCCAGAGAATATGGTGAGTTGGAAGGATCCACAAGGGTCCCGGAATCCAACTCCTGGCCCTGAACATCACCATCCCCAAGAGTCACACCATGTATGCGAGAGTACTTTCCAAACACTACTCCTTAGTATTACTGTCTTGCATAGACCACAGCTATTGTACCTGAATTGGGCCAAATGACTATCGAATTGTTTTTGAAAGATCAATGTGCTCTCTCCTGGTTTTGCAATTAGGAAGGCATCTTCATATAAACAAACAGAATATTTTATATTTAAATACAGAATCAGTTTTTCTTCTAATCTCTTATAATAGCTTAGCAATTACATATATTTATTTGAAATCAGTTGAAAACTCAAGATACTGCACTGGACCAAAGGAAAAAAATCATAGTTGTTTTGTTTATATTTTCCATTGCTTTTGTGTTTTATATAGTGACAGGAGTGGTCACCAGTCTGATTTGGATATTACCCATTTCTTCTTCACAATAATAGCTGAATTTATACCTTGAAATGCAGGCTAAAATATTATCTCTGTATGCTGAAGTCTCATTTATCTACAAATCTGAGACAGATTAGGCAATGGGAGCTATGACCTGGTTGTGACAAACTGTTCCTGTATCTCAGATCTGGAATAAGGAAAATTTTACTCCCAGCATACCTAAATTTTGAAAATTCTGCAGAAAAAGTAAACCAATTAAGAACATTTTCCCTTTCTTTGTCCTTTTTTTTTTTTTTTTTAATTAACATAAGCTATTTTATTAAATAAAACTCACCTATTTGGACATATGCATTCAGCAGAAAATGACAACAGCTGTACAGATATCCCAACAAGCATTAGGTTACCATATCCAAAAAAATCTATTCTAATATGCTGCATTAAAGTAACAGCAACTTTTGCCACTTGGCAGCATACATCGAACACATTTATCTCCTAGTTTATTTCAATAAAAGGAGCAAACAGTGTGCTCATTTGTACCTTGTATTTATCAAATCCTGACTGTCCATTTTGATTTGTCAGTGCGCATTCCTAGCTTCTTTTATAAGCTTTCTCCCACCTTTATCCAAAGGAATGCTATATTCAGTGCATGTTTAGTGCACTGAATATAGTATTTATGTTTCCTTCATTTGCCTTCTGTCATGATGGTGTTAGATCTTGCCAAGTGTAGCGTCAGCTACAGTAATGCTGCTGCTACTCACTACACAAATGCAAAGTGTAGCCTGTAGAAAGAGGAATGTTCTCACTCCCTATGCAGAGTCCAGGCTGCAGGCTGGCTAATCCAGTATGTACACTTTTGTGCATATGCTGTCCTCATGCTAAGCCCTGTATTTGTTCCTGTCACAGCACTCTGCAGTTTATCACAGGACAAAAGTTACTTTGGTCACCATGTAATATGCAAATACTTCGCAGCAAACACATATACATACTGTCCACGTTTGTGGAAAGAGCAGACCAGGCTGGTAGAGGGTGAATGGCTTGGTGTGTGCATAACACTGGTCCAGAGTTTCTTCCCACTGCAATCAATGTGAGAATTGTCCTGTTTCAATGATGGGCAAGTAAGCCCATCATAGTTTTTTTTTATAGTTTTATGAAATAAGAGAAAAATATAGTAACCTGGAAACTGTGTCAGTAATAATATACCCTCTCCCAAACTATAAAATTGAGAGGATTATTAAGTTTTCTAAAGTATATCAGCTTTCTAGCACACTTTGAATTTATCAGCCTAAGGAAGTAAAGCACAAAGTTATTAGCCTAACTATGTAACTGAGGGGAACAAATCCTGCTCTCAGCATTTTGATGCTTGTAGGGGAGGAAGGCTGCATAGGCACACTTAAACATGTGGTAACCATGGCAAGTATTAATGGTTGGTACTCTATTTGCAGACATTGCTGTAGCTGCTTCCTGGTGCTCTTCTTCCCCCGACAGACTTAGTAGCAGTTCTGATCAGAGCCCCCAGACAGGGTCTTGCTGCCATCCTCACCATCACAAATGCCATTTCCTGAAGCTCCTGCTGTCATCTACCTACACATACGTGTATGTCATTATTAGCTGCACAGTAAATGCCTGCCTGTGTGCAGGAGGAGTTAAATCACCACACTTAGCCCTTTACTGCAACTTTTTTCTCCAGATGGAATGGGTTCCTCTGCCTAGACCTTGGGGTCCACATGATGGACGGCCCTAACATTAAACAAGCATGCACTACAGAGAGGACTAAATTAATCTCTAAGAAATTCATGTGTCACCTTATTATAGCCAGCAGATTTTCATGATGAAAAGTTCAAGTCTCAATGAGACAAATGGGAGACTTTACTCTCAGTTTTTGTGAGAGTTTCACCAGGTCATAATTAAAAGCAATATTTAGCCTAGCACAAATTAGTGATTGGTAAAAAAAAGATGCAATCACAAGCACAGGCTCTTTTCTCCACTCTGCTTACTACCTAATACTCTGGTGTGAAAACTGGTCTGGAAATTGCTTAAAAGCCACACTTCTGGTGAGAATTCCAGAGTTTTTGGGTAACAGTTCTGCCAGACATACCACAAAAACAGTCTGTTGCAGTATGTTGATAAGTCTGTTTCCACTCCTAGGAAAAGCTAGATGGTCCAGAGGTGTGTGATTGTAATTTATAAACAAAAACAAAGAAACAATCAAACAAACAAAATTAAAATCCAAAATTAATTGTGGTTAGTTTCAGTTTGAGGATCAAATTCAGGTCAGTTCCACTTTATCCAGACTGACTCACTTCTCTCTATTACTACTTGATTACTGACAACTGCTTGCTGCTGTGAAATCCTCAAAAAGATAAGGAGTTAAACTTCAAGAGTTTAAATACAAGACACAGAGGAACAATACATGCTAAGTAGCTAAGAAGGAACTCAAACTCATAAAATTGCCTTCCTAAATTTCCAACAAAATTAATAAAAATTTTCAGCACATTCACAATAAAAACATCAACATTTTTTATAAATTAATCTAAATGTAACAGAAGACTTGAACTACACATGGGCTTTTGGTATTTCAAAAAGCAGTATTTACATGAAGAAGGTACCATGCCAAAAACCAGGAAGTGATGCTCCATTAATATTCATTACATGCCAACACTCAAAAAAAAGGAAAGAAAATGTACGCTGCCAAGTTTATTTTGGCAAAGCTATATGACATGATTTGTATTCAAAGCAAAATCTAGAAAAATGTCCTTAAATCAATGTAAATCCTCTTCTAATCGAAAAAAAAAACCCCAAAAATCACATAAAACATAAGGAAAAAGCACTTCTGAGTGTTAGCTTTTTTTTTTTTTTCAATGCTACACTGTACATAAGCAGTTTAAGTGAAGTACATTGTCACAGAAGACCTACTGACTTAGGTTAGATAGATTAGATACACTTCTTCCTGTCTTTGCAACAAAGAACTTGATCTGCTTGTTATCAAAGAACTATAAATGAATGTTATTTAATATTATTTTCCCTTCCCACTAATTTTCTTTAAAAAATATATATACATATATACACACATATATGTAAAACAGCACAATTTTGAAATGAATGAGAACACCAAGTTCAGAGAATAATCTCAGTTTTCCTAAGCAAAGACTGAACTACACAAGAAGATGGCAGTGGCCTTTAGCGTGGTGTTAGCATACTTCTGAGAAATGAAAACGTTGATTCATTGCCTGGCTGGGCCAGAGGCAGGAAGGAGGCCAGCGATGTCCATATTTCAGACTGGAATGAATGCCATACAGAAATTCCTAAAGCTCTTCTGCAGAGATTTGCAAAAACAGCACACCACACACATTTGGCCCCATTGCTTCTGGCATTCAAGTAATTTTTTTACAAAACCAGGGCAGGTATTCCCCAGCAGCACAGGACTAGTGCATTGAGATTTCATTGTGATACATAGCACAAAAATCAGTCTAGCAGGTTTGTCCTCAACACAGAAACTGGAAGCTTCTGTTACTCATGTTTGAATTCCACCGACCAGTTGCAGTGGCTAGAAAAACAAAGGCATTTCTGAAGTCAAACATGAAGACGAGGAACAGGTCCCCACATGACTGCATGAAGGTGTTTCTAGACCAATTTCACTGACTTCCTGAGTGACTTAATGCATCTTTTCCTCAGTTCCTCTACCTTTCAATCACAATTAACAGATCAGGAAGAGAGACTGAGAATTCACTCTATAAAGCAAAAATTCTCAAATTAGGAGACAGCATGAAAACAGCCATGAAAGCACCCCAAAGAGCAAAGTCTGAGAAGCTGCATCTAGGGCATTGCTGTTTGTGCTGTTCTTCCACTCATTTCCCCACCATATGCAAGTTCTGTCCTTTCCTGATGTCCTTGTGCCAGCAGGCAGGGGAACACAAGGTGAGGGGGACCACGGGTTACAGTGCAGGCAAAGGCATTCTCTCCAGCAACATGAAGGGCATCTCCTCTTCCTCAAACACCTCTTTTGGGAAACTGAACCTGCTCAGAGCAGATCCCACCCTACCCAGGAGAGTAGGGCAGGCTGGTCAGCCCTAGGGCAGCCAGGTATCCCTAGGGCTGGTGTCAGGGCACAGGATGGGAGGCTCCTTTGAGCAGGGAGAAGAACAAGATGAGGGACCAAAGAGCGTGGATAGTTCCCAGGAGAAAAGGTTTGAAGGAGGAGCTCATTAGACAGGGAGACCTAGCAGAACCCTTGATTGAGAGCTGTTTTCATCTGATTTAGAAGAAATTATTGGGCTGGGATTTGGGCTGGCTAAAAGAAAGAATACATCAGGTGTAGTGGCAGTCATCAGTAAACACTGCTTGGCTTGGCTTAAAGGGTAACTGAGGATCAAGACTGAGGAACTGGAGAAACACTGCAGCATTAGAGAGGGTGACTGACTGTGGTGGGGCAAAGAAGCAAGCTTAGAACTATTTTTGACTAAACAGCAGAAAGGAGGTCTCATCTGTAAAACTACTGCTCTGAAACCATCGGAGGCCATGATTGGCAGATATCCATACATTCATGCAGATGTATTACTTTTCAAAATTATCACTCAAGTCTGTTGGTATAGCAGTATAAAATACACCTTTCAGTTGTAAGCATATATGGTAATGTTCTTCACCTCATTTAAAAATTTCTTCCCTTCTCTGAAACAGTGGCCCCATTGAGTAAGGACTGAAAGATGAAAAGCAGATGCTCCCTAGGAGACTAGCAAAACTGGTAACTCAGAAGGCATCTCATTCACCTAATTACTGAGTAGGACAGTATCTAATAGTTATTAGATAGTACTCTTATTAAATGCCACTGAAAGAAACCTATAACTCTGGGAGCCCTGTAAATTCTCCATTAATATCAGCATCCAAATTCAATACTGTTGAAGGGAATCCTGGAAGATGAGAACAGACCTTTTACATAATTTTCACGAAACAAAATTGTCACTTCTGTGATTTTTCTAATGTTTTCAGGGGGCTTTGGTCAGGCACAATTTTTAAAGTCAAATGAAATTTTGGATCTATGCCAAGATGCTCCTTTTTTCATAAATCTTAAATACTTGACATGCTTTGGGAAATCACTGCTAATGACCAAGTGACGAATTTTCATTTTTTTACTTAACATAAGGAAAAGTTGCAAAGTTACTCCACTGCCTTGTAAAAATTCAAAGGAGTGAAAAATATGTGAAGAGAAGCAGAACACCTACCTGACCAGCAATAGTGAAGGAAGTAAAAGATGAAGGAAAGCACTGGGTCGGATTCAGAGTAAAACAATGGAGGAGGGGACAAAGGCAGAAGGTGGAGTGAGACAGAAATAATCAAAAGAACTAGGGACAAAGATGCAAACAGGAAAAAAAAATTAGAGGAAAATTAGACAGAAATATTGACCTCTCATATTTAGAAGAATTTAAAGTTTGGTATGTTAAGGGTTAAGTACTATATTTTTGAGACTAATGAGCACAATAGCAAACTGATTGGTTTGCCATAGCTCTGCAAAGCTCATGTGCAAAAACATGCCATTGCACATCATGTGCATCCATCCTATTGAAATCCAGACAGACATTAAGCACCGAAAGAGGAAGTATGAAATTCACTTTAATGATTTCTAGATTAAATACCTCCAACACACACATGCACACACACACACACCTGCCCCTTTCAAATGCCTTTTACTAGTGTTCTCAATGTACATATGTTACCTTGATGGTTAATAGTTATAGCAAAATATCAGGAGCTCAGATTAATTTAGACTATTTTGTAAAGCACATGCAAGTTCTTGCGGTTCACTTGTGCAGTGCTGAACCAGAAGAGTTCAGCTACTGAGAATTTACCTGTATCACTGATGGACAATTTTTCAAAAAACTTGCCAGGTCAAAAATACACTCATATTTTGAGAAAAAAACTATATGGAAGTCAGAAGTATCTAGCTATTATTCTTTATCTTCACTTCTTAAAATATTATTCCTTTTATGTACTAAAAGACTCTTGATCTTTTCAAGAACACAAAATATGAACGGAGCAACATCAGCAGCTTTCTGAGGAATGGCTTCTCACAGAACAGCAGGTTCTCAACAAATAATGAACAAGAAACACTTGTATAAGAAACACTCCTCAAAACTCCATGTGCATGAAACCTCAGCAGGGAGAGCAGATGGGGTAAATAAACCCCATGACCCACTAGATTCAGCCAGAAGGCCCTTGGACTTCAACTTGCATGTTGGTGAAAGGAAGCCAGACAGAGGCATAATTTAACTCCCATTTGTATCCAGGGTATGACAAAAAGTAGAAAATGTTTGTCCTACTAAATTAAGAAAATAATTATAGTAAGAATAAAGAAAAAGGCTTGTCAACCTATCTGACTATATCTCCAAGGGAAACACTAATTAGTTTCAGTCCACATGTCAATCCTTTTACCATTCCACAATTTCTGACTCCTTGAATGTACTTCCGCTGTCTTTGGCAGAAAGGTAGGCTTTGTAAATGTATTTAATTCTTATAGTACAGTAGCACAAAACATGACCCAGGAGCTTCATGCAGGCCCCAGGCCCTTTTGATTTGGCCTGACAGGTACTTATAGCCTGGGCATTCCACGGCACTTACTTAATAGTGAGGAGGCAGCAGCTGGTCCACCAGCAGCTCCTGCCTACACACACCTTAGCCAAGCAAAGGTAGCTCTGGATGACAAGTGCTGCTGAAAGTGGGCTGCTGAGAAGCTTTGGGGGAGATCAGAGATCTGTTATAAGTTTCAGCATAATAATAAAGCTGTAGATTTGGTATCACTAGCACTGCTCTTTACTCAATAGTATGCCTGATACAGGTATTTCAAATTTCGATCCCAACTCTGGAAAAGAAAAATCCCTTTAATCATGCCAAGCCTGGAACTAAACGTTTCTGGACATCTAAGGTCTCAGAATACCCCAAACTTCATCCAAGAAAAATGCTAAAATAAACTACCTGAGTACATGACATTGAACAGGTCCTTTGCCAGACATCAACAAGATGTGAGAGTGCTCAGATATGGTTCTGAGTATGGTGCAAAAAAAGGTAAATATAACTGTAACATTAGACATGCTAAAACCACATTTGAAGTAGCGTACTAGAAAATAGAGAGATTTATGGACTTGTGTAGGAGATGTTTATATAAGTTTCAAAGGTTATTTAAAAAAAAACTGTTTAAAAACATTTCACCATGAGGCGCCTTGGAAGGAACACCTGTTTAAACTCTTTCTTTAGTATTGCCACTAGAACTTACCAATGTGATAGGGTCAAAAATTTCACAGATCTTGAGCTGGTAGGTGAACCAATTTTAAAGATCACAAATGACAAGTACATGAATCAAGGCAAGTTTTCACGCAGTTAATTTTTGTGAGGTGATTAACTAAATAGAATTACTATGGTTCAGTTCAATAAGTACTGCAGTTGTTCTCATTTTTCCCAGTTCTCAGAACTACAAAACATAAATGAAGTGGCCTTCCATGTTTCATGACAGTCTCATTTTTGCAGCAATTCTATTAACTTGATAAAAACCTATGGACATATCATACCACAGACAGTAAAAAAGAATGAAAAATATTGGAAACATTATATTTGCTTCACAACTATAACTATGTCCTAAATTTTCAGAATATCAGTAAAAATAATTTTTAAATCATTTAAATATTTTCACAAACTCTTTAGGTATTTTTTTTCCCCTTTACTTCTTCTTCAGTAAAGTTACCTTCACAACCCACATTACTCCAGCCTGCACACTTTAGAAACTCAATGATACATGGTAGTGTTTCTGTTAGTGTCCTTCATACCAGCAGTTGCGCTCATTTGAGGACTAATAAATGCAAAGGACTGAATACAGAGCCCTGGAAAACATAAAGATATGCAAACCAGATTCCTTATATACATATACATATATATATATATGTAGGAGAGAGAGAGTGTGTGTGTGTGTATGTAGGTATATATATATATGTGCATTTATATACATATATATTTAAAGAAAATGAGCGGATTTTAAATATACAAACATTTCATATATAAAGAAGTGTCCCACTTAAAATAAGTTAAAAGGACGGGATACAGAAATAGGGAAGCTGGCCACTACTCATTTTTCAAATTCAATCAGTGTCACTGTTCTATCACTGATTGATTTAGTTACTCCCTTCAAAAGTATTGTATGGAAAAAGTGCACTTTAATAACCATATCATTAGGAGGAAAATAAACTAAAGGAAGGACTTTATATTACATACAGGACCTGCTCAAAACCTTCCTTTTCATTGATTTCAGTGGGGTCTGGATCAAGGCCATATTGATTGCAGGCAGTGTGGTTCAATGATTAAGACAGCAAATTTAAGTTTCATTCTTAGCTGGTCATTCACTGGGTTTGAGTCCAGGGAAAGTTAATCACTTCTTGTATCTCACTTTTTCCATCCATGTAATGGGAATAACTCTAATTCCATTTACCAATAAAGAGAACCAATATATATAAAGACAAAAGCCCAAAAGCTAAGTATTCAACATATATGAGACAAACACTCTTAATTTTAAACAAAATTTCCTGGAATGGTGGGAACCTCAGCTAGTAACTTAAGATCCATCTTATGTGGTAATCTTCTATGGTAAGTCTCAGTTCAAAACCTGTGTATATGTGTGCCTGTGTGCATGAAAGGGAGAGGGACGCAGAGAGAGAGGCAGGAGACACTGTTGCTCACTAACTGGCGCTTCATGGTATATTTGATTTGTTGTAATAGAGAAAAGAAAAAGTAGTTGTCAGTTACAATGCCATTTCTGTCATACTTTTTAATAATATTGCTTCTGTAATTACCCTGCGGTTCTTTATACTTACTCAGTAAAATCTTGCTTAGTTTTAGCATGGAAAACAATTTATGAAATTACAGAAACAGACTGAACACAGCAGTTCATTTGCTGAGGCAATTATCCAGATCCTTGTCAAAAAAGAGAGAGAATAAAGACTGTGATGTGCAAAAATGTTTCTAATTCTATGCTATAATACATACAATATGTCTGTGGTTGTGCTGGATTATGTTAATAAACTGCAGTCGAAATATATTTGTCACAACACAAAGGAAGGGTGCTATCAATTGTCTTGCCAGATAGTTTCAATTAGTCACCAAAATGTCTAGCCAGGGTTTCCTCTGTGACCCTTAGATGAAGGGAGAGGCTTATTGGACAGATTTTCCTGTGGGAATAGACAGATTCTTCTAATGCTCAATTATTTAGAATAATCTGGAAAATAAATGTAAAGTGAACTGTGTCACAGTTGCTTTTTTTTAACAGATATGAAAAGTTCAGCCCTGAACACAAATCTTGTGTTATTTTTGGCTGGTTATCACTCAGAAATGAGTTCCCCTAATATTTCATAGAAAAAATGGAGAGAAGCTGTATTCCTTCTTTTGGGAAGAGTAAAGTGTACAAAAAGTGTATTACTGCTCAGAAAAAAAGAGCAAAGAAAATGAGGTAAAAAAATCTAAGCCCATGGTCCAGAAGAATTCAATTTTTAAAAGGAAGATAAAAAAATAAACAAAGTATCAAAACCAGAACACCTATTTTCAGAAAGAAAACTTGAATAAGAAATTGGAAGGAGAGCATCTTAAAGCATGCTGGCTCTCCAGAAATACATTTACTACCATGTATTTAACTGAAATTAATTTTTTTTTTAATTTTAATA
>VYXF01002846.1:18546-30669 GCA_013397295.1 Polioptila caerulea | reverse complement strand
ATATATTTTCTTGTTAGACATTTATTATTTTCAATAAAATATAATATATAAAATTCAATTATTTCTCCAATTATTTATGTTAGGAGAAAAAATTCAAATTTTATATTATTTAAACTGAAACTGTAACAACCAGTCTTTCCTCCAGCTAGACACTTCCTACTCTAGCAGAAGATATTGCTATAGACTCCTTGCTATAAACTTTGTTTTGTGGGAAAAAGGCTGGAAAAAGAGAAGACCTTCTTTCTTTCACAGAAAACAAAGCAAAAATGGCATCCAAACACAGATTATGCATTGTGAGCATGCTACTAAAGTTTCATGTATTAAAACATGGATGAAGTTTCCTTCTTCCCCACCTCCCTCAACATCTGGAGATAGTTTGGTGGAGCAATTTCCAAAAACCAAACAGTATCTTTGCTTGACTAGCTCCTTTCATTCACAAATAAACAATTAATGAAATGGGCTACTAATTTCCAAAGTGTTCATATTCATTACACTGTTTCCTGAAATTAAGTAGCTGTTCCATGATACAATGTCTACATTAATAATATTGCTATTCTTTTTCCAGATATTGAATTTTTTTTTTAAGAATATCAATTCATGTTTAATTTATACTAGGAATCAAAGCTGAAGAAAAAATGTTTGCCACTTTTAAAAATAAATATATTTACAAAATCAAAGAAGGATAGGACAACTAAAGAACTATTCCACCTGAATCACTAGAAGTCACTGTTTGGATCACACTTCATCACGGGTCAAAATCTAGGTTGTATTATTTTGTGATTGTGTTCTCTGAATTACGGACCAAGATACATGAAGTTATGACAGGCCATAATATGTTTTAATTTGAGCATCCAATACAGGGTAGAAAAATAAACCCTACAGTGCAGAGGTCAGATTTAGAATTGTTCAATATGATTAATTTCAATATTCAATCTGGCAGGTTAAGTGTCTGCTAGATATCAGCTACTTAACAAATCCTGATTATCATTTCTGACTAAAAGCTCATACTAAAACACTGGTCGATGTTTCCATACCATTTATTTTTTATGTGTTGCCCAATGACAGGTAAAAAAAGCTCTGTGAAAAATTTTTTCAGCTCATCTTCTGATCTCAAAATTTTTTCCTGTAGATTTTTTTTATTATGCATGTTTTCCTGAACTGTACATATATTATATAACATAATTTCCACTCAGTAAAGGTAAATACCAGTTTGCAGAAATCCATCTGACATTCAGATGGTAAAAGGCTGTGACACAGCACTGTCACTGCATGTATTTTGTCATTTTTACTTTCCCATCATTTACTGCCCTAGTAAAGAGTTGAGGGTGGGGAAATGTGTCCCAGTTTTCACCAGGACATGAACAGAAGCCGCCGAGCAATGAGGGTAATTTCCCTCTGCCACGTGGCTGTAGTGGCAGTGGCTCTGGGGGAAGTTTCCGGGAGACACAGCTGAGAGGGGAAGTGCCTGAACCTCTATGCTCATCCTATACTGACTGTCACTCCATTTAGAGCTGTTTACAGGACACTTGAACAGCAGCATGAATCAGTTGGGAATATCAACTACTGGAAACTATTTATATACCAGAGTACATTTATTTAATGTTTTACGAACTGAAGCCCTCATACTACAAACATTCACCTCCTGGTAAACACTGCAAAGAGTAATTCTGTCACTAATAACTTTCCATTACTTCACATACACAAAAGTTTATGATCCAGGCCACCTTTGCACAAGTCACCCAAGTACCTACCTAGCTTAGGGGATTCTTTGTTCCTTTCTCAGATACCCCACTGGTCTAAACTCACATTCTTGTATAAACACATAATTCCATACCCCTCAAATAAATGCTGCTTTTAAAAATAAATGGATAATTTGAGCAACACAACATGCCTAAGCTGAAAGGCCATCTCTGTCTGTCAAGCTCTCACACAACTGAGAGAGTTGAGGTATGCACACTGAGGCAGGAGTGATCAGGATCCATCAACAGTCTCTTTCGGCCAAATAAATGAACAATGCTGAGAGATGGGAGAACGCAACTCTAGACATGAAAGGAAACAGAAAAATACTTCAGGCTACTCTCTTTCTGAATGAGAACATTCACACACACACAATATTATCATGGTTTAACTAAACTACTTAGCAAAATGGATTCAGATGATCTGCACCTACAAGCTCCAGATTTAAATATTTCTTTTGATCAGCAAACAGAAACCTGAAAGTTGTCAATTATTTTGTTTTACTGAAGACTTCAGAAAGGATAATGCCTGACAGATTCACCATTATTAAATTAGTCAAGTCACTTACTTTCCTTCCCTCAATTTTCCCTTCTAGAAGTTAGAATACTATTAGTGACTTCATTACTAGAGTGTATCAGACCTGATAGACATAAAGCACAGTGTCTAGGCTGTGGATCCTATTTGCTCTCAGGAATCAAAACTAATGTAGTAGGCAAAATATCTGTCGTAGTATACCCAGAGAACACAGTTCTTCCGTCAAATAGCAATATGATGATTCTCCACTCTTTTCTTGAGGTCAGCTTTAGCCTGTGGCCCCTTCAGACATAGTTCGGAAAAAAAACCAAACCAAAACCAACAAACCAAAAAGAAATCCAACAGAAAAACCCCACAAAATAGAAATTAAAAGATCATAAATCAAATTTTTCTTGACTTAATCTTTACAGTCATACGCAAACTTCATTTGTGCACATGATATGAATTATTTCAATGGAGAAGCAAGAAATTTAGATGGACAGAAAAAGAAATAAAAATTATATTTTCAAATTTAACATGTAAAATAAAAAACTGAATTTTCAATTTTGTAATACAAAAGCAAATTTTCAAATATAGAAAAAACTTCATAGTAACAGGCCTATTGAGATTTACAGAATCCTGATAATATATTCACATTTTCAATATGAAACACCATCTCTCTTCTCAGAATGCACTTCTTAATTCAAAATATTCAAGACAAGTAGAAAAGAGCCTGTGTATATACTACTCTGATAGCTAACAAAGAGGAAATTTTCACTGCTACATGGCTGATCACTGAAGTCTTTTACAAAAGATAAAATAAAAAACCAGAATATATGACCACTTTTAATGTTAAGACTAAGTGGGAGCAAAAGTTATTCTTCTTATTATTAACTTCAATCACTATTTGCATTGCGTGTAAACCAGATTATGAAGGTTGAGAATAACTGATTTAGCCCTTCAGGGAGTGATCTGAAGAATATTGTAGAGAAGAGTGGAGTATGGGACAAAAACAAATCCAAAAACTATCTGTAAGGACGTAAGCTTGAGAAAAAGAATGGAATCCTGGGCTGCATCCAAAGCAGTGTGGCCAGCAGGTTGAAGATGGTGATTCTCCTCCTCTCCTCCTCTCTGGAATGCTTCATCCAGTTCTGTGGCCCCAAACAAAATAACAACATGAAGCTGTTGGAGCAAGCCCAGAGGAGAGCCACAATGTTGGTAAGAGGACTGTGGCACCTGCCCTATGAAGTCAGGCTGAAAAAGTTGGGGCTTTTCAGCCTGGAGAACAGAAGGTTGTGTGAAGACCCCACAGCAACCTTGCAGCATCTGATGGGGGCCTACAGAAGCTGGAGAGGGACCCTTCATCAGGAAGGGTAGTGATAGGAAAAGGGGAAATAAGTACAAACTGAAAGAGGGGAAATCTTGGCTAAATATTAAGAAAACATTTTTTATTATGAGGTTGGTGAGCTGGAACATGATGATACTGGAACAGGTTGCCCAGGGAAGTTGCAGGTGCCCCAACTCTGGCAGCATTCAAAGCCAGCTTGGGTAAGGTCTTGAGCAGCCTGGTCTAGCAGGAAGTGTCCCTGCCCATGGCAGAGGGGTTGAGTCTTGATGATCTTTAAGGTCCCTTCCAAGACTTGAAATTCTATGATTCTATGATAAAACCTTAGGTATTGACTTTAGGCTACACAACTAAGACAAATTTTTAAAGAAAATAATGTATGCTAAATTCCCTCACTAGTTACAAACTTTAAAAAATATCAGGAGCAAATAGCTTCATGCAAATATCAGTAATACTTTTACAGGAAAAAACACATTACAAGTAGAGAAATCTTTCAGATAATGAACTATGCTGGCTTAGTAAGAAATAGTAAACAGTGAAGTCTAATTTAGAAATAGGACACAATAGGATAAAACAGCAGTATTTTGTTTCAGTATAAACTCAAATCCTTTTCCTTTGTCCAGCACCTGAAACTAATGATATCCTTAGAATTCCTATGTAGAACTAGCAAAATTCTTTACTTTATGACATCGTTATTTTATTTCCAAGGACTTTTCTTCCAAATGTTTACACCACCGTGCCAGTTACTTTGGCTGAGCTGACACAATGAATTTAAAATGGTTTAATACTTTTGACTTACCAAGAGATTAGCACATGATTAACTAAAGTGAAAGGATTATTATTACTGCTGTTAAAAGATATTAACACTTTTGGTAACTCATTCTATGGATGCTACATTCACTTTCCACACTGAGAAAGCAGAATTAATACAAAGTTTTCTTAGTTTTAGTTTCCCACAAATTATTTTGTAGTTAAAAAACAGAAACTTTTCTAATTAACTTTTTTTTATACCTTACATCTTGGCCCTTATTTCCCTAAGGTTCATACAAGCTGATTAAAAGATGTAATATGGGCTACAGAAACAAACAATCACAGCATTCAGTCCCTTCCTTAACAAACAACCTCAACTCATGCATGCACACGTGCACACACAATCCCATGCAGAGGCGTTATGGTGAGCAATGAGGTTCATGTCTGAAGCAGAGTGCAGCATTAATACATTAATACTTAGCAAGACAGAGGTATGTTCAGTGAAGCTTGACACCATCCCTATGAAGAAGGGTTGTACTTGCAGGAGCACCGGGAGAGGAGAAGATAGAGAAAACACCAGGAGGGGAAGGATTCAGGGGACAGCTGAAGTGTGAAGTGATCCAGCAGTTTTTTGATATGGTTTAGACTTCACTATGGGAATGCAACAAAACAACAGCTACAAATTTAATCCCTTGACACTGGGAAGACAGTCAGTCTCAATGCTAAGTACACCTTCACTGAAATTCTGAGTCCAGTTCAACAGATTAATGGGTAGGAAGCTTCTTCCTTTCCTGCCAATAGTGGCATGTTCTTGTGGCTGTATTTGTTTCATGTATAGATGCTATTCTATAGATATTAACCTATCACTGTACTTCATTCTCCTTTTAAATTCAAGATTAATTTTATTATGCTAACATCTGTAGAGGTGAAGGAACATATACATGGTGTGGTAAGAATACAAGAAAACATGAAGTGAATGAAAACAAAGATTTTTCACAAACTTCATACTATGTTTCCATTCAATTACATAAAGGTTATAATTAATGATCAACAACAAGATCTAAGAAATCATAAATAAGCAAGAAAGTAAGTTTTCTTATGAATTTGCTAACAGAAGAATATGAAAGAAAATGGTATTCCTTAGTTTTAAAACTGTCATTATTTCAAGATTTGTGTAAACCAACACGAAAGAGAAAAGAAAGACAGTGATGTACCTCAATTTTTAAGACATTTTAAAATTTTAATTTCAGGTCACTGGTAAACACTGCTTGTTAGGGTAGGCTCAAGGGTAAAAAGATACGACACATTTCTTTCTGCATATAAAAATCTGCCTTTGTTCCTCCAAGATTATTTAAGTCCAAATACAGGTAACAAAAAAAAGAAGTTACAAGGTGAGATAAAAATTACAAGATGGGGAAATTCTGCTTTGCCTCCACAGCATTATCTGGTTCCCCCTGTTGTCATGAAGCCAGGGGAAAAAAGCACTTCCAGAAAGCTCACCAAAGATCAAACTGTGTCTGGTGACAGCAGTGTCCAAGCTATAAGTAATGTTCAAAGGATTCAACAATGCCTGTGACTGATCATTCTCTTTCCCCTGCCATCACCTGCTGATTTTGTCCAGGTGTTTTATAGCTATCTCGAGGCTCTGGAGAACAGACAGAAAGAAGACTTTGCCAATTTCTTTTGTCTGGGATTGTGAATTCCTTACACAGATGGTGGACAGCCACAGGCTGGCCAAATCCATGCACAATTGCCTTTACCCTCAGAAAGAAAGCACGAGAGCAATTTTATCTACTCCCAAAGTATTGTCTGTAACATCATCTGTGGTTAGGGAATAGGACAGGGTTCCTTTTCTTAAGGAAAAAGGAGGTTTCCCCTGCCTCAATCACACTTTCATTAAAACAATGTCAGAAGGAAAAAAAAAAAAAAAGATAGCAAAAAAATAAATAAATAAACTAAGACTTTGGCTTGTATTAGTAAACTAAGCATTCCAAAGCAATTGAAGAGGTTTGTCTAATAAGATAATCTTGTGTTAACACGGTTTTGTAGTATGTTTACAGTCTCTCAAGTATTCCAAACAAATCCTGCTAAATCTTACTCAGTAAGCAAACTGAGACATTTCTGGCAGCAATTTTTAAAGATGGGCACCAGACATTAGCTTCTTCATCCTTTTTCTCTTACTGTGTTTGCTTACAAAAAAGCCCACTACCTGTGCAAATTACTGTTAAATGTGCAGTTACTTAATTGTGTAAGTATCTATTTAGATATGTACTTTTCTCCTGCAATGATGCAAATACAATTTCAAAACTAGTTATTTAAAGTAAAACTGCTACACTCCCACTTCTGACCTCTCAGAGTATGACTACGTACAGGGAATGGAGTGTAGGTAACAAAATATTTGTGCAACACTTAGGCACATGAGGAAGCAAATTTTACAGAAAAATGTGTGATTACTTCCAGGTCTCAATAGTGGAAGGGCTTGGAAAAATATGGGGGTTTTATACACATTCATGACAAAGAAGTCAGGAACAAATTTTGTATGATGAACATATCATGGACAGTGTCTGTCTTCTTGTACTCCTAGAAAAAAACGTTCTGTATGCAATATATACTTAGTTAGGAAGCTTCAAAGTATGTACCAGAAAACAAGGAGATATCTAAGACTCAAATTATGGTCAGACTTCAGGAACCTCAGAATTATACCTATGCCATATGCCCTCTACCTTTGCTTACGGGTCATGTGAATAAACTCTGAACTCAGCAGTAGGATGTAAGGAAATGCAGTCTTCTTAAACCTGCAAGACACAGACTTGCCTCCCACTCCTCATCACCCCATCTTCCTGCCTAGGCATCAATGTTAACACACACATAGGCAGAGCATAGTAATGGACCTGACTTCGGCTTTGCAGATCTAAGAGCACAATTATGTCTTGCTCTAAATTATTTATTTTAATGCTAAATGGTGGAACTTTTTTTTTTTTTTTGGATATATGTGGGAAGTATACCCAGTAATTATTAAATCTAGCACTTAAATGCTTGAAAGAAATGGACAATTACACCACCTTGCCTTTCTTCTTCCAAACTGGGCCATTTCCCTAATATTTCCTAGCTATACAAAACATTTCCAATAAGAATCTGCTGATATCTTAAATTCTCAGAATAACATTAACATTTAAAAAAATCTGACTGTAAAGGGCAAATGTAATAGTCATAGATGAGGTGAACAAGTACCCTCAGAACTACAAGTCTCCTTTTTTCTACCACCACAGGTAGCAGCAGTACAGCTTCTATATACTCTTCGGTCTACCAGCATGTCATAACCCTCACCTATGAAGGTCAATTTCACAGCTGAAAAAGTAGCTTAGCCTCCATGACTCATTTCATCCTTCAGCCTCCTGTTGTGATTACTGACAACTCGGCCAATGTATTTATTTATTTTTATTTCTTTTCTGTACCCAAATACAGAGATACAGGCACAAAATATAATGGTCATATCCATAAAAAGTCTGCAGTGGGTGGCCCTACACAAATATCATCCAGAAGTCTTTGTGCTAATTTCTTCCACAAAGATACAGAAAAATTCTCTGTGACCTCCCATGACTGTAAAAGCATTCAAACAGAAATATTCCCATGCCCTATACAAAAAACCTCATAATTTTCACTTTATCCCACTGCCTCTTCCCCTTGAGATATTAATATTAACTTTACCCTCTCATCTTTCCTGAGAGATAAGAATGATCAGAAGGGTAGCCAGCCCAGTCTGGCAGCCAAATGAAATTAAGTGAGTTCCATGGATGAGGCTGTCTTATTGTAAACAGAAATCCTATCAATTCCAGCACCTCTGCCAAGCATTTAATCCATAAAACCCTACATAACACAGCTGTGTTTCAGGAGGGGGGCGGTGGTAAGGGGCAGGGAGAACTGTTTATTTCAGGGCATATTTTTGTTTGTTTCCTTTTCCGTTTTCTGAGGCAAGTATCTGTCTACTTCCCACTGTCTTAAAACATTAAAAGGGCACATCAATGAAGGCGATGAGGATAATGTCACACTCGAGTAAGTGATATAAAAGAAGCGACTGTGGATGAACTATTCATAGGTGAGGGAAAACTGGATCCAAGCACGGATGACAGAATTCACTTAAACTTGGCAGGATGATTTCCCAATGCAAGGAATTCAACCCAGGAGAGAAAGACTAGAGAATGGAGAAGGGAGAAAAAGTGCCTACTGGGAATTGGTCTGAGAATGCCATGATGCCCTCAGATGTTAACAGCAGTCTGATGGCCTGGACTGAATTCAAGCTGGTGACCTAAAACAGCAAGAATCTGTATCTAACTAGTAATCCCCTGATCTAGGGTACTTCAGTGCTTTTAATCACAAAAGAAACATTAGAGTCCCAGAAGAGACTTCATTGGAAGGTAGCAAGCAAGATACTAAAAAAAAATTAAAAGCTTATGAAAAAACATGCAGCTCCTTCCACAAAATGCTCCTCTTTTAACTTCATCAAGGCCAAAAAATTAGGGGGAGAAACCCCAAACATAATAACCTTTCTAATAATTCTTGAATATTTTTCTGCACTCTTGTTGGATAGAGATTAATGGATGAAATTTCTTTAGTTCCACTCCATGATTCAGTTTTTATTTACGTCAGTGGTCTTTCAGGATTAAAATTTTAAAAGACACACAGAAAGAAAAGGGAGAGAGGACAGGAGAAGAATGAGAGGGAGAAGAAAGAAAGAAGGAGAAGGAGAAGAATAAGGAGAACGAGGAGGAGAAGGAGGAGGAGGAGAGAAGAAAAAGTGAAAAAAAGGAAAAACAGGAAAAAGGGGAAAAAGTCTCAGTTCAAGCTGTGGAATGTAATTATGTGCATTAAAAATATAACAACAGTGTTGTCAACATTGTCAGCTCTCAGTTTAATGGAAGGTTCACAACACAGCCTTAGCGCTTACTAACTTAGAGTGTAGCATGGAAAGTAAAACTGGCTACTTCTCTGAAATTTCAGAAGTGGCATTATTATGGATAACAATCAAGTATCACAGCATGCATTTTTACATGAGAAACTATTAAGCTCCTAACTGATTAGCAAATGATGAAAGAAAGCATGGTATGCCTTTAATGTATATACTATTTACAAAATAAAACTACATAATCTTATTGAGTAGTATGCTATGAGTATCTCAAAAACCCTAAGAAATTATATGCCCGAGGTTAAATGCTTTCAGGAGCAGGAAATTAAAAAAAAAAATTCTGAATTCACCGTCTTTGCCACATTACCTTCTTTCTTTAGTGGCATTATCTATGTATCATAACTATAATCATCTATCAACAGTAGAGTGACTTAATGCAAGGTGAGTTTTTAAAAACTTCTTTTTGCATGAGTAAGAAACATTATTTTTCAATGACAGAAACACTAGGCCTTGCTAGGGACTATATGCCAATATTTTTTGTTTTAATTTAATTTCATTTGATTTGCACCAGTAAAGAAAAAGAAAGCCTTGAAATGGTAACATTAATTTTATTTCCCGTCTATTCATCGACTTAAAATTATAAAAAAAAAGATAAAAGGGTAGGTTAAAATATTTGGCCAAAAAGTAGTTCCTTAAGGGCAGATATTTCTTATTGTCATCTTTCAGCCTGGAACAAAATTTTATATATAACTTTAAACACTGAAAAAAAATTGGGATTTTTAGTTAAGTACAACCTGAATCACAGTGTACTACACTCAAATAGTGCTGGTGAAATAAAACACTTCATTCTTTCTTTTTCACTGAGAGGATGCTTCAATCATTGAAGTATTCTTGCCCTCTGTATGCTTGGGAGTGGTCTGTCCATAAGTTATTAATAAATCATGGTAAGGTGCAGCAGCAGACCAACTATTCATATTAATGAATGCATCATTCAGCTATATGTTGACGTTTACCTCAGAGGACCAAGGGAACCAAAATTTGGACCCCTACTCTTGTAGTTAAACCTCCTCATGCTGTAATTTATTTTGAATAATAGCAACTAAATTTGTTGCTCTATTGTTCCTCTAACAGTGTGAACGGGGGATGGCTATCAGCTTTATTAAATAAAATCAAAACCCCCACAACAATGAAAACACATAGTAGTTTTAAGTCTTTCTTGACTGCAACTACACTACCTTATGATTGAACATTCACACAGATTTTGCGCTAAAGTAACAGTTGCTACTGATAACCACATGTGCTGAAACTAAGACTATTTGGTAGTTACATTCCCCTTCTAGTCAAACATGATACAGCATGGATGGACAACTGCATGTGTTATAATCACATGTAAACTTATCAAAACACTCTGACTACTGTTTTCCTGCCTACTCAATAGCTTTTTCAGACTCCCCTTGACTTTTATTTCTTATTTTTCTGTATTCAAAATTGAAATCTCTTGACCATTACCTGTTTCAGCAACACCACACACAAAACATCATTGATACAGAAGACCTCTAAGTGGGATTTATCAAGGGATTGTTTGCCTGAATTATTTGTCATTTCATTCTTTCTCAATAATTTTTTCTTCCACGGCCAAGATGTGCCCACTAGGTATCATTTCAGAGCCAGCACACACTTCTTTAGAACTCCTTCAATTCTGTACATCTTCTAAAACTTAGCGCCTTGACATGTAATAACAGGCACCTGGGAAGCCTACAGAAGCAGTTGGAGCACATATTTTAATAAGCAGCTCTTAAAAATTCAATAAAGTGAGTGGTAATTGGGTACAGAGGCATAAATTGTCTGAGCAAATTAGGAAAAATACTTTGCTTTTCAGTGTGTTATATGCAAAATTATTTGTAAGACTACACTAGACATGCATTTGAACAAGTAGATTCTTATATATTCAGTCAAATTATGTCAGAATATATAGAGCATTAACTATGCTTTTCTTTTGGATAAAATTAATGTTAGCTTTCTGTCCTTAAATCTGAGCCAATGGGGAAACAAAATACGGTTAGCCCTGAAATAGTTGTGGTAATTCAATCCCTGTACTCTCCTCATTTTCTTGATGACAAAGAAAAACTCCCAACTGGCAAGGCCACCTGCACTGATTACTCCTCCATCCACACCCACGGACTAGGAAAATGAGCCAATGATCATTAACCTTAATTTCTTCTTACATAAACATAAGCTTTTTTTTATTTTTTTTCCTTTAGGCTTGCTTCTCTCAAAATTCCCTTGAGATTAAAAACAGGGGAGAAAAAAGGAAAAAAAAAAAAGAAAAAAAGAGGGAGGGAGAAGTCATAACTGGGGGAAAAATCAGACAAACTGAAGAGTATTTAGTGACTTTTTTTCTTCTGTTTCACAGCTGGCTTATTATAACTTCACAGCACTCAGATAAAGGGATTTTGAGGCACTATCATCTCTCTTGATAGCAACTTCATTCCCTCTCCAGTCTCTCTCTCCAAGCAATAAGGTAAATACCAATGTGTGGGTTTTCTGGTTTGTTTTTGGTTTTTTTTGTTGTTTTTTTTGTTATTTTTTTTTCCCAGATTTTTAGGGTTTTTTCCTGGAAATATTCCTTGGTAAAGACAGTTGGCAAAAACAAAGATGGGTCTGGACAGCAGGAATGCAGGTGTGGCCCAATGTCAGGACTAAAGGGCCAAGCACAACTGGGTGGGATATTTCCAGTGTAACAACTTCAAAATACAGTAGAGAATTCATCACCCCTCCTGGTCATCCACATTTTGTTACTGCCAAGTGGAATGAATTTTGATTCAAGCTGTGTGGGACTAGCTCCCACTGGCATTACATCACTTTCTAATGGATA
>VYXF01002846.1:0-18298 GCA_013397295.1 Polioptila caerulea | reverse complement strand
CAGTTGGACCATCTAAAGAATACTTTTATATATATATATGTATACATACTTATGTATATATATATATATAAAATACATACTAATAGATTAATAAAATTATCATGCTGTAGAAATAATAGTATGTATAGCACAAATGTGTACTGAAAACAGATACCCTGTTATCTTGTAAAGTAGTAAAGTATCTGGACAAAGTTAACTAGATCTTAATCAACATTTTCAAAGGAATTACACATCTGTGAAATCAAGAACTTATCAATTCAGTGAAGTATGCTTGGCTGTATCCCCTGTTGAAGTTATATTTTTCCTGCAAATAATTAAAAAATCTTTATACAGCTAAATAAAAGCAAAACCTAAGAGGCTTTAATTTTTTCCATTAGGATTACTTAACTGCAAGGCAAATAAATGTTCAAAGAACATAACAAAAGTGTGATTGTATTACCTTCAAATACATTACAACAAGCTGTTTGTCGCCTACCAAATACATATAGCAGGGCTTCTTTGGAGATCAGGAGGCAGACAGTAACTTTGATCACGCAGACATTCCTCATTATTTCAGACCTCAAATCAAGTAGCAACAGTCAGGGGAAGAAAGGGGTGAGAGACATGGGGCTGCTGGGGAGGAGAAGGGAAGCAGACTGCAATTTTGTCCTGGATTCAGCATCCTAATTTAAGCAAAAACAGGCTGTTGGCGTCTCTGTGCTTCCCTGCAGCCCCCTCCCCTTCCCCATGCTTTCCAGCCTCCTGGTTCACTAAAAATGACAAGCACATTTCTAGGCTCTGCTTTTTTATCAAGCTGACAAAGGTCAACAATACTAGCCAGAAGAGTGTTGAAGTATTCAGTGCCACAGGTCATCCTAATAGATACTGGAGGGACTCATTGCAACACCACTGTAAGCCAAGACAGCACGATTTTTAAGAGGCAGCACTTTGCACGTTCACAGTCTGGTTAATTTAATACAACAGTGGCCTCTTGTTTGCAAAATAGCATTGGCAGATTTCAGAGGTGGTATCTTTCTGTGGGTGACAGTAAGGTGACTGAATTCAGGCATGTTAACAGATGCACCTTTTTATGCTCTGTTAAGCCATGTCACAGACTACAGCCCCTAAGTGCATTTCTTTATTTATGCTGCAGCCAGCTGAGCTAATTATCAGAGACAGACCTGGTTCTAGTTCTATAAAGTCCAGTGGTTGTGTATGCATATAAAGAGGCTGGGAGGGAAAATAGGATGGGGAGAGTGGGAAAGTGTGAAAGCACCTTCTAAAACACATGGAATTGAAGTCTTCATGTAATTGGTGCTGTGATGGTGGGGGAAGCTGTATTAACAGCTTGATGGTGTTTCAAATGAACTGTGCTTCCTGCAACCATCTTTTTTTTTTCCTCCTTTCATCAGTTACGTTTAGATTCAAATAAACATCAGTACAAAAATCCTCTCCAGCACTCAAAAATAGTGGAAGATGCTACCTCAGGAAAAAAAAAAAAACAACCAAAAGAGCTTATTACATCTCACCTACAATTCTGGTCTGTTTTATCATTTGTTGGCACAGCAACACCCAATTAAAGCTCTCCTTTCACCAAACAGTTCAACACACCAAGCATTTGCCACAAGCCTTTATGACACAGTTGTATTTTTACATCAATAGAAGCAGCTACCTCCTTTAAAAAAAATACAAAATTCTTTGCCCATTTGTCTGCGTTTTTTTACTAAACAAGTCTTTTTTGCTTGCATGACTTCATCCTGTTCTACAGCTTTCATTAAAAAAGTTCATGGTACTCCACAGAAAAGATGGGAAAAAGAATTTGATGGTGACAACTTTTTTTTTTTCTGTATTACATATGACTGTGTGACCTTAACTAAAAAATTATATCATTTGTCATATGAGCAACAGTTTTTTGACGTTTGGGTTTTTTTGGTTTTAGTGTGGGTTTGGGGTTTTTTGGTTGTGTGTGTTTGTTTTGTTTGTTTGTTTGTTTGGGTTTTTTTTTTTTTATTATTACAGCATACAATTTAGCTAATAACTGGTTGGGGCCAATCTTTAACAAGTCACATATTTCCATTGTCCCTTCACCCCCTGCTTATGCTTTTACCACATCCTAACAAAAACACGACCAGAACTGGTGAAAAACATACGGTTCCAACTAATGAATCACATACTTTCCCGCAAGTGCAGTAAGTACTACCAGCTGTGACAGTCTTGCTTTGGCAGTGGAACCAGTGCAGAACAAGGCCGACACATCTGAAACCAGCTGTACTGAAAAACCACAAGCAATTTAAGTCCGTCTGCCTTCTCAGGGGCTTCTTTGTCTCTGTCTATGTCTCTGCTCTGTCCCTAAAACTTGCCAGCCATGTTGTTTTGACAGAGTTCAGAGTTTCAGAAGTTTCGGGGGGGAAAAAATCCGCTGATTCAGGAAACTGCGTTTCAAGAAAATGATAAGGAGGTCTTTGTCAAACTAGCCCGACTCAGGAAATTTAAAGAGACAGAGAATGCATCTACCCGTCTGCTCTGCTTGTACGACAGCTTAGAGCAAAGACAAAGACATGTGTATACTTAAAACATGTGATGTCCACAAATTTGTATTTGTACTTAAAAGCACAGAATTCTCCACACAAATGTAGAGGGATGTCGGGAAGAATGTTGTTTGAGATCTTGAGATTTTATCAGATTAAATCTGGGAAGGTCATGAAACTCACAAATTACTTCATTAATCTCTAATTGCATACATCACCCCAACAGGAAAACCAGTAAAAGCTATACCCTACCACACTACCTTATGTGCTGTAAATACCACATACTTTACTGAATACTTTCCAGCAGTGTTTCAGAGACTTTTACAAGTTTTGACGGGGACAATTTTTTGATTCTTCTATGCCAAAGCCCAGCTAAGAAAATTAATTTAAATCTACTGTACCTGACTGAGAGAGGTTGGAGAAAAAATTAATCAATTTTAAAAAGAAAGAAAAAAAAAATCACAGTTGGCTTAGAGTAGCTTTCCTTTACATAAGTAGAAATGCTGTGAAATGCAAGTCTGGTGTTCCCGGCCCAGGATTAAAAGCAAGTACTATACATCACATTGGGAAGCCTGTTTCTCCCCTGTAACTTTCAACAAAAGCCCAATTCATGTTTCCATCCCTGCAGAAATGCATGATATAAATCCTAATAGTCTTTAAAATTTCAAGGACCTTGTGGAGGAATAGATTTTACATTAATGACAAATCATTCTGAGTTTTTGAAAAAAATTAGATTTAAGTAATTGTCTCGTGATGGATTTTTGAGACTAGTAGAATCAGTACATCACACACCTATCACAGGATTTTCCAGCACACAGAGACATCCCCCCTTTAATACATATTGGGCAGCATGTAAGAAAGGCCAAAACCCACAACAGTCTGTCTACCTGTGGTGACTAGTTTATTGTATAGAGCCTACATGTGCACACAAGCACTCTGAACATGTTTAGCAGCTTTCAGGCTTTTGTTTCACACTAGGGATGGTCATATTTCCCCAAGCAGTAAAGCCATTATGTGAGCTATTCAGAGACTCCCTATCAAGAGCAAACAACACTTCAATGCAGCATGACATTATATATTTTGTATACACATACTTTGTAGGAAAACTATTTTAAGTGTACTTTAACATACAAATACACAGGCTGTGATCTCTCCCTATGCAATGCACCTGTGATGTTAGGCTGACATACTAGGAGCAATGCATGCACTTTAAGTCAAATTATACAGACCTGCTTCAGTAACCAGGGAGGTATACAACTAAAAAGAATTTCAGCTCACAGTACTTAGAAGTGATGAAAAATTACTCAAGTCAGCTTTGACATACCAAACAGCTTCATGATTTTAAGAACTGTTCAGACTGTTCATTCCAAGATGAGCCATGTATCCAAAAAGGAAGCATGAACTTACTCCATTTTCAGAAGGTAAACAAATCCCCTTCATGGTATTTGTATTCACCCCTTTCTGATATATGTATATCAGCTTGTGAATCTATTTGTAGTCAAGTTTCCCATAACAAAAATAATCCTGATGCTGCTCTTACTTTACAACTGAATCTCTCACCAGAATGGGGAAGAATGATCAAAGGATGCTGAAATTCATCTCCATCCTCTCCTTCTTAATAAGATAGACTGAAGACAGCTCAGATATGTGCCCTTCAAAGAGATGCACTGGATGGTCTGGGATACTAAGGGATGGTTTTGGGTGGGATAGGTATAGCAGGTTACGAAAAGAATAGAAAAATTCCTTAAAGTATCTTGTGTATTAGCCTAACATTTGCCCTGCAAAAGCAGCAATCAATAGTGCATCCTTTTAGTAAACACAACCTAAAAGGAAATAATAAACTTGAGCTCTTTAGACACTTAAAAATTACCTTTTTTTTTAACTCTAGGGCAGAAAGTGGTTTTGTTTTAATGATTTACTGGTCTACCTCAAATTAAAAACTAATAAAATATATTTCCTCTTAAAATGGAAAAGGTCTTCAGCAGGTCTTTGGAGAGTCCAAAAAAGAATAGTCATAACAATAATAAACTGCTATCACTGAATTAGCCTTACTATTTACATTGCCTTCTAATGCAAGCATTTTTTTTTCTGTGAGTACAAAAATGACACTCATCCATTTTTCAAAATTCAAAGGAAAACAAAATCAGTCAAGCAGCAAAGAAATAGCTAGGAGAGGACGATTAGAGATATCCAGCATCAACACAGGAGGAATTCTTACCTTTTACATGGTGTCTTATAATTTCATGTACAATTATACAGCTGATTCTAAATCCCTACTTAGTTTACCACAATTAGAACTGACTAAACATATGATTCACCTTGGCAGTTAATATTTTTACTTCCATTTTTTTTCCCTAAATTTGTATTTTATGGATATTAAGATTAATATAAAATTATCACAAAATGACAATACAGTATGCTGTACCCTATGTGTCAGCTCGCCTCACTATAATTTCCTGAGAAAAACAAAATGTTTTCATGCACAATTCCCTGAACAAAAACCTGAATCTGTTTGTCCCACTTTAATTAATTCCTTATTAATTCACTTTTTACATTCAGATACTGAAAAAAAAATAATTACAGGAGAGGAATTTCTGAGATGAATTAAACTGAAGAACCAATTTTTTTTTCTGACCAAAAGTTTTGAGTCATTAATCCAATCAACTATGATTCAAATACAGTATCACGTGTCTTGCAAAATTCATCCTGTGATATCCAGAGATGGTCAGACTGTTTAAAGTGAAAACTACAGCGTTTTTGTTTTATTTTTTTTTCACAGCAATTGCATGACTTATACAAATTGCAAATCATTAATGCACTTTTTATAATCTGAAAGGAAGCAATGAATTTATGGTACAATTTACCAGTTTGACTAAGCCAGAGTATAATCAACAGCAGTGATTTAAAAGATGTGATAGCTTCCTTTGGTACTTAGATAATATTCAATATAAGAAAATCATATTATTTCTTCTGAGAAAAATAATTATTATCATTGTGGATTTGAAAACAACAGTACTATTCATTGCTTCTCTGAGAGGCAGATCCTTATCGAAATCACCAACCAATCTACCTTAAAGTCTACCTTGAGTTTCTTTGGAAATAATTATCCTTCTCTCCCAGAGAAGTATGCATCCAAGGCAGTAGACAGTGCTTTGAGGCTATCTCTTCTCCAACATGACCCAGACATACAGTACTCTGGAGGTTAGTATGGCAACAGAATGGGCAGCTCAAAATGAGGCATGTAAACAGCAGCCATATAATGCTATGAATCTACAATTTGTATTTTTTTTTATGTTCCTATATATATAATTTGATTGTTCCTTCACAGTTATATGAAAAAACAAACAAACAAAAAAACACACAAAGATTTTTCTTCCTAACTCTATATGTGTAACTACAAGTTTTCAGGAAGTGTGCTTTTGCCCAAGAACACAACTAGGTAACATATATACAACAAATATACATATATATTAGTTTTGGGAGGTGGGGGGTTTTAAGCTTAGTTTGGATTGGGTTTTTATTTTGTTTTTGGTTTTGTTAATTGGGTTTTTATGTTTGTTTTTTTTTAAATCACAGACTCATTTAGACTGAAGGGAAACTCTGGTAGTTCTGTGGTCCAAGTCTGTTCTAAAAGCTGGGATGCTTTTCAGCACTCACTCCATGCCTTTTCTGGCTGAGTTTTCCTAGAAATTATTTTGTTATGGTTTTGCTTTTTTCTTAATTTAAAAATATTACCAATAGAGAATTTTTAACTTTTTAAGAATTACAATCTACAATAAGAAAAATAAACACGGGTTTCGAAAAACTCGTCCATAAAGAGATAGCACAGGCAGAATCACAAGCCGGGAGCTTGCAGTTCAATCCATCAAACACTGTTATTTAACCAGTGTTTCGTTGCCTTTTAAACAGACTTCTTCTTCAAATTAGTCTTACCTGCTCAGCAAACTAATCCTGTGTACACCTTTCCAAGTAAAGAATGAACATACAAAATAGTGTGTGGGCTAATACTAAAATTTTTTTCACCTCAGAAGGGAATATTTACTTCCACTCCATGCTGCATTCTTGTACAGTTTTTAACCTAAGTTAGAATTTTCTCATACATTGTCCAAAACTCTCTCCCAAAACAAAAGTAAACATAAACATCTTCTTTACTTTCCTAATTTCTCGCCATTTAAAATGTTTTAAAAAAGTATACCTTGCCCTCAGAAAAGGCCTTCCAGTTTTTCTTTATGATCACCACTATTAGGTACTTCACTATAATTCTGAGTAATTAACTTTTACCATGTCTTTACTTCTAATCAAAAATCTTATTCCACCTTTTCAAAAGGAAGAATAAAACATTTGAGTGCCTATGCAGAGAAGGTTTAACAGATAATTTATATTTTAGATCAGTGCCATTGGCGGTTTATTACAAATCAGTTTCTTTCACTTCCTGTCTAAGCTCCAAAATCATCTTATTCAAAGCAGGCGTTGCTGCAGATGTGAGTTGTGCTAGTATATAATGGGGACAGCAAAGGAAATATTTTCCTGAAATATCTGACCAGCCCTAGCAATACCCACAATTTACTTACACACAGTCTACATAAACAGTTATGCTGGATTTAGCTCGTGTTTAGCACCACTTGATAAAAACTATTACCAATGTGGTTTACATAAATTACATGTAGTCTGCCCCATATGGAAACCATATTTTAGCAGCAACCAGTGTTTAATAATGAACACTCTGCCCTGCTCTCACACAGGCTCTTTCTTGCCTCTCTCTGGCTGTGCAATTCCTGTGATTTAATAAGATCCTTAGCTCATGAAACAAGCAATTTGAATATTCACACTGCAGTTAAAAAGGGATTAATTTTATCCCATGCCATATTGGTAACAAGATGACTGGCCTCTTTGGAATTTAGTGCACTAAATTATCCTCATCTAAAAGTTTTTTCAAACATAGCCTGATAACAACAATTCACTGAATGGACATCATTGTTTATCTAAGTTATTAATGATTTTTAATTGTTTACTTTACGATAAGTCTCTTTACTTCAGCTCCTATCATATAAAATTAATTAACCAACCGGCCACAAAGAAATGCAATCACAAAGTGGTCCAATATTTTATCATAACTTTTTGTACCTCTGTAATATTTCAGTATTAGTGTTTAAAAATTATGGTATCTTCTACATTTCATTAGACATTGTATGAGGTATTCATTAAGTAGAAAACATGGAGGACTATATAATAATGGAAGGCATAAATGCCTTCTTGCATATTTCAAGATTACTTAGATTTCCCTACTAGGCTAAGGGCAAAAGAGATAATTTTTCTATCAGGTCTGTAAAATTTTAGGCTGGAATTCTGATCCTTTTGAAGTTCATGGCAATTTTATTCTTTTGCTGTGCTCAGATTTAAATCTCAAGTTTATAAAGTGTTTAATATATCAGTTAGCAGGAGGAAAAAGCAAGTTCTAACAAAAGCATTTCCAGAAAAATAGAAACTATTACAGCGAAACCAGGCCTACCCCATTCCTCTGTTCTTTATTTAAATCTTTGAGATATAAGAAAAAAGCTTAAAGATTTTACCATAATAAGCTAGTCAGAGAACTTTAATGAAAACCATGAACTAAGGAAAACAATCTAAAAAGGAAATTAAAAAAGAAAAGCTACTATAAGGTAGTGCTTACCAACTTAGATGAAATTTTAGAAAATCAGAATGAATTTAATAGAAAATTACACCGTTGCTAAAGTTTTGAACTTAGTCTTTCTGTGTATAAATACCTATCTTATAATTTCTACCTATGACATAATTCCATACAATTTAGAAAGCTTTTATTAAGGATACCATTTTTCATAGTTTGCATACAATGTAAACTTCCAAACATCTGGTGAACTTCAAGTCTGAGCTTTCCATCTCTCTAGAGAGTTATCAGTTGGACTATAATGTTATCAGCTTTCACACACTTCTCAGCGAGATGCAATCTACTTGCCTGAGAACATGAGGGAGAGCCAGGAATTCCTGTTCCAATTCCAAATTTGTGGACTCTCTAAGATTACTGGTAAGTCAAGAATTCCCAGCTGCCTCACTTTCACAGTCTCCAGAAATGGGGATATTTTTATGCCTACTTTTCTGACCAACAAGGATTAATTATTAAATTACTGATCACAGTATAAATACTTATACAAAATTATTTGAATGGTAGGGTTTACTTCATAATGACTGAACACAGACACTTAAATATGCAGGGGAAGGTTTTGAAGTATAAATGACAACCAACACTGACATGACCAACGCCTCTCCTAGGTGCAGATAGGGTGATGCATTTTATGAAAACAAAGCACAATTTCAGTTGCCCAAACATTACAGTAGGGCCTTAGTAGTTCACAATACCGTAATTCAGAGACAGCAGTTCTCTCCAGATCAACTGATTAATCAAAAGCAGAATTCTAGTTAAATAAGAATGAGCAGTTACCTGCCATCAGGTGCATAGAATACTTTGATGTGTTCTCCAAACGTTGGGACAACCAGAGTTGTTTGGCCGCTTCCTGAAGATTGAGCTGTTTCACAAATCTAATGAGCTACTAGAGAATATCTGGTGGTACTACTACTCCAGGTACTACTCAAAACCTGCCTTCTGATATGAATTTTATCTATCAAAGACCAACAGCTTTCCCAAACACGGGCTGTGTCATCAGCCACATGTTCAAGGGCCATTAAGAAATCTGTGCTCCAACAAGGCAGAAGGGAGTTGGTAAATACCAACAGCAGCATTTATTGATAAAAATGCAGGGAGAATGGCAAGAAAAGTGCTGACAAGCTTGAATACAATGTAATTACTCTTTAAAGGCACTTTTCACAATTTCTTATAGAAGAATGTTTTTTTTTTAGTGAGAAATCTCATGAACAGGATGAAGTGTATCAACAAATTGCAATTAGACAGCATGCATCACTCAAAGCTTGAAAATGCTGCAAAGACAAACACCTTACAGATTGAGAATTCAGGGCATACCAAGTAGAAATTGGAATTAATTAACTGAAGTCCCATTAAGAAACGTCAAGTTTCACAGATTTAGAAAACTCAGAAATCAGTGAGAGAGAACAGAGAGAAACCTAATGGTACTGTTCATTCTTATAGATCCTTTTACTAGACAAATTTATTTTATACACAGGTGATGAAAAGACATATAAACAGTTTGCATTGCAATGGGTTTATAATTACAATATAACAAGTAGAAAATTATCTCCACACTATATAAACATCAGCTATTTATCTAAAGCTAAACTGCTCTAAATTCTTCAGCTGAGTAAATGAAATCATGCATCTTGTGAAATTTCTAAGAATTTCTCATCCAAAATTTCACAAATTTTTGATTCCTGTTTTACTGGTGTTTTGAATCCAGCTATTTATAATATGCTGAGATTCCTGATATTCAGATACAAGTACACAGAAAACTACTTAGCATGGGCAGTTTACATAGACAGTTTGAGCAAATGTCTTGAAAAGTATTCAGTGTTCCAGATAAAAACCTCACGACTGATTCTGTTTCATAATACCAGGTGTAATCACTGATAGTGATTATTTATTTTTCAGATTGCAATCTGTATTCTTGGAGAACCTTCCAAGTTTCTATTCACAGAGAATACATATCTAATATCAATAAACAATAATATTTTTCCTTGTGTAGCGATCACAAAATTCAGAATAAAATCATGTGTTGTTTACATAGATAATTATGTACAGTTTGGGTCAGATCTATTTAACACAGAAAAACTGGCAGATCTCTCACTGTTATTGTGTGAGTCTGTTACTACTGGCACAAAATTTAAGTATGTTCATACTTTTCTAACTTCTAATTTCAGTGTTCTGCTACTAATTACTAATGTCAAAACCAGAACAAAAGCTCACTGCTTGGCTCATTGACTTCTGCACACAGATGTCAAACACACAGAGTTCATTAATGATTTCAAGGTGATGAAAACCAAAGAGATGGCCAAAACTGTGCTGTTGATTATTGATTCTTTTCAGATTAGCATGTTCATGACTGGAGAAAGTACAGTTAAAACCAAAATCTTAATTTGGCATGCATTCCAATTCATTTTACACTTACACTATAAAGAAAAAATCCAGGACAGTCTAGAATAGTCTGATGTAAATGTAAAAAGCCATGATTATAAACTTGTTTTGATAAATAGCATGTCATCAAGTTACTATAAAATAAACTCTACTATTCAAGAGAGATAGGAATAATGTGTTTTGTATCTGTAATCTTCTGAAACAGAAGATACAGACATTTAACTACTTCTGTTCAAAATGTCAATTTTTAAAAATTGCAAAGGGGTGACAGTGAGTAGTCATCTGTGTGAGAGATATAAAACTTGTATAGGAGATAATTTAAAATAGGTATAAGCATTTAATGAACATTACAGAGTGGGAAACTACAATGATGATCTCTCCTTTTAGTCAGCACAATGGTTTATTACATTAGAAAACTGTATTTTAACAAAATGTCAAGCCTGCAGATTTAGGCCTATTCTAACTCTAGTACTCTAGTAACTCTAGTACTTAGTCTCTCTACTGTAATATAATTCTTTCAAGGCAATAAAATAGTAATTATTATGTTCCAATTTCTACATACACATTAACATATGGCTAGAAAATGGGGTAAAAGTACAGTTGTTTTATGAAGTTCTGAACTGCACTGTTTCTACAGAAGCTGAGATTAGTTGTTAGGATAACAGAAATGTGAAAATCTTAACGTTAACTCAACCTGTAAGAAGAGAAACCATCACAAACTTTCAGCCCTGCTTCTGCAGGAATTTTTTCAGTCTCTCTTAACCATTTTTGTAAGCTTACGTTCACATGTGCTGTTGTGAAGTGTTTTCTGCATATTATGATGCAGAAGTTCTACAGAAACAGCACAGGAAAGCAGATACACACTGATGTCAAACTCACAATTAAAATGAGGTGGGATAGTTTTCATATCCAGCACCCTTCAGTTCCACTAATCTGTGGCAGTACATGAAAGGAGAGCAGGTAAATCACTTACAGATGTATGAGGCTGTTCCCTTTACAGTACCTCCTAAAATTATTCCGTTCAATACTGAACAGTCTAATTCTCAAAAACACAGAAGCATTGGAAAGTACCAAGAATTAATTGTTACCTGTATTACTCTGGAAGAAATGTGGGACCTCAGAAGGCAGCTACCTAAACTAAGTCTCAAGTATGCTTGCATACGATGAAGGCCATTTTCTGAAATTCTCCATATTACTCTCCTGATTCACAATTCCTGACCTACTTTTTAGTTGACTTGAGTAAAGCTACTGCAGCTGCATTCCCACCGGCAACATAAAGTCCACTGGCAGACAGCAGCCATTTTCTGATCTTGCTTTGTTTTTACCCCATATTATTTGCTGATATTCCCACCTTTAAGAGATTTATTCACAGGTGTTACTGCAAGAAATTGGGAGTTACAAGCACCGTAACACCTGCAATCCCATTTTATCTGTGATAAATCCAAAGTCAGTTGGTAACTTCTGTGTTTCAGCTAGGCCGCCTGGTTACCTATAAATCATAACCATGTCCAGCACCCCCAGATAGGATCAATCTCATTCTATATGCACTTCACAGATGGCTTTTAGGACAATTTATCTCTCTGGCAAGCTTTCAAAAACTACTGCGCAACTCATACACAGTTACTCTGACTTTTCAGGAAGGGTCAGTAGCACAGGTGGTCTATTCATGTGCACTAATCCCAACATATCCCACAGGCACTGTCCTTCCTCACTTTGCAGAGACTACTGCACGTGCAGTAGGCCTGGCATTCCTTGGAAGCGTGAGACTCATTGAGCATGTGCTGCAGAGAATGTGAAGACATTTTTATGTCCAGGAAATCCTAGGCAAAAATACAATGGGCATAGTTACACACCACATCAGCCTTTCAACAAGGTAATCAGAAATCAGCTTGCTTGCTGATGGATTATTTGTCCTCATGATGAGAATGATATAGAATAAACAGGACTAGTTACAATAACTAAGTGGTTACCCACATGATAATGATACCTTTGTTCTATTGAAAAGTACCTCCTTGGGAGATCATTTCCATGTGAAATAATCCAGTGCTACAATTTCTCTTGACTGTACCAATCTGAAAAGCAATTTTAAATATTTCTAAACATCCTTGTCAATTATTAGCATATTATAAAGTCTTTTCAAATAAGAAAAATTCTAAAACATTTAAGCAAATACTACTCCACATTTTAATCTATGTGATATTTTAATGTAATTAACTGGTGTACTGTCAGCATTCCCTTCTACAGAAAATATCCTCTAAATCAAAACAAATATTTTAAAATTGCAGCCTTTTATTAAAAAAAAAAAAAAAAAAACAACCTGAAAAATAGCTCCGTAGCTATTTTTTTCTCATGAATGGAAAGAGATTCAGCACAGATACTTACGAATTAACTTTTCAATACTCCAATAACTGTAACTGCAATTATTTTCTCTGTCAATGTCACTGTCTGGGTGGCAGGAAAAGAGGCATTCTTTCCCACCTCACTCTACACAGAAAAAAAAACTCCTCCAGCAATCTCTCCTTTGAGTGCTGAAGTTCATTTGGGGAATTCAGTACATCTAGAGAGTGGCTACATGAAAGCAAATTACTTCAGCCATAAAAAGCAGTGAACCTCTACATACTTGAAGATCTCTATATATATGTGTGTGTGTATATATATAAATATATGCCTCCTCCTACAACTTCTTTTCCAGCCTATCCTTTTCCCATTCTCAGATGGGCTGGGGCTAGTACATCAGGATGAATGTGGCTCCAGAAAACTGTCCACAGATATTGCCTTGAAGACTGACCCTTAAATCTTAGAAAGTGATGGAATTAGGAAATCCACCCATATTGTAAAAACACCTGGTACAATCTAAACCTTTGTCTGACATTCAAAAAATTATTACCTGTACACCCAACTGCATTCAGCTTCATAGCAACATCCTGCTTCTTTTTTAAGCACAATAATAGTCCTTAGCAAAATTCTAAGATTTGGGAGAAAGGAAAAAAAGAGAACTTGCCCATATTTGCCAAGTATTCTCCCACCATAAGCACCCACTAAAAGCAACACGTTGCTTAACAACATTTAGCATTTGGCTTAAACCTGATTATCGCAGTTAAGATTTATCTTAATTGTTTCATAAACCAAAATAAACACTGACCCCTCACTCAGCACTCCTTTCACAGTTTGTTACCAGAAGTGCATTGATCACTTCTACATTGTATTACATTCTTAGCAGGGCAGTTCTAACTTTTCTGTTCTGCTTCTCTAGTCATTTCTACAAAACAAGTTTTGATTAAAAGCAAGTGGATACACAAACAAGGACATCAGATCTATGCACAGAAATGTGTGCATCTGAAAGTTGAAGAGACTGGTTATCTTTGTTTTGACACTTAAATACCAAAATGAAAAAGAGAGCAAGCTCTTCATAAATACTGTTAAAAGTTACCAGTGATGACAATGATAAGAAAATATTATGGTTTAGGTAATGTTTTCTCCTATCTCCTCAGGTGCTTTAAAGAGGACAGGTAAGGGAGTGGATTCTGTCAAAGTCCTAAGACCTCTTGTAAAAACAGTATTGAAGTGAGAACCCAGTAATTGCAACAAACACTTTGAAATTAGGCAATCAGCATGACTGAAATGTTTTCTTAACATTTTCTCCTTTTTCTAAGCCATTCCTTAGCTGTCTTGATGCTTCTGAAACAAAATCAAGATGCCTCTTTGATTCTCAGTAGCGGAAATAAATGACTGAAGTAAATTCCAGCTCTGCTAAATACTATGCCCCTCTGCATAATCATCACTTCCCTCATCACTTCAGGGATGGGCGCATGGCTGGGCAAAAGGACAGGAGTAGAAAGACAACTGTGTCAGTATTATTCTTTAACCTGAACCTGGCTAGTAGCAGACAAGGCAGTAAAACCTCAGAGAACCTACCCAAAGAGAACTCTGGCCTCATATTCAGAAATACTCTTTGAACACAAAGGAAGTACAGTCTCTGGTCCCAGCTAGGAAGAGAGAAAACCTCAGTCAAGGAGCAAAACAGACATTATAAGTCTTCAGGCACATAGGCAGCACTACTGTGCTAAATACTGTTTGCTCTCTTATGCTGGTTGCTTAGATCTGACTTGTTTTAATTTTATTTTCTTTTAAATATGTTAAAGTTCTTGCCATAAAACAGTGGCTAACAGGGTAACAAATATGGGTACAGCAAAGGAAAGAGAAATGACATCACATAAGAAAGAAGCAAGGATAGCATAGAAGTGAGTGGGAAATAAGGAGATCAATTAAAATAAAAAAGTGAAAGGCAAAAATGAGCACTGGAAGTCTGAGATAATAATGCCATTCTGGACAACCAGTAACAGAGTAAAAAAACATCTCCATTTCACTGCAAAAACACAATGGGATGTCAGGGGCAGGGAAATCTGCAGTACCCTATCTGCATGGCTGAAAGCAGGCATCTCCAGATAAAAACTGTTTCAAGCCTTCTCTGTGTACAGAGACATATCTTCCTCGTCCTCCATTGTTCAGAAATAAAAACATATCCTACTAAGTGGTCTAGAGAGATGTTCACATGAAATTATTCTTCCTCATCCAGTCAAACATATATTTAACTTGGCATTTACAGGGGTTTCATTTGCTTGTTTCCACCACAAAGAGTAACACTGAAACGATTTATTTTTCTAGAAATATAAGGATTAGGATCATATGTCATGAGGTAAACAGTCATTGAACACAAATGGGTGATAATAGCACTTCTCATCATTAGTAACACTTCACTAGAACTAAAGACTAGAAGAAAAGTTGAAAGAAATACTTCCACTAAATAGAGTAAATATTTTTATCTATGAATTGCCAAGCATCACAGTAATTCTTAGGGAGGATAATGTCCCTCAATATTTCATTTTTTAAAATACTCTTTAACAAAATGATGTGTATATATTAACAGGTTTTTATATACTCAAAATGATTCTGAATATTCTCTCTGTTTGTGTCTCCTTTATGTTTACTTTCTGAGGACTGTTTTCTGCTGTGAAAGTCTGCAGAAACAACAAACTGATAATTAAGTGGGAGCTTTTTAGGAACTACTTCCAAGAATGTAGTAATCCACAACTGCAGGAACCCTTGTAGTAAAAATAATATGTCACAAGAAAATGTGATTGTACACAGGTGATTAAGTTTCTAAAGTATAGCAGCTCTATGAAGCCTTTTCTACAGAAGTCTGTTTAAGTTTCCCTATTTACACAGTCTAGATATATAACAAAGAAGATTCCTATGATTTCAGACAAGTAAACATTGAAGAAGTAAGAAAAAACTCTGTGTAAAAAGAATAATGTCCTTTATCGCAAAGTGTCACAGAATCATTGAATTGTTCGGACCTCTGGAGATCATCCAGTCTCACCCCCTTGCCAAGAGAGGGTCACCTAGAGAAGGTGACACAAGAACACATCCAGGTGGATTTTGAGGCTCTCCAGAGAGGGAGGCTCGACAGCCTCCCCAGGCAGCTGTTCCAGTGCTCTGCCACCCTCAGTGTAAAGAAATTCTGCCTCATGTTGAGGTGAAACTTCTGCGTAGTTTATAGCCATTGCTCCTCAACCTGCTGTTGGGCACCACTGAAATGAATCTGGCACCACCCTCCTGACACCCACCTTTGAGATGTTTCTATGCACTAATGAGATCTCCTCTCACTCTTCTCCAGACCAAACAGGCCCAGCTCCCAGAGTGTCTCCTCCTAAGAAAGATGCTCCAGACCCCTGATCATCCTTGTGGCTCTCCTCTGGACCCTCTCCAGTAGTTCCTTGTCTCTCTTGTGCTGAGGAGCCCAGAACTGGACACAGCACTCCAGGTGTGGCCTCACCAGGGCTGAGCAGAGGGGGAGGATCACCTCCCTTGACCTGCTGGCCACACTCTTCCCAGAGCAGCCCAGGGTACCATTGGCCCTCCTGGCCACAGGGGCACTGCTGGCTCATGGACAACTGGTGCTCCTCCAGGAGTCCCAGGTCCTTCTGCACAGAGCTGCTCTGTAGGAGGTCAGCCCCAGCCTGTGCTGGCACCTGGGGCTGCTCCTCCCCAGGGGCAGGACCCAGCACTTGCCCTTGTTGAGCCTCATTAGGTTTCTCTCTGCCCAGCCCTCCAGCTGACCAAGGTCCCATGGGATAGCAGCAGAACTTTCAGGTGGATCAGTCCCCAGTTTAGTGCCATCATGAAACTTTTCACAATAGCCTTATATATTCATAGCATTGAAATGCTGATACATCATGCTAAGACTGTGTAATTTCCTCTAATTAGTGTAAAATTTCAGAGGACTCTGACCTGTCCAAAGTACTACTAGATTTTTTTTGTATTTTACTGGTTTTGCCAAGTTGAGTAGTTCAGACCCGTAGAGTTACCATAAGCAGGCAAAAGATTGTTATTAATATAGAATGAGGACCCTTATATTCACAGAGAATGGACAACATCTTGGCTAATTTAAATATCTCCTGGCAAAATGTACATTTGATTTCAAACAGTAGTCTGGAGGACTAAATAGAAGGACTATGTATTGAGAGACTTGAACCTAGTTTCCAGATCTCAGCTTTCTTGCTCAGGTAAAGGTCCCATTGCTTCAATCGGGATACGCAACACAGGGCTTGTCATAGAGCTTCAGGATCTGCCCTATTTATTTAGATCTGAAAACTATCCTTACCCTTCACATACCCTGTGTAGTTGTATTGTAAACCAGACTGGAATACAAAATATGTAATGACATCAAAACTGGAAGGCTGTCTTAAATCCAAAACAGAAATGATAGGCATGGTTTAGTTGTAAAAAAGGGAGTTAACTTTTCAACTGCTTTTAAAGGGGTAAATAGGATATTAATGGGGTATCTCCTTTGAATTATGTGAAGAATATGAATCCACAGTGTATAAGTCCCTGGCAAAGACCCCTATAGATCTGGCCACTGCTCAAATGTTTAGGCTTTTCACGCAAAATACGGTTATAAATTCTATAAAGAGTATTTTCAGAGCTTTGCTTTTTAGAGTTTTTGCTTTATTTTTTTATGCATGAACTGCTGAACTGCTTGCTTGCCTCTCTGCTTCACAGTAAAAAAAAAAAAAAATTTAAATCTATCTGTGAGTTCTTAACTGTACACTAGTCTCTAAACTGTTTTTAAGCCATAAAAGTGAAGTTTTCAAATAGTAGTCCCATTTCAAAAACTCTCAAAGATGTTAGATGACAGATGATTTGTTTCTCTTTTTATTTAAAAACAAAGTTTAAATTCTGAGTTCAAAATTGGGTTTTCAATCATATGGTCTAAGCACATCAATTCTATAGAGAAACATTTGTGCATAAGTTTTGAAACCTACTAACTCCACAAAAGTTTTCTTTTGTTGTCATTTTGATATAATCAGGATTTCTTGTCTCTATCTATGACAGCNCTTGTCTCTATCTATGACAGCAAAGTTAGAGATCAAGAGAAGTTAAAAAAAAAAAAAAAAAAGGTTTAAAAAGACAGTGTTACTTAATAATTCCAGCAAAACAGAAAGATTGTTAACAACAAAGAATTAACAGGAACAAGTGTAGCAAGAGGCAAGTCGATTTGGTGTTGTACTTCTTCCTTCACATACAATTTTCCTACTTCCTTTCACTGGCATTTTCCTTACATGAAAATAAACACCTGGTATGTAGTATGCTCTTATTGTCAGAGATTTGCTGTTAAGCAATTTCTCCCATGCACTGCATTTGCTCAAAATTATTATACCTACAAACAGTC
>VYXF01002844.1:877969-892141 GCA_013397295.1 Polioptila caerulea | reverse complement strand
GGGGGGCTAAGCTGTTTGTACCATCAGGTTCATTATTTAGAGAACTGAAAGGGAAAAGACATATTTTTGAGAGCTTCTTGAATATTTTCTTTTGTTTTAAAATAAGCTATTTGCTCAATCCAGAATGAAATAAAAGTTTTATGCCCCTAATAATTTTATAATTTCATTAAATTCTACAATTTATCCCCAAGTACAGGGGAGATAATGTGGATTCTGCCATTAAACTCAGTAGTTTTAGGACCTGTCTTTTAGACTCTTTGAGAAATGAAAGCTTGAGGTTGTGCTTCTCTGGAGATTTTTGAAACATGTAATTAATTAAAGGTACCTCTTTTATTAATCTATTTTGTATCTGTTTTATATTACATTATCAGGATAATACTTGAAAGGCATTAATGATAACCTGGGACCTGCTGAAATCAATGGGAGTTCTGTGTTCATTTTAGAGCCAAGGTTTCCTCAACTTTGGAATTCACTAGATGTTGCTTTTCAAACACTTTAAAGAGAAAGAAAACAGAACTGCAAACTGAATGACAAAATTATATACTGGAATATTAGGCCTGGTGAAAGCCACCTTGCAAAGCTGATATAACAAAATACAATTGTTATTGTTGATTTTGAAAAAGTTAAAAGATATGTACAGCTCTTGTATATATCTGATTTAATAGCTTGTGACCCTGGAAAATCATGATGTGAAATATATTTTATAGAAGTCAGTTATTTGCTTCAATAAGTTGCAAATATCTTACAGGAGGAGGGAAAGGTTATTTTTGTATCAGAAGAAACAGTTATCTGTTATCTACATTATCCACATTACAGCTGTACAATAGAACTTAGCTTGGAAACTGCAAAAAACCTATTTCAGAACTCACAAACAAGTTCTGAATAACCTTCAGAAATCTATAGTTTGCCTTTTTGCTAGACACTAGGTCCAAGAAAAATGAGGGAGATTTGTAGTACAAGTTTGATTTATGTTTCCATTTATTTTACCAACAAAAAGGTGAGACTAAGGCTTAAAACAGAATAAAACTTACAGAATTAGGTCTGAGGTTAGTTCTGAAGCCAGCAACAATGAAAATTCTCTCCTCTAGATGTGACCCACTGATCTGGCTCCTGAAACTTTTGTGAATATTCCACTATCAGCCCAGTTAAAAACTTTACCCTGAAAGAACTGTTTCTAAGAAAACCACATTGGATTCATGCATTTGGAATAGACATTGATGTTATCCAAAGACAGAAATAAATTGGTTGCTTTATGAAGTTAAAAGATATCCTGTGTATTATATGCATGGTGAGCTGCAGTGAAGTATATTACTTTTAATCACTGTTTTATTGTTTCCTTGAAATCTTCATGACTATAGCTCTGAGGTGTGGAGTGACATATTTACTTTGGGAGGAAACTAACACCTGAAGTTCATGAAGTAAAAGACACAATCAATAGCTGGGTAGTAGAATTGCTCATCAAACTTGTAACAAGCGAACTGCAGAGCGAATTGTTTGTTTCTAGAAGAGTACCAAAATAACTCTGAGATTTCTAGACATGAGGAATGTATGGGAAGTATTCTTTTCCTTGGTATTTGTTGCATAATCACTTGCACAAGGTACATGCATTTTTTAAAATCTGAATATGATTAGGTGAATTTTACAAACAGTGTTCTCTTTTCAAAAAGTCCCCCAAAGATCAACTTACATACATGTGATTATTTCTTTAAAAGAACCACAAAGCTGAGTTAGATTTGGTACAAGAAAACCAAAAAAAAGTGAATATTGAATGCATGGAAAGAAATGAGGTACAATTATATGGTCATTGGATTAACTTTTGTGTACATTTGTGAAGACTAAAAACTATGTCTATATGTATACATCTATTATTACTTCCTTTTTTATAAGACTTATGTAGAAATTTGTACTGAGAATATTTCAAGAAAGCAAGAATGATATCATGTTCAACTCCCAAAGAGAAATAATTTAGATTCTGTGAGATTATAGAAAAGAAAAATAATATAGGTGAAGACAAGGAAATGTAAGGAAATCTTAAATTATTCAAGAGCCTAAAAATCAGGAAACTGTATCAACTTTGTAAGACTGCAACCAGCAGGAAAATTAAAGTAGAGGATGTTTTGACCAAACCAGCAACATTAAAAACGTTTTTTGAGTGATCTCAGTGAGAACAAGATGCATGTCACTGAAATAAAGTGGTATCATAAGTAAGTATTTGTCAAAGTATGGATGTTTGCTGCACTGCAATCTAGGAGAAGGAAGCAGTGAAAAGGCAAAAATCATAGGGTTGTAAGAGCTTGTCTGCTGGATGAATCTATAACTCTGGTTCCAGGGCCAGGTGACGGCTGAATAGAACTTGATGGACAAAGGAGTTAAGTTAAAAATCACGAAAAGTTTAAATGATGGGGCTCTAAGTACAAGGAGGTACCTCAACAAATTGGAGCTCTGAGCAATCACCAACCATATGAAGTTTAACAGGGGCAAGGGCTGCATTCTGCACCTTTGACAGGGAAACCCTGGCTGTGTGTGTAGATCAGGGAATGAGAGGCTGGAGAACAGAGCTGTGGAAAGGGACCTGGGGGTCCTGGTCAATGGAAGCTGAACACAAACCAGCCGTGCCCTGGCAGCCAGGAGGGTGAAACTGTCCTGAGAGTCATCAGGCACAGCATCACAGCCAGGCAAGGGAGGGGATTGTCCTGCTCTGCTCTGCATTGGGGCAGGCCCACCTGGAATATTGTGTGCAGTTTTTAGTGCCACAGTACAAAAAGATATTATAGGGAAGTTTAGATATCAAGAAAATATTTTTCACTCAGAGTATGACTGAGCGCTGGAACAGGCTCCTCAAAGTAGTGGTCACAGCACCAAGTCTGGCAGAGTTCAAAAATCATTGGGACAATGCTCTCAGGCACATGATTGTCCTGTGCACAGGGTTGGACTCTCTGATCCTGATGGGTCCCTTCTGTCTCCATATGTTATGTGAGTCAATGATATTCTATGATTATGATGCAGAGCTATTGACAGTGCATGGAAATCTCTCTTAACTCAGATTCCTTAATCCAATCATTTTCAAACTATTTATGATAGGAACTTAATTAGGGTCCACTAAGATTTTACATGATCCAGTAATGATCCAGATGAATTACATGATCCAGAGAATTTTAGAACAGCTGGAGACTGCTGATACTCAAAAAGAACCCCACAGGATGCAATGAACAGACTTAGATTATTAGTTAAAAATGCCACAGGAAAGATTTTAAGAGAGATGGAAAACAATCCCAAAATCTGAGAAGAGCTATAAACCTTTTTCTCCTCCTTGACTCCTAATTGTTTGACAAGATATTCACTGTCTCTTCTTATTTTTATTCAGAATTCATTTTCAATACAGAAATAATTAAATAATTATTTCAAAAGAAAAACTAGATTCTAAATAAAATTTGTAACTTTTGGAATTGCTTTCAGTTTTCCTGCCAGTAGATAAAAAATGGGATACAGATGCAGATAAAGGGTGAAATTTTGTTTAATTGCCTTTGGTACTATGGTAGTAGGTGGTTATTGTCCCTTTAGCTGAGCTGCCAGAACTGCATGTGAAAAAAAATCAGACCTCTTGGAGTGCTGCTATTTCTGTATTTTCAGGTTTAACAGTGCTGGATGTTTGACAAGATTTTGGATGTGGTAGGTAGTGTATTTAGAGCAAAATTTGAGCAAGATACAAAGAGACTACTTCGTATTTCACAGCTTTATATTTTTCCAAGAGTTGCATTTATTTTAGTTATTATAATGACAGAAACTCACTTTAGAAAAACAGATTATTTGAGATCAGTTTATATAACCAAATCTACATGAATCATAAGGACAACCAGAGACTTTCTTTCTAAACAACAGGGACCTGAAAGAATATGTTATAATCCTATATGTAAATCTTATATTAGCAACTATCTGCAAAGTGAGATTCTACATAGCTGTGAATAAGTAAAATTTTTGTTTTTTCAGAATTTGGATGCACAGTCTATAACCATAGTTCTCTGAGATTTTCTTTTCTATGGAATCTCTTCTTTCTGCTAATATGCTCTAACTGGATTCAGGCATTTAATGAGAACTTCCCCCTGAAATCAGGTCACTGAAAGTAACACACACTATTACTTTTCCATCACTGCTTTGATCACATTATTGCATTCTGTCTTTCTCCTCCCCATCACGTTAAGGTTTGCCACATTTGTCACAGAGGAGAAAAGCCAGAGAATGTCATACTGTTTATAAACACAGACCAATATTTTGATGCATGATGCATTTGTTTAGACAGATAAATAGATTATTTAAATTTAAAATGATGCATCAAAGATTAGAAATACTGGTTAAATTACGGGCTAAATTACTGAATTTAATCAGAATTACTGGTCAAATTTTTATCAAAATACATGATCTTTAAAAGAGAATTCAGAGACTAAAACTCCCCCAAATAGTTAAGGAGGGCACTACCATATTGAGGGTGAAGGGTGGTTTGCAGTACACCGCACAGGCCTATGGCAATAAAATAATTTAAGGTGAATTGTGCAGTTTTGGGTGAGCTGAACTATCACTACTGTTTCTATTTCTGACCTATCTTTTCCTTTTGAGTGTTTCCTGTACAAGGGAAAGCTGTTGTTGCATTGAGAGCAGAGTAACAGGAAGCTAGCACAGAAAGAAATGAAATGTTAGTGAAAAATATTTTCTATAAATAATTAGTGGTTACAAATTGGGTTTTTTTGAGCTGAGATTTCAAAGTTCAGAGAGCTAATTAGGGCCCTGTAAGGAAGGTAAAATTACATCTACATAAAAAAAAATGTTTTGATGATTATTGTGAAACATTTAAGCCTAGAGAGATTATATAGTAAAGTCAAAAGACTTAAGACTTGTCATGCTGTCTATTTTTCCCTGGATGTCTGCATTACATACAGAGGAAGATGCAACCTGTGGTCCAAGGAGCTTTGCTGTCATGTGGATGATTAATGATTGAGGTATTCATGCAGAATTGAGCAGCTCTCAGTTTCAAAGAGCTGTATCAATAAAACAGATACTTAGAGAGAAAAAACCCTACAAAAAATAAAAACATTGACAATAAGGCTTGGTAGGTTCCACAGTTTTGTTGAGGGTTTTTTTTAATCCATGTCCTTCTTAAGAGGAGTTTTCTTGGGACTGGGTAAAGTATTGTTGAATTCTCAACTGAATATGGTAAATAATATATTTATGTTTCACTTTTCAGTTGCTGCCCCACCTGTTGTATCTTCTTCCTTAATCATCAGCGTGCCAAGAGACAGATAGTCCTGGGAAATGTCATTTTAGAGATCTTTTGGTGGAAAATCCTTCACCTGTGTGCAGAAACACGTTCCTTTCCTTAACTCAAGCTCAAGCTAAGCCTCCTCCTCTCCTATGATCAGACAAGGTAATTGCCCAGAAAGCTGCAACTGCACTGATAGATTTAAATTAAACACTACATGAATGTGAATTATAATGGGTTTTTTGTTTCTTCTTGAAACAAAGTACTGGTTTATCAGAGAATATACTAAATACAGTTACAAAAGTTACTGAGAAAAAAACCATATAAATGTGCTATAACGATGGAAAGGCTCAGTAGTGACACAGAAACTCCTGTTTCCAGAACACAGAAATGAGATATGATCTGCCGTACAATCTCCATCACCTTCATTAAATCCATTAACAATTCCCAGCAACAACTATTTATAGTGGTCAGTATTCTTGCATGAATTATAACTGTAGCATTTCTCATGGTTATTTCTAAAAAACTTTGGATAAAAATAGCTTTTTTTTGAAATAATCTATTAAAACTAACCAGAAGAAAGTGAGAACATACAAGGACCTTGAATAAAATTCCAGTATTAGGGACAGGCATTTGCCATTGATTTTTCAGAAACATCTATTTCACAATGAATGAGTTATTCCAGGTTCTAAGCGCCTATATCCTACTAACCAAGGAAAATGTGACTGTACAGGATTCCTGTCTATTTTGACAGGAATGTTTTGAATTTCAAACCATTTTTGAGGGGCATCTCAAGCTTTTTATTTGGCCAAAGGCAGAGAATTTTCTTTGTGGCAATATCAATTTAGGATTATTTATGCAAAGTTTCTTATTTCAGTACAGAAACTTAATGTTGTGGCTTAATTGCACCTGCATACTTAACACCAAGTGGGTACAAATCAATGTAATTTAATCCAGAATGTAGTTAAGGAAGCATCATAGAAATTACATTCCGACTGATCAAAATTTAAATGAAGAAATATATCAAGGCTCTCCATTCACAGAGCACTGTTCTGAAGGTAGCTCAAAGCTTGTTATGCTGAAAGGCTGAAAAAGTGATCAATTTAATGAGAGACACGTTTCATTAAAAGAGAACAGTGTTAAAAACATCTGTCAAGCCTGCTTTCCTCCTAAACCCTTTTACAGGTGTTTATGCAGTTTAGTAAACACAGAACCAACAAGGAAAGTGGTTGCCATCCCTTTTCCCTTCAAGTTTTGTGTTCACAGTAGCACAGTAGGTGATGTTGGATATGGTGCATATTTGCCCTTTGATAAGGGTTGGTTTGGACAGCCCAGATGGGATTGTTTGCCTTGGATGCATTGGAGAGAAAAGAACAAGGCCAGAGGGTGTGGAATCTAAAAAGCTGGAATGGGAAACAAATTAGTTTGGTTGCTGGAAGGGGCCGATCACTTCCTGAGTAGAACTGATGAGCTGCCAAGGACTGTCATAATGAAACATGCCAATGCCTCCTGGGGGACTGTGCTGCAGACTTCCCTCTCAACGTGCCTGCGAAGGAATTTTGAAGAGACTGATGCCAGACAAATTGGTATTGCTCTGCTGTTCCCCTTTCCTCGTAAATGCCGGAACTATTTATTAGAACAGGCCTAGGACTTTGTCATCTTTCTAATGTAAACTGTGGTGGCTTATTCTGTTTGAATCAAAATTTATGTATTCCTTAGATTGGCAAGACAAAATGTGAGGATTTAATTTTGTGCCTGACTATCAATTAGTCAGACATTAAAAGGACTTTAAGTTGAAAAGGTTGGATATATATGCCACAAGCACTAGAAAGATTTTTTTCTTTGTTGCTTAAATAAAAATATTTTTTATCTAAAGATACCTAATTAATAAATTTGCATCAGAATGTCACTTTAGCTGAAATATTTTGGTTTCTTAGCTTGTCTTTTGATTGCTCTGTAAAGAAAAAATATCTATATACCTATAGTTTCAAACGATTTGTGATAGTGCTAATAAAACTTATCTATCAGATTACATATGCTATTAGTGCAAAGTGCTATGTAATTCTGAAGTTTTTTTTTTGTTGTTATTTTCCCCTCTGCTTTTAAAAATTCCTGTAGATACAATCATTTATCCTCTGGTAGTAGTTAACATCTAGAGTTTTTCTTTGCCCCCAGATTTTCTGTCAGTTTGTAGTAAATTGTTTTCCAGTTCAAAATTTTGAAAGTTTAATGTAGTTTTCTTGACAATGAGTCTATAGAGATGATGATTTAGGTAGAAGATTAGCTTTAATTTGTTTTTACTGGTATTTAGAATAGTATTTTGGATAATATCTAAATGTCTAATCTGAAGTAATATGAACAGTTTTGTAAAAAGTGGAAAATAATTCCATTGTATTTTGTACTTGTCAAGACTAGAAGATTAGAGAAACTGTTGATTTCGGATTGTAAAACATGCACAGTGAAGTAGATACTGAAGAAGATTTATGTAAAATCAAATCAATCCCTGGCCTCTATTTGTTTCTTGAAGCCTGAACAGAAGCTTTGTATAGTCAACAGAGACATCATCAAAGAATCAGTTATTTAAATACAGCTAGAGATGTCTTAAAAACATTCTTCAGTTGCAAATTAATTACTAATCCATACTAATTCTACTAATCCTACAATAGTAAATCTATCATCCCATTATAAGCACAAATGGTTTAGTGTCTTTGCTATTCATGTCTAACCTTAGGCCTGGATGATCTCATAAAAAAGAGAGTTTAGATATGAAGCTGAATATTCCATATTTTATTACTAATTTTTCTTTTGTATGCAAAATGCTTAACAGAATTAATGATAGGAAAAGTATCATTTCTGTTCTGCTATCTGTCCAAGAAAAACTTTTCATTTATTCTCTAAGTCATACCTGATTTATCTGAGGTTTAGACTATTCTCAATCTTTTTTCTGTTGCATTTACAAAATCCAAATTGATTCTATAAGTCACTATAAACAGTATCGCAAAAACTTCAAATTTTCATTAAAAATGCTTTTTTTTCAGTCAGCTTTTAGAAGGTTTTATTTAGTTTCAGAAAAATCCTTCATATGTCTGTTTCTTCTGCCTCCTCTGACATCATTAAGGATTTGGTATGACTCTCAGGTTTCATCCCAGTTTGAGTGCATCGCTGTAGTTTCCTGTCAGAAGGAAAATCTGCAGAGTTTGCCAGCCCTGAAGACTCCTGAGACCTTCTTCTATTGCCTGAGCATATCTCTCTGGTTCCCCTTAGGTGCTATGGGGTCCACTTCTGAGTCTCCAAATAGATATCCAGGAGGGAGGGAGTTTCCCACAGGTTCTGTACTGCATCTGCCAACTTTATGCTGATGTTTCAGCAGGTCCCATGTGGCACTTGGTGCTTATAAGTGAGCAGCTGAAGCCAACTTCTCTTTTGATTTATGCTCCAGGAAGCCAAAGTTTGCAATCCATGATGATAACTATATTGTGGGTTTGCGTAATTAAAAGGCTTCTGTGTCTCCTCAGTGATGACTTCAAACATTTCCCTTCTTTATTTTCTGTTGTCTATCACTATAACCGTAATTTCTCACACTAACTGTAAATTTCTTTAACTTAAACAGCCAGAAAATTTTATCCAAGAAGAATCAGCATCCAGGTGTGATGAAACAAAACGTTATAGTTGCATGATAAGAGCAGAGAGTAAACTGGAACTTTGTTGATGCAATCTATTAATTATAGCTTTTATTTTCTTCAATCTTTTTCCTAGCACACTGACTTTAATTTAGTTTTGTTTTTTCTTGAATGATATTAAATTTTGGTAGACTGGTTTAGCCCCAGCCAGCAAGCCACACATATCCACTCACTCACTCCCCCACCAGCTGAATCAGGGAGAGAACCAGAAGAGTAAAAGGTAGAAAACCCATGGATTGAGATAAAGACAGTTTAATAGGGAAAGCAAAAGCCACACACACAGGCAAAGGACACAAGAAATCAATTCACTTCTTCCCAGGGGCAGGCAGGTGTTCAGCCATCTCCAGGAGAGTCCCATCATGTGCAATGGTGACTTGGGAAGTCAAATGTCCCTACTTTCCTCCTTCTTTCCCCCACTTTACAGACTGAGCATGATGGCATTTGATCTGGAATATCCCTTCAGTCAGCTGGACTCAGCCGTCCTGGCTGTGTCTCCTCCCAGCCTCCCATGAACCCCTTTTTTCCTTGCCAGTGTGGCAGCACTGAAAGCAGAAAAGGTCTTGGCTCTGTGTAAGCCCTGCTTAGCAGTAACAAAAATATCTCTATATTATTATCACCTCATTCAACACACCAGCCACTGTGAAAAAAATTATCCCAGCCCAAACCAGTATGTTGGCAAAGAGAATTTAATTTCTCTAAATTTAATCAATATGCAGGAAGTTACATGTCATTTTCAAATGATATCTGGAAGACTAATACCCTTCCACCTTTCAGGAAAATTGGAGTTTAAAACAAAGCTAGCTGAATTCTGGGCAGAAAGTAAGCTATTGAAATTTTGGGAAGAACAATTTCTTCTCTTCTGAGAAGAAATGAAATTTCTGCTGTAGGAAAGCAGAATGAGATAAAAATAGTCTCAAAAATATAACACAAAGGAGCAGGATATGTAAAGGAAAAAAATTTCTCCCTTAAAGGATTCAAAAGATGCTCATTGCAGTATCCTAAATTTTTTGTAAAACACTGAATGGAATGAGGAAATGTGAATGAAGTAACATGGTTTTTTGAACTACTTGTGCAAACCCCCAGTATGCAACAATGAGTCCTCCTCAGGACAACTGACCCCCTGAGATGGTAGATGGGGACAGGGAGCAGAATAGACCCCCTGTAATCTAGGAGGAAGCAGTTAGTGACCTGCTGAGCCACTTAGATGCTCACAAGTCCATGGGACTAGATGGACAAAAACTAGGATCCATCCTAGGATGATGAGGGAGCTGGTGGAAGAGCTTGCCAAGATGCTGTCCATCATTTATAATCAGTTCTGGCTCACTGGGGAGGTTCCTGATGACTGGAAGCTGGCCAGTGTGACACTCATCTATAAAGAAGGGCCAGGAAGATCCAAGGAACCACAGACCTGTCAGCCTGACCTTGGTGCCCAGCAATATTATGGAACAGATCATCTTGAGCATGATCACACAGCACCTACATGACAGTCAGGGAATCAGACTCGCCCAGCATGGATTTAGGAGGAGCAGGTCCTGCCTGACCAACCTGATCTCCTTTTATGAACAGGTGACCCACCTATGGATATTTGATACCTGGATGCCAGTAAAGCATTTGACACTGTCTCCCACATACTCCCTGCCTGACATGTTCCATCATGTCCATCACGTTCCAGCACACTCCCGGAAAAGCTGGCAGCCCACAGCTTGGACAGGTGTACCCTTCACTGCGTTAAGAACTGGCTGTGTGACCGGGCCCAGAGAGTGGTGGTGGATGGTGCTGCATCCAGCTGGCAGCTGGTCTCCTGTAGTGTTCTTCAGGGATGAGTATTGGGCCTAGTGCTGGTCTAGTTTGCCTTAGTGCCATGGTTTAGTAGACAAGGTGGTATTAGGTCATAGGTTGGACTCAGTGATCTCAAAGCTCTTTTCCAACCCAGCTGATTCCGTGATTCTGTGATTTTGTTTTTTTTTTCTATTTTGTTCTACGTCCTACCTCTTCATCTCTGAATGAATATCTGCCAGTTATTTACATGCTTTTGAGAGTTTCCTTATGCACTTGATGATGATCAAAGTATGGATTTCTTATGGTACTTAGGCTCATGAAGATGCAGATAAGCACCAGTGAGAATTAGATGCTTAGGTACCTTTGAAAATTTCATTAGATGACTGTTAAGAGCTAGAAGTTGCCTTAAAAATCTTGTCATGTATACTTAATGCCTATCCATATTACTGAAAGGGACTGTGGATCGGGATTTACGTAATGATTTTTTTCAGCTCATTTGTAAGCCTTTGAGAATAGATCAAATTCACTTTGATTGACTTTCCAAATGGACATTGAATCATTCTTTCATTATCCTCTTATTTTCAACTGAATAGCTGGATAACAGGAAAGGTATTCCATTCTTTTATCTTGTACAGAAGAGGAAAAGAAATACAGTACTGAGAAAAAATGGCATGGAGAGGGAATAAAATTGTATCAAAGATGTTCTAATCCTGCTATTCATCCTCTATTGCAGGCAGACAGCTAAAAACAGACTAGAGGGTTATTATACTATGGGAACTATATTAGGCAAACACAAACAAGAGAATTTCAATGTAACCAAAAACCAGAGTATTCTCTTCTGCCCTATATTTCTGTTTCCCAGTGCCCTTAGAGGCAGTGCCTAAGGCAGAAGGCTGAGCTGTGCATGAGTCTTTTCCATGTACCACAACTTTAGTCAGTGACAGAGTATGCAGAGCTGTGTTTGTGCTAATGGTCCATAGCGACTGAAATGCTCAGATCCTGTGGTAGAGAGCTGTGCTATCCATCATCTAAGTTACAGCTTTTCATACTGTGGGCATTCCCGTGTGCTCCAGGACCGACCAGCCCAGGCTCCAAATGGGTGCATGATACCCAAAGTGTAGAATGGCAGCTTCCAGGCTACATGTTGTTGAGCTTTAGAGTGTCATGAGGAATTTTAGGCTCTTCATAAATGGAGTTTTTTCTTAACAGCTTGGTTGTCTAGGAATCATGTTTTTTCTTAGAGTTACATGCTTGGACATCATGTCCTCCTCAGACCCAGCTGCCCCAGAGCTCTGTGGGATTTCTGAAACAAGTTATGCCTTCTAGGGGTGGGTCAAATTTTGATTTAGTTTATAATGGCTTCTGTCATAGCAAGCATTAAAAAACTTGAAAATCAGATTATGGCTAGTCTTCCATTCCCTTTCCTAAAATGCACAGAACTTGTACCTGCATCTGAGGCTGTGGTATCTATGCATTTTTGGACTACATAAATTTAAAAACCTTTCATTTTATCCTCACAGAGGATAAAATATCTTCACACTAAAAGAAGTTTTTGGTTTTGATTTTAGAATATTTTCTGTTCTGATTCAGTGAGTTCTACTGGAAATTTGTCAGTCTTTTTTGTTTCAATTTTCTTGTATTAATATTTTAAACTCTTGTATCACTGTTAAACACTTTTTTAGTGTAATGTATTAAAAAACTTCTAGATTCTTTGTGTTTTCTGCAAAATGTTGACAATAGGCCCATAATGTAATGAACCAAAAAATGGCTGTGCTCCACCTTTCCTAAAAGCAGGCTCAGCATTTCCTCTCGCTATTCTTTTTCGCCCTGAAAAATAACATATACTTTTTCATGTTGTGTTTTTTCTAAATGTTTTAATAAAATAATTATTTTTATATGTATGTTAAACAAGAGAACTTTTTTAGAGCACTTTTAACTCATGCCTGAAAATAGCATCCCAGCACTGTCGTCTGACAGATTACAGCAATGCAGTTTTTAATTCATTATAAAAGGTTAAAAGCCAACAAAAGAAAGATTTCAGCTGCATGTAGGTTGATATATAGTATCTTCTGATGTTTGATCAAGAAAACATTGCATTTCAGAAGGATAGTAGGGTGTGTAGTGACAGTACAAAGGGGAGTGTCCTTAATCTGAACAGGGGTAGATTTAGATTAGCTATTATGAAGAAATTCTTTCAGAGGGGAGAGACAATGGAACAGAGTGCCCTGAGACTCCTGATCCCTGGAGTTCTTCAAGGCCAGGCTGGATGGGACTAAGTGGAAGTTGGTCTACAGGAAGGTGTCCCTGTCCACAGCAGGGAGGGTTGGAACTAGATGATTTTTAAGGTTCCTTCCAAGACCATTCTATGATTCTATGACCTCTAACAAATCTGTGAAGCTGGGAAACTGGGATAACTGTGAAACATGTTTTGTCAATAAACGGGAAGATATACCCTCAAGTAGAGTAACTAGAGAATTAATTTATGATACAGATTGTGACTTTGTTTTCTTGATTAAAAAAAAAAAAAAAGATTTCTTTTTAGCATTCAAGTGCAGTATATAACATTCAACCAGAAATACCCCACAGAAAGAATCTCATTAAAAAGAAAAACAACAAAAAAACCCGGGGGACATCTGGGAAAAGCTGTTGTGCTGGTGAGAAATTAAGCTGCCTTTTCTATTTGTTTTATATTTTGTTGTTTGCCTTTTATCTGCTCAGACCATTATCTTCACTTTTTAATATAATTTCCTCTCTATTTGTATTATGAAAATTCATTTATGACAGTTGTATTGCACTGGATCTGTGGTGGTTTAACCCTGGCTGGATGCCAGATTCCCACCATAGTTGCTGTGTCACTTACCTCCTCAGCTGGACAGGGAGAGAAAATAGAACAAAGGACTTGTCAATTCAGATAAGAATCATTCACCAGTTACTGTCATGGGCAACACAGAATTGACCTGGGGGAAATGAACTGAATTTATTACCAATCAAATCAGAGCAGGGTAATTAGAAATAAACCCGAAATCTTTAAACATCTTCCTTCCACTCCCCTCTTCTTCATGGGCTTGCATTCTCTCCTGAATTCTCTACCTCTTCCCTGTTTCAGCGGCACACAAGGGTGGGGCATGGGGGGTTGTGGTCAGTTTATAGCGTCAATTCTGCTGCTTCTTCCCTCTCAGTGTGAGGACTCCTCACACTTCTCCTGCTCCAGCATGGAGTCCTCCCAAGAGACAGTTCTCTGTGAACTTCTCTAACGTGAGTCCATCCCATGGGCTGCAGTTCTTCATGAGTTGCTCCAGCATGGGTCCCTTCCATGGGTTGCAGTCTTTCAGAAACAGGCTGTGCCAGTGCAGGTCCTCTGCAGGGTCACAAGTCCTGCCTGTGCTCCTCTCTCTGCAGGTCCACAGGTGCTGCCAGGAGCCTGATGCAGCACTGGCTTCCCACATGGTCACAGCCTCCTTT
>VYXF01002844.1:772841-877816 GCA_013397295.1 Polioptila caerulea | reverse complement strand
AGCTGGACAGGGAGAGAAAATAGAACAAAGGACTTGTCAATTCAGATAAGAATCATTCACCAGTTACTGTCATGGGCAACACAGAATTGACCTGGGGGAAATGAACTGAATTTATTACCAATCAAATCAGAGCAGGGTAATTAGAAATAAACCCGAAATCTTTAAACATCTTCCTTCCACTCCCCTCTTCTTCATGGGCTTGCATTCTCTCCTGAATTCTCTACCTCTTCCCTGTTTCAGCGGCACACAAGGGTGGGGCATGGGGGGGTGTGGTCAGTTTATAGCGTCAATTCTGCTGCTTCTTCCCTCTCAGTGTGAGGACTCCTCACACTTCTCCTGCTCCAGCATGGAGTCCTCCCAAGAGACAGTTCTCTGTGAACTTCTCTAACGTGAGTCCATCCCATGGGCTGCAGTTCTTCATGAGTTGCTCCAGCATGGGTCCCTTCCATGGGTTGCAGTCTTTCAGAAACAGGCTGTGCCAGTGCAGGTCCCCTGCAGGGTCACAAGTCCTGCCTGCGCTCCTCTCTCCGCAGGTCCACAGGTGCTGCCAGGAGCCTGATGCAGCACTGGCTTCCCACATGGTCACAGCCTCCTTTGGGCATCCACCTGCTCCAGCATGGGGCCCCCATGGACTGCAGGTGGGTCTTTCCATCCCCATGCTCCTCCATGGGCTGCAGGGGCACAGGGGAATCTCAGCTCAGCATTTGGAGCACCATCTTCCTTTCTTTCTTCACTGACCTGAGTGCTGCAGAGCTGTGGCTACCATGTACTCTCACTCCTCTCTCTGGCTGCTAATGCTAATGTAGAATAATTTCTTTTCCCTTAAATACATTAACCCAGAGGTGCTGCCACCTTCACTGATGGATTTGGCTTTGGCCAGCAGTGGGTTTGTCTGGGAGACAAATGGCATTGACTCCACTGAGCATATGGAGGGCTTCTGGCAGCTTCTCACAGAAACCAGCCATGTATTCCCCCTGCTATCAAAACCTTTCCATACAAACCCAGTACACTATCAAAGAAACACGGGCTAGATTTAATACAAAAATGCCATGTTATTTTATGGTATATTTTTAGTTAAAAGACTGAAGAAAGACTTCAGGGGGTTAAATATTTAATAAAAAGTAATTTATTTTTCTGTTTCAGTTTGGGAACTGAATCCAAAATCTTTGTGGCAAGAGCTCAGTAGCCACACTAAACAACTCACTGGCTAATACTGTAGGAAAGCATATTAAAAAAAAACACAGCAGGACTAATAAATCTGTGTTGCAGGTAGCTAGTAAACTCAATTCATCCCTGACGTAACTTCAAATTGGAGAAAGAGACAAATCTGGCCTTTCTATATTTGTGCTTTATCTGATTCATAAAACACAAAAAAACATTGGTATTAAGACAGTTTTTTTTCTCTATGAATTCTAAAAACCAGAAGAAGATATGTTCTTTGTAAGCTATGAAGCATGCATTTGGTATTATTGTCATTTTGGGATCTCTTTGTAGTAGTGTTTAAGAAGTATGTGATTAGTAGATGCAACTCTAATGCTCATTAATACCCACAGCTTACTAGCTACAGACTGGGGACTTTCAGGATGCAACATGTTACTTGTATTGTGTCTATATGAAGAATAAAATTTGTGGTAGAAAGGTACCAGTCCTCTGATTTCTTGCTCTCTCTTCACACCCCACTTTCTAATTCAGGACTTACCTGTTATTAAAAATGCTGCATAAGCCAGTGTTCCAAATTGTTTCTCTAAAGGCTTAAATATATTTTCAAAACAAATTGCTTGTTAGTAGATTTTAGAACTTTCAGGCAGATGATTTTGTAAACACAAGTGTGCAATTCCTTGCAAATTCAACCAGTTTAATTGCCATGGAAGTTAATGACAATGATCAAATTATTTCAATAAATACCAAACTGAACCTGAAGGAGAAATTCTTTTATGGATAATCTAGGTTCTTAAAACAAAATGTAATAGGGAAAAGCAGTCCATAAAAGAAGAAAGGTAGACTTGTCATGGAAAATCTAGGGGGTTTTTTATATCCTTACAAAATTTAAGGGTGATTTTGCATTCAGTTATCACAAACATGTATTGCAAGTTCAAGATGTCAGCCTTACAGCCTTACAAGCCATTCAGGCTTTCTAGAATAAAAATTACAATATTGTTCAAGCATCATCTTGGAATTCCACTTTACATCTTTTAATGACATGAAGAATTTTCAAAGCTTTGGCTTTGAAAGTGTTACAAGATGAAACAAGAGAGTGACTGTGTCTTAGAGTGTGTGGGAGATTGGAGTGTTGGCATGAAAATTTATGTGTCCTTATACAATTTTCTTCAAAAAGATAATTGCTTTTATCCTTGTGTAACAGCAAGGGGTTTCTACTGTACCATTTTAAACTGTGTGAGTTCAGTCTCTATTAAGATGTTTTACTGCATCAGAATGATGGATGTAATGAATAAAAAAAATATGGAGATAAATGTGATTTTCAAGTAGCAAGATAGTGTATGATGTAATGCTCTAGAAAAGATGATTCAATAGTTTGCTCTGTCTGGAGTGCATTTTTGGAACATTACCTCTAATATAGGTGCTGTGGCTGATTTGAATATGCACTTTCTGCCAGCTGGTAAATGTTTCTTGTGCATACTATTGGCCTGTTTTTTTTGTTAGTTTCCTCCTTGTCTGCTTTTCAGTCTGTGTCCCAGGAAGAGGAGTAGCATATAGGTATGCCATAATAGAAATATTGCTCTGGAGATTGCTAACAGGCTCAAATAATGACACGGGTGAAATCTGAACCAAAATTTTCATAAATGTTATGGGTTATATTCATAAAAATGCAAATGTTTTTGCCTCTGGTAGATATAACTTACTGCAAAATGAAGAAAAATTCATCCACCCACTTTAATTTTTACAAACCTATTATTTGCCTCTGGTAATGGCTCATTCTGATTTAATTCTACCTTATAGTAGGGAGGGGGAACATAAATATATTTCTCACACCATACATGGGACCACAAGGACTGTAGTGTTTTATTTCTCACTGGCGTTATGTTCAATTGCTGTGTTAAAACCATGCAGCCATGAAAAGCATTGTATTTGTGTAACTGTACAATTACAAACCATAAATGAATGGCAACTAACTTATTCTCAAAAGTAGGAAAGGACTAGGAAATGGAGAGATAGAAGGAATTGAGGTAATAAAGTATGGATTCGCTTTATTGTCACTGTATGTAGGAGTTTGGGACCTGCTAATAAAACACAAGATAAAAGGACATAATTTCTCAGCTGACAGATTGGTTCTCTTATATTTCTGAATTGCTTTGATTTCTTTTTTATACAGATGAAAACATTGTGCCCTGTGATCATTTTAATTTATCTACATTTCCTGCAAACACAGGATTAGCATACAAGAAATCAAGCAAATTTCCCTGCTCTGGAGTTCTAGAAGGAAGTGCCTCATTTTTATTCTCCCTCTTAGTAATGCTATGCTCTCATTTATTTATTTGGTACTATATACTTTTTCCAAAAGGTCCCTAAAGACTTCTTATTTTATCCCAATATATGCTTTATATTTCCATTTAATCTTTGTAACACTTGCATTTAGGTACAGTTTCTGCATATGTTGTAGTGCACATCTCAGTACTGTATTCAATCCTGCATCCTCACACATTTTTCAGTGAATTTCCATGGGAAATCCACAATTTTTTACAATGAAAAAAAAATAAATAAGCAAAGGTGACAACAAAAGAAGAGTCCTTCCTCTCTGGGACACTGCCAGTATTCCTAAATTTGAGGGACCCCATCCAGGTCCTAGGCCAGGTGTCTACCCTCTTTTATTTTCTGATGTTGCTGCTGAGGGGACCACCATGTCCTTCTCTGCAACTGTTCCCTTTTAGATGTGGAATTGGGGGGCTGGTTGGAGGCTTTTCATGTCCCTGCAAGATGTCACAGCAATTCGCTCTTCCAGAGCTGACGCTGAGTATCAGCATGCCATTCTTAGCAGCACTGCTGATTATTTTCCATGAAATAATAGCTGCTTTTTCAAAATATAACTCCTGAATATGACTGGAATGTAATTTACAGTGTTTATAAAGGAGACGTTTTAAATGACAGAACTGTCCTTTATGTAAAACCAAACCTTGTAACTGTTTTACCAGTGACTCCAGTTAGTGAGATGTGTATTCTGAGGGACAGAATAAGCCTAATACTGTATATAATAAGTCCCAAGTACCATTCTATTGATATTTAATTGATATTTACTTACTCTATATACTTCAAATATTTTCTTGAGTGCATTAAACGAGATTGATCACTTCTGACTGCGGCGTCACAATATGGAAATTAAATCCATAGTTTTAATTTAATTTTTGGAATTTTAAGTCTCTAACTAGCTTTAAGATGTAGCGAACTTTTTTTTTTTCAATCTCATCTATTAAATTGGAAGAATTCTCTTATTTGTTTCAGTGTTCATTGTAACCTGTTAAATTTTCTGTTCTTACATGCAGTTTTTTTTCTTGATCAATCTTAGTTTTCATTGCTTTCCTTTTTTGTGGTAACCTTTATAGAGGTATTTTACGCACATCTCTGTAACATGGTATCTTCCTCTTCTCTTAAAGTCAATATTTGTGAAAAATTCCTGAATTCCTTAATGAATGCCTTAAAAATGTTCATATTCAGAGACTTTTGAATATAATTGAAACTCTTTTGTAAATTAATAAAAGATCACATCTTTTTCCTTTTTTGAACTATGGAACACGAGTTGATATTTTTTCTTAGGAATCAGACTTCAAACACTAAGATCAAAACATAGACTTTGTTCATCTGCTCATTTTCAAATAGGAAATTCTCTGGGCCTTTCCCTTCCAGCAAAAACCAGCAATACCAGAATTACAGGCAGTTTTAGGTTTTTTTATTATTTATTTTTTTTTAGCCTGGGTTTGAAGATTTTTCTCTGTAGTGAACATTTTTTTTTTAACCACTATGCCGCCCTTTCCTATTTTTGATATATTCACTTCAAAGCTTTGCTGCTTACTGTGTGAAATTCATCTATCTTCTGGCAAAATCCAGGCTTTCAATTTTGACAGTTTATTCAGTGTGTTTATATTTTCTGTATGAAATAATTCACTTCCCACTACCCTTATGCATCATATTTACTTTTTTTTTTTTTTATTATTAAGTCATTACTTAGTCCACTCTTACATTCTACATCAAAATATGCCTCCAAACTCTTGGAATTGTTTTTGATCATGCATATGCAGTTTTTATGCAAGATCCAGGATTTCTCGTAGAATACATTATTCTCCAACATATGTACAGATAGGGTCTGTGAAGGATCTTACAGAGATTCGGATTTTTTTCAGATGTTTTTTGCAGAATCACAGGATTACAGAATGGGTGAGGTTTGAAGGGACCAGACTGGGTCATCTGGTCCAACCCCCCTGCTCACGCAGGGTCATCCTAGAGCGCAGGGCACAGGGCTGTGTTCAGATGGTTCTTGAGTATCTCCAGTGAGGGAGAATCCACAGCCTCTCTGGGAAACTGTTCCAGCACTTGGTCACCCACACAGTGGAGAAGTTCTTCATCATGTTCAGGTAGAACTTCTTGTGCACCAGTTTCTGCCCATTTTCTCTTGTCAGCACTGAGAAGAGGCTTGCTCCACTCTCTTGACGAGGTTCCCTCCCAGTTGTCTCCAGGATGAACAGACACAGCTCCATCAGCTTTCATTTTTCTCATAAATATTCTAGTCCCTTATTCATCTCTGTTGCCCTCCACTGGACTTGCTCCAGGAGCTCCATATCCCTCTTGCCCTGAGGAGCCCAGAGCTGGACACAGCACCCCTGATGTGGCCTCACCAGGGCTGAGCAGAGGGGCAGGATCACTCCCCTCAGCCTGCTGGCAGTGCCCTTCCCAATGCACCCCAGGATCCCATTGGCCTTCCTGGCTACCAGGACACTCTGCTGGCTCCTGGACAGCTTGGTGTCCACAGGACCCCCAGGCCCTTCCCTGTGCAGCTGCTTTCCAGCAGCTCAGCCCCCACCTTGTGCTGGTCCAGGGGGTTACTCCTCCCCAGCTGCAGGAACCTGTAGTTGCCTTTGTTGAATTTCAGACAGTCCCCAAGGTCCTTCATATTCATGGCTAGAAAACTTATTTACAGCACCTACAATAAGCCATGTTCCTTAAAATTATATTTTAGAAAACATTTCAGAGAGTGAAAATGCTGGGAATTTACCCTAAGTCAGTTTTGTTCAGTTCGTTTTGTTCAGTGAGTTGCAAGTAAACTTCAGAAAAAGCTTTCCATGTTCTCTCCTGAAATTTTACCCTTCTGGTTAGCTTTACAGAAACACAAGAAAAAGCTTTATGTTACCTTTTGGATGTGAAGCAATGAATTAGCATGTTTTGGGTCTGGTTTAGTTGTGTTTATTTTTGGTTTTGTTGGGTTGGTTTGTTTAAGGGATTGGTTGTCTTTGAATGCAGATGTATAGGAGACGAAGATAGGTCAGTTTGAGAGTCCATGAAACTATACCAGCAGTTTCATTAAAAGGTATCAAATACATAAGACAATAAAACAAAATTTTGTTTAGTAAGACCTAATTTTTTTAACATGAGTGAGACCAGGCTGTGACTTATCCCATGGAAATTGATTTTGTGGTATAATGAAACTGAATATTAGACACAGCCTTGAGCTTAATATTGTGAAACTGTTATATCATAGAAATATTGTATATGTTTGTAACTCTCCCTTTCTTTATCAGTACATTTAGTTCTTAGATGTTTATTCTTCAGAGATTTCTTCTAAGATGAGAGTTTAAGACCAGTTCTCATTAAATTGCCATGAGATTATGGTACTTTCTGAAAATCTTATGGACTCTTTTTACTTTCATTTTCTTCTGTTGTCTTTTTGAATAGAGCAATACTAGCAATTTACTGTCTCATGTTGTCCTGTGCAGAGACTAAGGTTAACACTTGGACTACAAATTAAAAATGGCTATTTCTTTTATTTTTTTCTCTTTCATTAACTTGGTTTTCTTTTTTTTTTTTCTTGGTGGGATGCATTTTGGATAATGTACTTGCCCTACTGAGAGCTGCAGGATTCTGTAAAATCTGTATTGAAACCCATGACTTCATCATTATCTCCCTTCTAAGTATTCTTATAATTACAAATGTAGCAGAGTTTCTGTTGCTGCCAAGATGAATAAATTAATCTCAAGTGGTCCATTATCAAAGGTGAAAAAATTCTCCTTTTTTTAAAGTGTAAAATAAAAATCCATATTCTGATTACCAGAAAACATTGGTTAATTTCTATTAAATAAGTACTATCTGAAAAATTATGACTATTCAAAGTGCAGTTACTTTTTAGGTGTGTTTAAGGAAAGAAATCAGCATCATATCCACATATACTCCTTCATATAACTCCTCATAGTACCAAACTAAATTAAAATTAAATAAATCTGACAGCCATTTCAAGTTTAATACTATTTTTCAAATTTCTCCAATACTCAGCAGTTTCATTATGGGCCCAGGGGACCACAACTGCTGTATTTACAGAGACAGCTGCTTTAGTATCTTAAGATAATTCATCAGAAGGCTTTCACTACAGGACAGGGAGTTTGAATTATAGTTGCAGTCAGTACCATGGAGTTAATAGATGTGATGATTTTGGTCAATGGTGTCCTGCTCCTATTGCTTTGTTAACCAAGGAGTGCATTTCTTTGGGTAGCAAGGAGCGAGATGGACTTTGAGTCCGAGACCGTGTGAGCCTGCGTGGGAGGAGTCTGCATGTATGGAGACAACAGCTCTTTCCAGGCAGCAAAACTCAGAACGAGTTCCAGGAATGATTCACACTTCTCTTTACCATCATTCTGGCCTCTGCTTTACATGTAGAAACCTCTGCTGAGAAATGGTGGTCTGACAAAGCTGAGGCAAACTATTTACTAAAGAATTTCTTTCTCTGATATTCTGGCATTTTAAACCACAGAGCTGATGCAAATATAATTTGTGTTAAGCACCAATAGCAACATGTAAAGTCTCTTTACCTGTAATATATTCTTTTCTTCCATTTATAACCTTCTACTGTTGTAATCAGAAAAATATTGGTTAGAATACTATTCACTCCATTGTAGAAATAGATTATTTTTATTGTTTGGCAAAAACATATTCTTTAGGGTACATTTATGCACTGATGATTGGCAACTAAGAATCTATGGGAAATATGCATTAATCATATATTTCTTCGGCATTTCTATTTCAATTTTCAACATCCACTTTTATCTTTATAAAAATACTTACACAGGGAATTAAGAGACTAGTTCCTTTCTTGTCCAGTACTGTACATCAGTGTTCTGGCAGTAAGGGATGACATAGACTGTAATGTATAGGGTAGACAACTTTTCTTAAAAGAGTGAGCAATACACAGCACAACTGTGTAAAAAATGCTTTTTTCTGCATTCTCTCTCATCTTGATTTTTACCATAGTATGTTTCTTTGGATCTTAAAAACCTTCAAGTCTCTCTCCCTCTTCCTCCCTCCCCAGCAGAGCCTGTACCCTATTTGCCATCAAGTCACATCATCTAAATATCATGGTGGAAAGGAGAATGCACTCTGCTAGGTGCATCACTGTCTTGAAATACTAGTGCCTCCAAGAGAGCCTACTACTCTGACAAAGGAGAAGAATTAGTGCTGAGGTAGAAAATCAAACAGATGTGAGTGTAGAACACTTTTTTTTAGCCTCAATGCCAAAGGTGGTGTTTTTCCTTTTATGAGTAGGAAACAGATCCATTTATTGTAGTAAGCGATAGCTCTACCTCTACGAGAGTTATAGCAAAACAGAATATATTTTTGTATATTTTAGTTTTTTGTATATTTTGTATATATTTTATCTATATCGGCATAAGGGTCTGGTCAAATAGAAGACAATTATTAATTCTGGAGGTTTATGTCAGCAGCATTCATACACATTCTGTAAATATGTTTCACTTAGACATTTCCTTTTCACTTACAAAGAAGTATCAGTTACTGAATCCATGGATTTATTGATTACTCCTAGCGATGAACACAGAGTTACCTTTATGTCAATAATGACTATTCTATGGTTTACCGTGTTTGTAATTCCAAAATAAATAATGCAATTGCATTTTGTTCTCTGACAGGAATAATTAACTACCTCTGCACAGTGTTTCATAGCACATATCTGTCAGTGATTTAGATTGTTTGTGTACTCATGCTACAACTGACAAGGGCGAGGAAGAAGACATCTGTCATCTAATTTATTTTTCACTGCATTATGTATATAAAGTAAATGCTGGTTTTGCAGTAACGTTAGTCAGATAGAACATTTCTTTGCATATTTTTTTCTGCTTCTAAACTGCCACTTTTATAGCCTTATGTTTAGAAAATAAATGAATGCCTTCTATGCCTTCTGTTGCCTGTAGTACAAATTTCAGAGCTCTGTTAGAGCGAAAGAGCTAATAGAACCACGTTCAATGAATCTGCCATCTGATGGATAGATTTGTCTTATTTGTAGTGAGTGTAGAATGAAAAAGACTTTTTTTTATTCACTTCTAGTAGGGAAGTAGCTAATATGTTGCCCTGTATTCCAGTCTGTAAATATTAATCCCAGCATCTCTATCTGACAGGTGCCTACCTCCTCAGGCATTGACTGGTTAAGCACAGGTCTGAAAAATGAGTTACTCTTTCCATATGAATTATTTCTCTCAATAAAATTAGCACACTATATGAATAAAATTCCTTTTAACTTTATGTTCTGTGAAGTTTCACAATACTTCAAGACAATCCTTCAGACTGATTTTAATGTGTTCCTCTCAATTTCAGTTCAGGTCTGGTACCTGGATTTGTCCTTGGCTTCATGAAAGAGAATGTGCACACAGAAAGTCTTCACTCCTTTTTCTCTGAGCCTTAAAAGGTACCTGCCTTTAATTGCTCTGTAACAAAATAAGCAGTGAACTTTTAATGCCACAAGAATAATAGGAACATTCAGTGGTATTTACAAGATCTTTTGTTTCTTTTTATCTTAGTACATTTCTAATTATGCTTTTTATTTATATTACAGAAGCGCTGAAGAATTCCAGTTAGAATGGGCCCCTTCTGTATTAATGTTCTATGGAAAAAGGATTGCGCCACTCCCTGAGGAATTTCAGGTTAAGTCACAAGACTGAATTAATTTAATAATTTGAAAGAATAGCTGTTATAAAGTAAGTCCATTATGTCCACCTGTGTGATTTTAGCTGTGGTGTTTTATGCTTTACTTTGGTATCCAGCTTTTAAATTCAGATGCCCAAGCTGTGAGCCTCAATTTGGTCATCTTTACCTACCCTAACCGCCCCCCTATGGAAGATTTAGTCCTTGAAGTTAGAGACAAAGACTTGAAAAAGTGAGCTTTCTAGGCTGCAGTGGAGAGTGGAAAAAACATTGTGAAAACTATTTCATGAAATTAGGGCCTTTTAAGTTTTGAATGTTTATGACTTTTAGTAAAATGAAAAATTCATAGCTGAAGTTGGTTAAGCAGAGTTACAGAATACCGAGTAGCATAAATACAGAGGGGTTTGCATTCATATTCCTAGGACAGTTTAAAAAGTGAGTCAGTTTAAATACATAGAAGACTGGTACGGACACCAAGAAAATATCCAGACTGTCATTACTTTTAAACATTAACCATGTGTCATCACTAGGTCATTCTCTTTACAAAGGGTTTCACTTAAGTCCTGCTCTCATTTGTAGTGCCACAACTACATTATGGATCAGGAAAACCTCGTGAACAACAGGAAACCTAGGTGAGACAGATACAGTATGCAGAAATCTTAATTTTGTGGCAAAATCATTTGATAATTTCCCTGAAATTACTGAAGTCTTATGTCAGTTTTTCTCCTGATGCCCTAGTGATCAGAGCCAGAGCCACGTCTCAAAACATATCCAGATGCCAAAATATATTGTCAAAACATCTGATGGTGAACTGTTTTGGATCTAAGTATTCAAAATTAATGCTGCATTATGCACAGAAAATTAACATAAAACTCACAGTCACTGATAAGCTTTTTTTTTTTTTTTCTTTTTTCTTGTCTGGATAGATGATGAATGGTATTATGGCCCTAATAGAAACCATGCTATTTTTATTTATCACACTGATTTTTTTCTGATTCTATACAAAAAATTTTATACCACAGTATTATTATAATAGGACACGTGATTTTTTTCAGGCTAACTGAAGACAAATAACTTATATGGATCTTTTTATTTGCATATTTATTCTCAAAAATCTGTTTATAACTGAAACTTATATCTGTATTACCAAAATGTCAGTTATAGACCCAATCCCTGTGGGTCTAATTTTTTCCTTGAGTTAGAAATTAAGTATATAATCAAAACATCACAAGTATAAAGATGGTCAGGAAAACAGAAGGATTCAATTAACAACTGTAAATCAGCTTAAAGTGCAGTGCCCAATGGACATTTTTGCCTTTCCACATTCTTTTTTATGTAACAACATTTAAATAAACACTATCAACATTTTACAACAAAAGTGACCTTCTTTCATAATAAGAGAAGAGACTTTCTGATAATGCTAAATATTTCCTTATTCTGAATATTAAGATGAATATTGAACTGCCAAGAAACAATGGTAAGTCATGGAGATATCTCCTATCAAGATGTCCCTAGACCAAATGGTAGAGTAGATATTTTTCTGTAAATCTTTGCCTCTCCGTTTAAAGGGTTTGACCCTTCTACGAATCCAGCAGAGACCATCTGTAGCTTTTTTGGGTTTTTTTTTACCAATAATGTAAGCTACTATAATTTATAGATGGGTGATAAGGACAGACAAAACAGCATAATTTTTTAGAAAGTGCAAAACTAATTTGCTGCATCTATTGTATACCTTAATTTATGGTTTTGGCTACTCAGCAACCTGGCAGTGTCATTTTTTGCTAAGAAACAAGATTCCAGTTCCTACCTGGAATCTTAAATGGGCTATTGAACACTTTTTGATGGAATACAACCGTAGAATTGCTGTACAGTCAACATAATTATTCAGTTATCCCCTACAATATGATTTATCCCTCTCTTTCTCTTTGAGAGAGAAAATAATGGGGTACGAGTGAAAATGAAGAAGAAACAGATCAAGAAATGTTCACTAGAAAAAGAGGTGCAAAGTTGCAAAGTACACTACAGAATTATTTTATTCAGTACAGCTCCTAAATTATTTATTTTTAAGCTCTATTATGTTTATCTTAAGTATTTAGAACTATTCACATAATCTGTTAATCTGTGTCGAAAAACTTCACGAAATTGTACTGCATGTTTTTTGGTTTTTTTATATTTAGGGATAACTAACATTTATATTTCATTGAAAGTTGATAGTTTTTTCCTTTATCACTAATTTTTGTCCTTTAGAACAAACTCCAGTTTGATGTCACTCCTTCTTCCTTTCTTCATCTCAGGTTTATATCTTCTAATTTATGGATCAAATGTTGCTTCACAGCCTATCACTGTAAATCTTTCATGAGCTTACGCTGGATTTACACTGAGGAAAAGGAGGGAAAATTGGCTTCATGCTTGTTACGTTGTGTAATCTCTCTTCCCTCTAAAATACTGCATCTCCAAACATGGAGCAGATACAAAACCCCCCGGAGCTAATGCAAAAGCTCTTGTCCATGGCAACTGTTTTCAGCCAGAATCTCTTGCTGAATTCTTTCTTCCTTGATTGGTGCCTTTTGCCTGATCCATCTCTACTATTTTTATTTCAGTCCCTCCCAGAAGAATTTATCTTAATTCTTTTGTTGCATATCTTCTTGCTCTTGTCCATAGAGTGCAGGTTTTCTGTCAGCTCACTGAATCAATAAAAATGGGACAATTAAACAGTTACTCTGAGAGCCAAATGCGTTTTTCTCCTAATCCTGAAGATGAGACATTAAGTAAACACCAATTGCAAAAAGAAGGTATGTAATTTTTGACACAATTAATAAGTTAATTGAATTTATTTAATTATTTTAAAATTCCTGAATCTACCATTCCCGCAGCATTGCTAAACACATATCTCTATTACATCCAAGCTGCTTCTTTACCTAATAGAAAATTGTTATACATTATATAGGACTCACAGAAAGTTTTATATCCAGTGAGATCAGCACAGAGAGGAACAGTTTTCTGCCCTCTAATAAATCTTGCAAGTCTCCATTAGTTATGTGCAAGCGTACTCACTCTGATCAGAATGTGTTACTCTGTACTTGAGGCCGTATTTCACCCAGAATGAATTGTGCCGTGCTGGGTGTCCTGCCAGGCCTGGCTGTTGTGATGGATGCGAGGCCGCTCCGCGCCTCCCGCGCCCAGGAGCCGGCTGAGAGAGCAGCAGTGCCCCAGTGCCAGCAGCTGTCCCTGCCCCAAGAGCCCTGCTGCGCTTCCTGCGGCCTTGCATGTTACGGCCCATTATTTATTTCGTTTAACTAGTTTATTATTGAAGTTTTTAACGTTAATTGTTCTTATGTTCCCCCATGGTCTCCTCGAGTAGGTTTAATCCTGAAGTTGCATCCTCCCCTAAGTTACCTTGTATGGTATTTCCCTACCCCTTGTTCCAGCTCCTTCCCTATCAATCACTATTACCCTGCCCCTTGTTCTGGCACCTTCCTTGTCACTCCAACCCTGAACCAACCCTTTGATTGGAACACCCCTCCCTCTGGGTGTTCCTGGGTGTTTCCTAAACCTCGATGCCCCATTGGACCATGTGCCCTCTCCTCCCACTTGCCCCGGTTGGCCCCAAAGAAAAGTTGTAACCCCTTCACTCCACCCCTACGGATCCCTCATTGGCTTGTGTTTGGCTTCCTCTGTCGCTGTATAAAATCTCATGGGCAGTATTTTTTGGGACTTTTTTTGTTCCTGACTCATTCAACCGTAATAAAGCTCCTGTTGGAACCTCAGCACCAGGGAGCCTCCTCCTTCTGCTTTACTCCAACCCCTGACTGTGGTGAGAAACCTTCCACTGTAGAGCCAGCAGCTCTAAAGGTTCCTCTGTTGGCAGAAACCCCACGCCGCAGTTGTTCCCCACACGTGGGGCAGCGCCGATGTCCTGCGAGCTAGCCTAGGCTCTGGCAGGACACATCATCACAAATACCCCAGCAGGAATTTGCTTCTCTTACCCCTTTCTCATGTATGAAGGAATGAGAAGTGCAGTTTAGTGCCAGCCTTTCCTGCTGACTAATCTAAAAGTTGCCTATTGGCCTATGAATCTGTAGTACTTCCACTGTCATTTGACACTGAAAGCAGCTGTCTGTAAATATTTACCTCGAATCTTCAGACCCTTATTTATTCTCAAACCCTAAATACTCATATTTTTCAATGTTATTTGGAGGTTTTGGGTTTTTTTTGTCATTGTTGATGACATTTCATATTGAATTTCTATAGATAAATGGATTAACTTTTCAATGTACTTCAATTCTGCTAGGATTTGGCTCATTTTGTTGAGGGTCTTTTTTTTGCAAACAGATTAGACACACAGCAGTCACTGAAATGCTTTACCTGTAATCAGAAACTCCCTGCTAGGTCACTTGGCACAGTGGAGATGATAGAATCTCAATTGAAACCATTCATATTTGATTTATCTTGTGACTAGCTATACTGTTTAATTAGAATTTGAGGATTAAATTTTGAAAGGAAGTGTTTTAATGCAGTAAAATTGCTCCGGTATCTAGGAAAGTAAACCCATATGACAATTTTATTTGAAGACTACTGTACAACTTCTCATTTGAACGCTAACAAAATGTAGCATATTTTTAGATGGAGTAGTTCATCTAGGAGTAACATCCAGTTTGTACTAAATACTAACTGTCAGCCTTCTTCACATCCTGCAAAGACCATGACTAAGGCTTATCTAATGTACAGTAAAAATTACCAAAGACTGTTTAATCATTGAACTTTTATTAAATAGCTTAAGGCAATTAGTTCTCTGTTTTTAAAAGGAAATGTGTTGCATTTTAAGTGTCAATAAAACACCCAGTAAAATACACTGGTTTTCTCATCAAACATTTTGCATTCTGGGCTATATGGAAAAGAAGTTTCAGGATGTCTAGTAAATCTCCTTTTTTTTAAATGTACACTTCATATTTTTGAGAGAAGATAGTATTTGGGGTGTATCAAAATGTTAAATACGTAATTCTGCTTTCATATCAACAGATGTATGACTTGATCTCTAATTTAAACTGCTCTGGAAACACGCAGTGTGGTGAAGGAGAGAACTTCAAACATTGCCCTGGGAATGAGGATATTGTAGGTCCCAATTTTGGTGCAAGACCTTTGGCATGCTGGGTAATTTTTTAGTGTAAGAGTTTTCTATTTGTGAAACAAGTAGAGTAGTATTCACCTATGCATTAAATGATTTTTCATTTAAAAAGTGAAAATTATTCAGGAATTTAAAATAACCAAGGCATCTTGTTAAGCGAAGAGGTGACTTTATGGCAGAAAGGAACTTTCTTGTGCAGTGTCTTATTGAAAAATTGGAGAACAGTGTGAAAAAAAAATCTTGATTTAACACAAAAAGCAAGCATATACTCTGTAATTCTGTCAAAGCTTGTATCCCTGTAAATGCTCAGCTGTCAATAACTGAGACTTTGTCAAAATTCTATCTCCAGGCAAACAGGAGAGAAAACTGTATGGATGTAATGATTTTTTTTTTTAATAATTTTCTTGTTCATGTTTGAAAGGGAAAAATACTTGTACATTTCTAATAGCATGGGAGAAGGCTTACTTACTAACAGAAAAATTACCAAAGGAAAGAGGAATAGAAGCAGCTAGTTAATAAGTTACCTCTCTCCCTCTGATGTTATTGGAAGACAAGCTCTAGGAAATTACTGTAGTTGTGTAGAGATGAATACTCTGCATGCGACAAATTGTTACACAGAAGTCTGGAATCCACAAAATTACAAAGATGTCTAGTAAATTTTTAGGCTATCTAATAAGTATAAAGAATTTGCTCTCTGAAAATATAACTAATTCATTATGTTTCAAGTTGTCTCAGGACTTTGACATAGCATGCTTTGGTATATCAGCAACAATATGGCTGTTCATCTACGTGCTTCTCTGACCTTGCAAACTAGGAGACCTAAGCCACTCAGGTTCTTCATCATTAATTAATCCTAGACTGCATTAGTATATGTGAAGGGGTTGAGATTGAAGGTCTTAAGGTGCATGTTCTTTCTTTGGGAATTCAAAAGATGGCAAATTGTAAGAAGGAATTCACATAGAATCACATGTCTGGATAAAAAATCTGACTCTGTCAAGTTAGATTGTTTTTTTGGTCTGGGAAAACATTGCTTCCACCATGCAATAAATTTCAAAAAAATACTATAATTTATTAATTTCACAAAACTGAAGGGTAAAGCCAGGAGCCTGAGAAGTTCTGTTTAACAGTTTTCAGCACTTTTTTCTGAATTAATTTCTGTTTTAGAAAATACATATTTCTTGTTTTGCATTGACAGTGTTTGTCATTGACAGAGAAATTCATCTGCACTACCTGACCCCACATGACCATCTGTCTGTTTTGTCTGGGCAGTGATGCCTGTAAGCACAGATCTGACCTCAGCCACTGGCACGTTACAACAAGGTCGTCAAACCAGCTGGAAGCCTTGCAGGAGTCAGGCTGGCTGATAGAAAAGTTTTGAGAGGTCCTTTCCCAGCAGCCCTTCTATCAGACCACAAGGGCAGCAGGACTGCACCACCAGCAAATTTGGGAAATCCTTTGAGTGATGAAAATCAAAGTCTGGGTTTGTGATTTTTTTTGCTTTTCACAGTTTTCAGAAGTTTTTGGCTATTCATTAAGTTAAATCATAAAGCTTTTGTTTGCAAAGTATCTGGAACCTGGTATCTGTACAAATAGCACCTTTTAGTGATTAAAATACACAGTTAATATTAATCAATTTCCAAAGAAATGATTCATGTTCTTAAGTTTGTGCATTCTCTATTAAGTCTTTAAATTACTTATGGTTACTATAAAAGGACTTTTAACTGTGAAGATATGTTTATATGTATGTAGACAAATAATGCTTAGTTTAAACCCAAGTCAAAAGTTAACTCTGTTTTTTTGTTCTAGTTGTTGTGAACTGAAAATGTGATGGTATTAATATTGTAAATAATCTTGCTGCTTTATATTACATATTAAAAAGCTTTTTTTTTTGTTCTACTAAGTGCAGCCCATAAATAAGGTATAAGTGGCATAAATGGAGGCAATTACTTTAACCTATATATTTGTGAATGTGGTTTTAGAGAAAACTTTCTCTAAACAATTACAATATCTCTGAATTTGTATGTGATTTTTAAATAATTTCTTTATCTTGAATCCTTAGTATCCTTGGAGTGATATTCCCAATCCTCAACCAGGACCATTTAATTAAGAAATCACTCTAATGATCTCCTTGCTGACTACTAAATTGTTTAGTTAAGGATTCTGATTTTAGCCTTTTTCTTTCCAAATCTGGCACAAGTTACTCTGTGTACTAGCAATATTTTCAGACTTAATGATACACTGAATATTTCATTATTGACCAGCCTGAGTCCTGAGCAATTTCCTGATATCTTCTCAGCAGAAGCTGCTTAGACTTGAGTGTTTATTGTTTTGGGTCTCCTGAGCAATTGTTTTTCCAAAGGAACAAATTAATTCCTCAGTAGAATGGAAGGTTGCTATCTTTTGGTAGTCCAATGAGAGAGAAAGAATTGGGCTCAGTGTCCAAAGGAGAAAGAGCTTAAATATAAGGGGAAGAAATTTCTAATGGAAACAGTGAAGTACACAATCTGTAAAATATTTCTAGCAAAAGGAAATTGAAAATCCATCTTTTCTAGTGAGATTAGTTGCTGCTTGTATTTCTATGAGAACAGGTGCTATTTTTTAATTGTTTAAATCCTTGATGAATTAATTATTTTGGCTGTTTCCTGGAAGGCTTTTCCATATTTATTTATCAATAAATGTAATAAGTAGTCCTTTATATTCTGGACTTCTGTAGTAATGATTCAGGCAAAATACTTTTTATTTACAGAACCAGAAGAAACAGTAGAATTTCCCTTCATGTCTGCTTGTTTCCAGTTTCAAAAGAGTCATTTAGGAAGAACTGTGGATACTTCTGATTACCTTCATTGACTCTTTGCTTGTTTTTGCTGTCATTGTTACAGTCACTAGACAGGGAAACAAAACTTGCTGTTAATTTTTAAAAATAAGGCTTCTGTAGTGGATAATCTTAATAATTTTACTATATCATATGTATATACAGATTATTTTTATAGAACTGAAGAAGAGTTAAAGGATGAGAGTTGAATACAAAGCCTCCAGGATGATGCACTTTAGGATGATGCTGGAGCTCACTGTCATTGTGCTCTCTGAGCTTCAGCTGGGGCTGTTATCAGCCTCCCTGTGCCCCTGCTCACAGGGAGATCTGCAAACCCCTGTGCTCTTCTCTTCAGAGCAGAATGGCAGTGCTCTCTTGCTGCACCAGCTGACATCCAACAGGATACTGACAGCACAAGGGTGCTGAGGGCAGTGGAGTGCTCTGTGCCTCAATGAACCGCTCCCATCATGCTTCTTCTCAACTTCAAGAACTATTGCTATGAGAAAGAAAAGCACCTTTTTCCCATGTGAGGTTAAAAAAAAGTTTTTTCAGCATGTCAAAGAAATTCAGTGTCTGGTTTAAACAGAACTTGGCAAATGGTCGATAGTCAAAACTGTGGATATGTGGGATGATACTTGGGGAAAAGAGAGACTTTTTGTCTGCTGTGACATTGATACTCGACACATTCTTTAATTTTAATCAACTAAAAATATTATATGAGACTTTGGATTTTAATATAATTTTTAGTTCAAAGAAGCATTCAGATTTATTTTACTATGGAAAAAGCCTGCTGCATGATATTTGTTTTTCTAAAAAATTGAACTTTTGTTATGATTTTGACTATCATTATTCCTTTTTGCCTCTTTAAGGGGGTGGGAGTGGCTGATAAAACCAAAATTCTCTATTACAGTATATATAGATGTTTTTCCTCCTAACATCATGTGACCTGAGACAAAAGCAGAGATGAGTTTTAGTCTTCTCCTTCTGGGGAGAACCCAGAGTAGTGTGAATGTAGGATATATAGGAATATATATCCATACACAGGGGATGTCAGAGAATGTGTGAAGAATGAAGAAATGGAGAAGTGAAGAATGCGGAAGTCAAATCGGAGTTTGTGAATGTACTAAAGCCTCATCATCACAGACAAAAAAATATCTTGGACCCCAGGAAAACATATTATCTCAATTATTATTCCTTGTGGAATACAATCCCCAGAGTAAACTACACCACCAGTCTCCCTCACAGTGTAAAATATTTAGCTCTGCACTTTTGAACCAGGTCTAATAGCAATGGTGCTATTTTATGCTACATAAAGCATGCTGCACTCTGGTAACCTCCTGCTTATACTGCACTTAATTTTATGAAATATTTCCTTCTCTTTATCTCCGGTCTCGAGGATCTTCTTCTCGAGGATCTCTGGAAAGGCTGCAAAAGTCTAATTAATTTCAAGCCATTTATTCCCCAGCCCTTTTGGCTGCAGGTTTCCAAGTAATGCTGGAACAGTCAATTAAGTGTTTAGGAAAATACATGAGCTTCTTTCAAATTCTGTGGGGCAAAAGGGAAAGAATGAAGAGGACCAGAAAACCATGGAGGAAGCTAAGAGAAATGAATCCTTTATTTTGCCAAGGATGTCTGGATGAAAAGTATGGTTCTTGAATATTGTACATCTTCTAAAGTGTTTTCTCTTAAGTCAGCAGACTCGTCAAGCTATTGCCCAACATGCTTCATACTTCTTTTCAACAGGATCTGCCATCTTGACTCTCCAAGAATTTTAGGAAGTGAAACAGGATGAGGGCCTGGCTGCTCTCTGCCTGGGGCTGTCAGGTATCTGCAGCACTCATGTCTACAGGCTGGGATAGATCTGGGAGAAAGCCTTATTACAAGCTGGCAAGTAGTTACTTTGCATTCAGGAGCTTATCAAGAAGTTTGTCAGTAGCGTGTAGAAGCAGGATAACAAGGGTATATTCCATCTAAGACGAATTCACAAGCCTTTTTTTTCAGCTAAGGTATTGTTTTCTAGTTCACATGTGCTGTGCTCATTCTTCAGGCATTCTTGGCCCTGCTGATGTCAGTGAACCAACACCAGCAAAAGTTTGGCTAAGCTGTTTTTCCACACCTAGTCAGAAAGACTTCAAGCCCCTGAGAATTAGGAGGTTCTCATTCCTGTCCTGCTTATGAAAGCAAAATAATGCCTTCAGTAAAATACATTCTTTTTAAAGAAAAATGAGGAAATGCTCCATGCAACGTCAATTAGGAAGAAACAAGGTACTTTTAATGTTGACGTTGATCAGAAAATACTTCATTTCATATGAAGAGAAACCAATGCCTATTAAGTCTGAGAAACTTCTGAGGTGTCTACTTTTGTTCCTGTTCATATTAGTACCCATTTCAGCAGAAATACAAAACAAGACACAAAAAATTATGTTTGCCTGGCATGTGGAATAAGCATCTGTCAGGATATCTGCATCTACAAATAAATACTGAATACGCCTGTAAAGTATCTAAATAAATAGAAGATTAAAAACTGGCTGTTTATAGCCTGAGAATTATTTGTGGAGTTTGATTGCCCACAGTCCACAGGGAATTTAACCTTCCCCCACTATGCATCACAGAGAGCACTTAAGCTGCATTACCATTAATTTAATCACTCAGAAGTTTCCCACTGGGAAAAGGAGGGCAGGAGGGGAAGGAGACCCAAGAGGTGCCCAGTAGTGATCCTTTGGTCATCCCCTCCATAGAAAACATCATCACAGCAGGCATTAATCGGCCCCCTCCCAGCTAGAGTCCTCAGGAGATTGAATTCACACCAATCCTATGGTAGTCTAATTATTACCTCTCTCCACAGACCTTTCCTCCTGCAGTGGAACAGGATTTTTTTGATAGGCGTGTCCCTCTCAAGTAGCACTAATTTACAGGGAGGTTTAATGTGACTAAGGATGCAATAGAGAATGAAATTATAAACTTCCACTTTAGTGTTGCCACCCAAAATCTTTCATGGTATTCAGTTCATGCACCAAAATTTCATCATGATTTTTCTCCTTCAAAATGTATTTCAACTGGAAGAAAAAGAAGTCAGCAACAAAAAGTGCTTTATTTAGGTACCTAGACACAAATTATATACACTAATTTTAAAAATTTATTTATGTTCTAGTATCCTTAATATTCCACATTTTTTTCTTCTTGAATTGCATACTGGATTTATACCTTATCATTCATTATTCTACCTAAAAAGCAAATTTTCAAAAGTGGGGATATAACACCTGTGATTTTTTGCTGAGATCTTTTCATTGATTTTTACACTGTAAAATGCAGAAATGTTCATCTGAATTGGTGACAGAACCACATGCCACACAGTTTCCTCCAGTTACATTTGTGGTAACATGTCACATTTCTGTTTGATTGAAATCAGACAGGAAATCAGTTTTGAAATGAAGTTGTCAAGAAATGGAGAACTATTCTTTACCTCAGTAGTCTGAGAGTTGACCCACTAGCCACTCTCATAATGACAGATGTGTGCCTCTATTTTTCATATAAATCTGCATGAATTTAGTGCCCAGACTTTTAAAGCAGCCTCTTTTTTCTATTAAAATAATATATTTCTAGTGTTAAAAAGGTTGGTATTGTATTTTCTTGGATGTATTCCAAGATAAGATTAAATAATATCTCAGGCTTCTCTTTTGATGAAGTAAATTGGTTTGCCTCCTCAGTTATATTCTTGCATTTGTACCTCAGTTAGGATTTGTTGTTCAGTTCTCTTCAGTCTGTCAATCTCCCTTTTACATTGCAGATGTTTCAATGAGCTTCAATACTCTAATTTTATTTTCACTGGTGATCATGCAGATACATAATGCCCAATTATTTCAAAATCATTTGCTGTTCACATTAGTTTCCTGGGTGTTTTTGGTTGTCAGTCCTTATGGAAATACTGCCACTTTTATATAAATTACTTGCTTTAGGCATACAAATATGAAAATACCAGTATTTCCTCCGAGAAACTCATCCAAAAAAGGAGCCTGATGTGGTGAGAATTTAGTATGCCCTGGGGCATCTATTGACTTTAATGAGGCTTTAAACAACCCAAATACCTTCCCACGTGGGAATCCATGAATCAAATTTGAAAATATTCTGGATATGTAATGAGAAAAAAAAAAAGGTGAGAAAAGAGAAATATGCTGAAAAAAATCATCCTCAGGTGGGACTATGATTCTTCTAGATTCAATATTTTATTTTATTTTAAATTTTTATTATTTTTTAATTTTGATTTTTAATTTTTTAATTTTAATTTTATGTACTTTTATTTTTAAGATTTTATTCTACTTGTGTCTGAATAGTAGACATTAGACTGATAAACTGTAGTAAGAAACAGTACAGTGGAGTTGGAGGACAAATCCTATCTCAAAATTCTAAGGGGATACTTGATTCTTGTACCATTGATTTAATTTTTTAAGAAGCATATATGTCAGCTAAAGCCAAAGATTAAACAATATCACTGTATTTTCATTCAGAACTTGTTAATTGGAAACATTTTTTTGAAAGAGGAAATCAATTTGAAGAGTACTTCATCTATTACTTTCATTTTCAATGCCTTTGGGAAAAGACCTTAGAAAAACAATCATAGATCACATGGGAACTTAAATCAACTTGTTAATCATTTCAGAATATTTATAAAATCTAAATATGAAAATTGAACAAAAGGTTTCTGATACTGATTTTAAGCTGAAGTTACAGCAATCCATGGCCAAAGGCAAGTGAAAGATAGGAAGCAAAATTTTGCTATTTTGTCTGTCTTTCATTGTGATTCCAAGGTCAGGAAGGTTATTATGTACATGACAGCATGAATCAGTAAGGCAGGAAATTGCTTTTGCTCCACAAGCTTTTAGAAGTTGCTAAGATTCATTAATTACAAAAGAAGCAAGATGAACTATGGCTTCTAGAGAAACTTCTAAAAGCCCAAAGGAACAGCTTTTTTGGCACAATTCATATATGTGAACTAAATAAATCCAAAAGGGCCTACTTTACCTCTGTTCTGCCTTGGTTATTTTTTTCCCTCTTTCTGAAAGTTTCTGAGGCAGGCTACTCAAATTTGGAGAAGATGAAAAGTGCCTAAAAATGTCCCTGAAAGCCAAATAGCTCTGTATTTCTGTGTCAAATCTTAACTGGTGTAAACAATGACTTGACTTAAAATTAATTACAAAAGCTTAAAATGATTTTTAAATGGTTTTCTAAACCTTTGATCAGTGGAATAAATTTTGCTTTTTTGGAATGACCACTTCATTATGGAAGTGTTCTCTTCTTCTGCTAGTCATAACTGTTAGCCCAAACAAGAGGAATCCACTAACAGAGCCTACCTAATGAATAAGGTCTATTAGAGACATCAGGTTCTGACAAAAAAGGATTATATATCTCATGATACTATTATGGTTTTTGAAAGAACATCAGAAAAATGTGAGATCATTTCTACAATACACCAGAAGCTATTGTGATCACAGAAAAATATCAAGTTATTCTAGGGCTGGAATTAGTATGGGAAATTATGTTTTTCAGTATCAGTAGCAATTTCACATAAAAAGTCTGAAACCTCTTCGTATTGTTTCACAATAACACATTATTCTGTAATCTGTTGCGACATACTGCAGCAGCATTGCTTTCATGTCTTTTGGTTTATATAAATAAGCAGAAACATTTTAAACCCTCAAGTAGACAGGCCTTAAGAACAGCAGCTTCTACTGAAGCTTAAGTCTTTTCAGCTTAAATCTATGTTTAGAGTGGAAAAACTAGTATAGAGTGGAAATTTGTCCAAAACTGTCAGTATTTTTCTGTGCCACTTTTGCAAACATTTACTCATGAGTTTATTTTTAGGTATGCATGTATTTGCTGAAGGTCAAGTGCTCCAGAGCTTGGGCACATAAGAAATGTTTTTCCAGAACAGAATAATGGTTCAGTGATTTCCATATCCTGTTCTAGTGATGACCAGTGATGGATGCTTCACATCTACTTAATGGAGCAGTAATATATCATGCAGATATGATTGTCCTTATCCTAGATAACCCTGGCTGAAGAGCACTGAACTGCCAGAATTGCTAATACTAAAGCTGCTACAGGCATTGCTGCTTAATGGTAAATCTTTTGTTTGTGAATCATTCTGCCTCTAATGTGTTAGTCCAATTTTAGAAAACTGCTGTTTTCATTACAGTTGCACCAAAGAGTTGGATGCCTGTGAAGCCAAGCTCACTTTGGGAACAGGTGATGATTCTGGTCATTCATGATTTCCAGCATCATTTCCAATCACATATTTCCAGTAGTGTCAGTGGAAATGTATGCTCATACTTCTGAAACTTGGGAATAAAGGTACAAAACTGGTTAGATGTTTTTTTCATTCAATTGTTTTTATAGTTATTTATATATATTAAAAAATCACAAAAAATCTAAGCACAAAGTCGACTGTATACTGATATGGTAATCCTACTGTATTGGAGTTTAATATTAATAATGTAGCAAACATGGAAACTTGAAAAGGACAAACAGCAGGAACTAGATAAGGACTTAATTAAACTTTGAGAAAAAATGTGAATATTTTTCAGCTATTTGGTTATGTTCCTAAATAAACATTGAAAGCTGATAAATATTTTCTACACTTAGTAGAAATCCAAATTCATGTTCTACTTACTGCAAACCTGAACAATCCAGTTTGCTGTTGAGCAGTGTTCCTAGAGCATGATGTGCTCTCTCAACAGCTGTATTTTGCACTTAAGAGGTAGAACAGAGATAGAATCTCGGGTACTTTTAGAATTTTTAATGACGTACTAGGCATAGGAGGCTGAGGTTCAGATTCAGGAAAAAGAAGTCAAAGGGAAAAGAACAAGAGAGCTGTTGGTCTTTCTGAGTATATTTTTTTTTTCCTGGCAGATATTCATCTGGTCACTTACTGAAAACTTGTAAAGGTGAAGACTTCAAGGCAATTTATTCAATGCTTTACTGTCCTTTTTATTTATTTTTTTTTTCATTGCAGTCTGCCCTGAAAACTGATCTTGCTGCATTTTATTTCTGTTTTTTATCTTGGAAAGCAGAGAATACTACTTCCCTTTAATTTCTATTTCATGATTAGAGACCATTTAGATTAGATAATAAGACATCCTTTAGAGTGGTGGTGGTCAGACTGGAATAGGCTGCCCGCAGAAGTTGTGGGTGCCCCATTTGAGGGAAGTGTTGAAGTCCAGGTTGGATGGGGTTTTGAGCAACCTGGTTTAGTGGAAAGTGTTCCTGCCCATGGCAGGGGGGGTTGGAACTAGATGATCTTTATGGTCACTTCCAACAGAAAGCTTTTTATGATTCTAGGAAAATTAGATTTTTTAAAATGCTAATATTTCTAGGTAATTGTATCTCTATATGTATTGAAAGTTTTAGTTATCATCTTGACAGATTAACTCTCTTCTAAGCAATACAGATGAAAAAAGAAAATAAGTTTATACTTCCATTGCATAAATGAAATTATTATCATGTCTGTCTTTATGAAGGGCATGTTGAATTCTCCTAAAGTCTTAAGTGGAGAGAGAAGAGGCAAATGTGTAGAAGACCCACAGATAACATCAGCTCAAGGACAGAGCTAAGTTGTTAGGTAATGAACTGCACATTTATTTGGTTGTTTGAGTCAACTGTGGAATGTTTTGCAAGGTCAGGTAAAATTTCCTTGATATAGTAAAAGCTGTGCTGTGTAACAATTGATTTTCTTTTGTATCAGGATTTGATCTAGATTTTTCTCAGAATACTCTGCCTAGCTGTGTTGAAATAAATGATACAACTAGTTTTCTGTTAGTGACTCCTGCTTTCTAGTGTGTATCCAACACTGTTGCATTCAAAAATTTCCCAGGCAAACAAACAAATAAGGAACTATCTAAATCAATTTTTTAAAATGGATATTAATTTTACATATCTGTGACATTTATTTCAAAGAGAGGTTTCAATAGTGTTTATTTCTCTTTCTCTTGCAGTTTAACATGATGGAATACATCTGTTTCAATTCAATACATGCTCCTACATATTTTTCTTGGTATTTTAGAAAGGTATTTAATACAGCTGAAATAAAAAAAAGGATTGGGCTTTTTAAAATATAAATCATGGCTAAATTCTTGTGGCATTTTAACTCAAACATTGAGAACTCAAAATCATGAGTTGCACAGACATGATACACTAGTAGATGATAGTGGTTCAGATGGATTGATTTACATGTGAAGCTCCCAGGAAAGTTGATGGGAAACTACCCACATATCAAGGACAGTCTATGAGCCTAAATACAATTAAATTTTATACAATATGAAAACTCAAGTACTGCAAAAGCTTTACTTTTGTTTTTTCAGCTGGTTAGCTTAACATAGGTACTAATGGATCCTTCCTTAATGGTGAAACGAAGTTGCATCATCTGTTTGTGAAAAGTGGGAAAAGAGGTAATGTATTTTAAAATGTGGAACAGAATCAAGGTTGCATTCAGTAACAATGTAAAACCAGCTCCAATCAGTCTATAATTAATTAGGATGTTCTGCACTCTAATAATTTCTTAGAAAAGTATTGGCCTAGGTCAGTATTAACTTAAAGTGCATGGACTTCATACACAGATTTTGAACGAGCTGTGGTGGTGTAGAGCAGGCAGGAAATTGATTTGCCACTGTGACATTGGGAGTCACAGCCTAGAGCCAAATCAGCATTTAATCAGCTAAACTGTAACTCCAGTGCAGCTTAGGCAGCTCAGCTCTTTCAGACTGATTCACAAAGCCTCTGTCTGGCTGCTTAGATGTGCCAATAGAGTTACTTTTGGTCAGCAACATTAGTTAGCTCCCTAAAATCTAGATGTATGTAAACGGCATTTTTAAAGACAGACATAGCATTTACTTATTAATCTTACACCTAAAGCTGTAAAATCAATTTGTAAATGTGACTAGACAAATTTTCATTTGAAGAAGAAATCGAGTCTTTTTGTGGATCAGAAATATTTTTCATGGAGTACAAAATTATGACAACTAAAAATTCATTTCCATAAGGATGCTTTATAATGCAGTCTTCAAATGAAACAGATGTCCATTTACACCAACAGGGAATTTGGCTCATATTGAAAGTTGCAGTGACCCATTTTTTTTGTTCAAATAGGCTTCATTTACACCTTAAGGGTTTGCTGGACATCATTGTTCTCCGTGAAATCCCAGCCAACAGACATTAAAAGAAGTTCAAGAAATAATGCCCAAAGCAAGTAATTAAAAGAAACACAGAAAATACTCAAACGTGATACTTGTCCTTCATTTTTCTAAGGAAGGACAAGTTGTTCACAGTGAATTTCCTGATAAAGTCAATCCAGAATAATAACTTGAGAATCTCATCTCTACCACATCCACAATTTATACAACCATGTTGCTGAGTAGAAGGAGGAATGTTTTCCCTTGCCTTAGCCAGTTATAAAATTATGATAACAGATATACCAAGGAGGAGCAATTTTTAATCCCCTGGCTTTGCATCATTATGGACCTCTAAATTGATATGAAAATCAGGTTAATTGCCTTCTCTCCTGGATGGCCTGTCACAAGTCTCTTTCTGACATACATGTAAGTATTGCAAGAAGGATGTGTCTACAAACAGCAGTAGCTGCCACTGTAGGGTATGTTGGCAGCCTATCATTTTTGGGTATGGGTGAAGAGTTAGAGGACTCCTGTGCATGCAAAGCTCTACTTTAATCCTGTATGCAAGTTTGGCATGCATAAAAGTGGGTATTCATGCACTTTTTATTCCACAGTAGCAGAGATGGCACGTTTTTGGCATCCATGTTTTGTCCTCTGTAGGGTAGTTTTGATTTGCTTTATGTTTCACCTTTCTGCAAAGTGCTCTTGTGACAGCTGACTAGCAGTGTTTCGACATTGTTCTTACCAATTTTTCATGTGTTTTCCCCAAAGCTTTGCAGTCTCATTTCCCCATGTCTCTATGTTTAGCACTGTCTGTCAGTTTTCTAATTCAAAATTGTCTGTCTTGGCCTATTGCCAGTGTTCACTTAGTATCTGATGGCTATGGACTCCTCCTGCTTGATAACTCCTTCATAGCCATAACATGTGTACATCCCCTTTTCAATTGAATTTTTGCCTCCTTATGGTGTTTTTATATGTAGATTGTCATTCCACCGAGTCAAATGTGCTTTTAGGGAAGCAGGATTAAAGGAGTCCATACAATACAACACCATTTCAATCCAGTACAATACAAGCAACCTAGAGTACAAGGAAATCCATGCTACAGCACAATATTTATATCTCTGAATTTTACACTATGTATTTAAAGATGTTGAGAATGTCTATTTATTGGAACTCAATGTCAGCTAAAAAGTCAGATTATAAAATACTCAATTTTCATTCATGTCTGCACTAATGAAATGTACTTCCAAAAGAGCGGCTCTCAAAGAATTGAGAAATCATACTTTGAAAAACAATTGCAGATTATTTTGAAGCAAAGGTATGTGCATGGAATGGAGAAAGTAGAGATATATTTTTGCTGCTAAGGCTGAATTAAAGAACAAATTCAATTGGCAGGACTGCAAATAAAGCTAGTTAGGTATGTTTTCTATAGCACAATTACAGAGAGATATTTCACATTCTGCTTCATGGCTTCAAAAGACTTAAATTGTATCATTAAGGCTATAACCTTGTACTAAGAATTACTGATGATTCATAAAAATCTCTTAAAAGAAATAATCCTAGAAACTCGTCATGTGATATGGTTTCCAAAGCTTTCCTCCAGCTATTAATTGTTATGTAGTTCAACAATATATGTGATTTGTCACCACATTTAATTATATTAACTGTATATAATTATTTTCACTACAGACTTGCCATTTTCATTACCAAGCAAAGAAATAACTTGATCTAAAAATTAAAATTGTAAGGTGCAAGACAAGGGCATCAAAGAAAAATAGGAAAAAGACAAGGAAATTTAGAAAGAAAGTGATAAGGAAGAAGAGGTGGGAGAGAAAGAAAAAAAAAAAAAAAGATAGAGAATCACATCTTGTTTTTCTTTACTTTTATTGTTGTCTTCTTTGTTTAATCATATTTTATATATAAGATAACACCAATTCATAGACTCATAGACTCATTTAGGTTGGAAAAATACCTTTAAGAACATAGAATCTAATTGTAAGCATGCCATTGCCATATCCATCACCAAAACACGTCTCTTAAGTGCCAGTTGTTGGCATATCACAGACATTCTGCTTCCTATGGACAACCTTGATAATGCATCTTCGTAGAAGAACTCCAGGCTGAGTCAACTGGGAAGATTGTTGATGTTCAACTTCTCTGAATATAAGATATCCAGTTCACATCAAAGTAAGGCAAAAAATAAATAACTTAATAATGACACATATAAAATTTTTTTCTACTCTCAGGCATTTTTAGTGCAGTTCCAGAGGAAATATGTCACTACAGATTTGTAAGCATTAGAGTGACAGATTTTGTCAGAGAACCATTTGAATGCACTTTTAGCACCAATATTTACCAAGAAGTACCTCATTGCTTGTCAGAGTGTGTATAATGGAAATGGCTTATATGTTTGTGACTCAGGGAGATGAGTCAAGCAGTAAGATAGTTATTGCTTTCAAGTAATGTTGCAACACCAAATTGTTCTGACATGTATCCTTTGGGTCTTCAGGCTATCAATTATGCAACTGAATGTGATTCTTGCTTTTCCCTGCAGCTTTTCAGTTTTTCCTTAGACCACTCTTAAAATTAGATTTTTTTTTTAGATGGAAGTACATGTGAATATCTTTTCATCATTTTTATTTATACCTTTTAATTTTCAACAAAATTATACAGTTTAATCATACAACTGTTGGTTAAAACTTTGTAACACCAATTTTATATTTACAGTAATATAGTGTATGTTTGAAACACGTTTTTATGGTGTAGATAAGATACATGACAAATTGATATAAGTTAGTTGGAAATGTTATCTCCACAACATTTCAACATAACAACAGGAGGAAGTGGTGCTTTTACATTTGAAATTCAGAAAAAAGGGAAGGATTCTGTTATTGTAATGTGGTTATCTACACTGAGGTCTCCAAGACCCACCTCTTCAGTAAGTAGAGAGTTTAGACAATGTGGTCATCTGTAAGGAATGACCCTGTTTCATTGAAATTTGGCAGTCTGTCCTTTCAGTCCTGTTGATCTAGGCCTAGGACAGCATGAAAACTTATTTTTCATAATCTGCTTCCCTCCTTTTTGGATTTGATGAAAGGAGCCAGAAAACCTGCCATGAGACTCAGCTACATGCTGAAACCATGCAAGAAATAGCAACAGGCATGGCTGCCTATTGTACAGGCTTAATACATGCCTGAAGATTTGGCAGAGAGATAAATAAGCTCCTGAAAAAAGCCCTTTGCATTGTTCTTCAGAAATGGCTGCTTCTCATGATGGCTTTTACATGGAGCCAGGTTTTGGAAGTCATGCAGTAAGCAACATGCATCATTCATTGCTGCCTGAAGTCTGGACTGTAGGAATTTAGAAAAAGAACAGAAAGAAAAGGATAAACCAAGGAGAGAACCTCTAGTTCTATGTGTACCGCTTGTTTTGCTGCTACTCAGCCTTGCCATAGTGGATGAATGAAAATGTTGTAACCACATTTAACAGCAGTATTAGCTGGTAACCAACAGGAAATGCTGAGAGGTGCAAGGAAATGCATTTGATATGACATTGCTGTGAGATGTCTGTGGCTGACTGGGAACTTGGAGCATTTTCTGGCAATGGATAGGTAACAGCTACTAAACTCATGAAGCCTGGGAGATTCAGTTCATCCTCTGAACTCTTGGGATGTTCAGCCTGCCTGGGTTGCAAACACCCAGAGGGAAGTAATCCCTGATGCTTAAAAGCTACATTGTCACAGTGTGATAGTATGATGCTGAAATTAATCTTAAAGTTAAATCCTGCTTAATATCGCAGCTGCAGTGAGAGTTTTCATGGGGAACTTTCATGACTTACCTGTTTTCATTGATACTACTGGCATTCCACTGCTGCTAAGTACTATGATTTATGTAATTTTTTTGTTATTTTCTCAGTACTCACAGAGCTAAAATTGAAGCCAGAACATCATAGGTATACAGCAGTCTGCAGATAAGAATAGCAACAATATTTGAAATTCCAGATGTTTTTTCCCTGTCTCTTACCTGCATTTTAAGTTGGCAGAGGTTCTTCTGTAAAAAGTTGCTGCTGGCTTTATATGGACAATACACGGGGTCCTTCCATAACTGCTGACAGTGTCTTCCAGTTAATCCAATCTGAAGCAAAAAAACACCTTGATGTGGTATTAGAGATACAGTTGTCTACCCAGGACATCTCCTTGAAATATTGAAACTCAGCGCTGAAGCCAATGACAGCAGAACTAAAAGGTTTGGAACAGCACAATGCTTTTAACTCAGCTTTGTGAACAAGTGTGGAAGCCAACTTCAAGCCCTGACTGAAAGACCTAATAGATAATAATAAGAGAAAACATTAAAATTGATGAAGTCAGAAAATTATAGCGTTTTTCTTCTCATAGGATGCTGCTGTAGTTGCTGTAAAAGAGTAGATAAGAAGTAGATAAGAAAATAGTGTTTCATAGTGTATTTCAATGATAATTCTATTTCTGTGAGATTTTCATACTACCAAAGTTGAAAACATGTAGTGATTTTCCACCTCTGTTTGTGAATTCAAAACATGTCTTTGACAACTTGGTGGGAATTCATTATTATCCTTTTTTTGTTTGGTTGGTTTTTGTTTGTTTTTTATTTTGTTTGTTTTGGGTTTTGTTTATTTTTGTGGGGTTTTTTTTCAGACAGTTTTCTTTCATTCTCTGCTCTTTCATTGCTTAATAGAGGTGGTAGAATATTTATAATAACTGGTTAAGTTGGCCTCAGAGTAGTAATGTATTTGTCATTAAGCACTATTTTGCTTAATGTTATTCTGCCCCTTTATGTTATTAGTATTAGTGAAACTTAGTTGTGCTTAGTGATGTCATATTAATAGTTTAAAAGTTCAGAAGGAAAATTGCTCAGATAGAATTGAATTTGTTTGGAGAGGCTTTAAGCTCAAATGCTGATATTTCTCTCTTTTTCCTGTTTCAACAACTGAGTCAAGAGCTGGAATACTCTAATTATCTGCGCTCTTTCAATAAACTGTTAACAGTAAATATAAACTTACAAAGGTCTAAGACACCCATCATCCTTCCACCTATGTTTTCAAAGGAATTGCCTCTCAAGCAGAAAGACCAAACATTACTGTGTTTGTCCTGACTGATACATTTAGAAAGAAAATATCTAATACTTATATAATAAAGCTCTGCAACAACCCCTGACAACTGATAACTGTAGAGAGGATAATTCCTTTACACCAGCTACAGAAAGTTTTAATCCACTATATCCTAAAAAAATTTCTCTTGCTTTCAAGGGCCAGTATTTCCTTGGTGCAGATTAGCTAGCTGTATTTTCTTCCTTAGGCCATGTGTTAGGGAGCCTTCTGCACTGAACTCTTGCCTATGCCTCTGGCCACTCCTGCCAGGTAACCAGCAGGGCCAGGGCTAGGAAAAAGACAATTCTGCGTTCTACTGGTCATGCTTCTTTAGGCAGCTTTTTTGTCTACAGCCACAAATGAGAGCCATATTAGGGATACCTTCTTTTATAGCTGCCTGGGAAGTATGATGAAATGTGGTGGCAGTCAGGAACAACGAGTGTCCAGCACAATATTCTTTTCATATTGTCTTCTCTCAAATACTGCTTTTTTTTAGCAGGATCCATGACAGATAGTTTTAGAGGGGGCTATGTAGGCTTTACTGTGATCAGCACCCACAACTGCCTCATGGATAGAGATCTGTTTGTGCTGCAAAGTGCTGTGTTTATAGATTAGTTACACCTTCCTTTCCATTTCATAATCACCTCTCATTTCCTGTAACTTGCAGATATTAAGCCTTTTGTGTGTCATCATCCCATACTAAACATATTTGCACTACTTTTCCCCTCACTAGTACAGATGGCAATGGCATAATGTTTGTCCCATACTGACACCCAATGTCACTGGCAGGATTTTATAACATATGCTTAAGTTATATCACCAGATTTGCTGTCGTGGTTACTTTGAACTTGGTAAATCACAGTTAGTTTAGCTTTGTCTATCATGCTGCAAAATGCTTCAGTAAATACAGAAACAGTCAGGCCTTTTGCTGTTGTATCTTGCATATCACTCACTCTTACCCGATATGCCAATTACATTTTTATGCAGCAGTTTTGGTGAATCATGCAACATCTATTACCAAAAACCTCATGTGCCAAGTCAGTTCTTGGGTGCTTACCCTTTTCCTCTGAGCTCACGCAAGTATATTACAGCTTTCAAGTGTCTATGAAAAAGTGGATTTTCCTTGGTTATTCTGCTGATTTCTTTCTTCTGTAAATTAAATGAATATGTTTCTGCAATAGACCCTCTTCCAATGATCGCATGACATAGATTAGCAATAGTGTCTGCACAAGCATTCAAAAAAGAGCATTTTTAAACGTGTAACAACTTACTGTGTCTTCAAAACAGTATTGTGGAAGTTACCCACTTTTCTGATTGGAGTCAAGAGGGGAAGCCTTAAATCTAGCAGAAGAAAGACACTCCTCTTTTGTCTCATACCTCAGTTAAATTGCTCAGCAGACAAACACATTTATTTTCCTTCGCAGAGAGTTGGTACATAAATACATGAGCCTTCTACCTATCCAGACAGAACCTCAATCACCACACTTTTCTGAGTCAATCTGGTTGAGTGGCAGATGGCAAGCCACGTGTTTAATCTTTCAGATTGATATTGAGCCCCTCCCCCCCCACCCCGAGGTTTGAGCCCTTCAAGATTTGAATCAAACTGCAATTTTTTTTAGTGTTTATAAGTAGCTAAAGCTGGAAAGTCATGATTAAGCAATTACATTTGAACATTGTATGCTTGTATAATTTTTTTTTTTAAGGAAAAAAGAAGACTATCCCAAGATGAATGGTCTGTCTGGATGAGAGCCACCATGATTGAAGTCTGCAGAAGTGGACAGTAACTAGGGGGAAGGTAATTCTGGTAATTCTGGAGATTGTAACCACTGACTCATCAACCACCTACTCAAAACAGACCCCAGACTCAAATGGGGAAAACTGTGCCTATGGACTAAATAGCATGAGAAGTGACAGATATAGCTAGCAAAAAAGGAGTTTGTGTACTAATTAATAGCAAAGTTATGCCATTTGTAACCAATGAATGCTGATGCCTTTGTTTGTTTAAATATACAAATAGTGCAAAGTTTTAACGGCTGGTGAGCCAGCCTTTAGAGGGTTACTATCTGCTCCCTACTTTGTGCAAACTAGAGTAAAATACAGAATTGGTATCAAGAATAGGTGCTGTGCACTGGGTAAAAAGTCTGTGCTCAGGACAACAAGTGAACATTGGATCCAACAGGATATTTATATATGTATCTATTGATATAACATCATTATATTATAATTTCAGTAGTCATTTCTTTTAGCTTCTCATTATGCTGTTGATATAAGTTCGAATTTCCTACTGACTTTTCTGGAAGTTCAGTACTCAATCTGATTAAACAGCTGGATATGTTTATTTCCCCTTGATTTATTTCTATATTTAAGCAGAAAGATATTAATAAACAAATTAATATGGTGAAAACAAGTTATACTAATATATAAATATATAATTTAATTTACAGAATGAAAGTCATAATGGAAAATGCAAATAACTACACTGTTTACAAGTCTGTATTCACTTTTTTATTATTACCATAAAATATGGTAATTAGGTATGTGTTTTTCTGAATGTATTTTTGGGAAAATGGGTTAGTTAATATGCTGGAGTTTAATGTTTGACTTTTGTCTCTTCCCTAGAACTTACAATTAGAAAGTTTCAGAATTTCTTATTATAGTTCCTGCCTTGATATGTCATTGATTTGTCATTCATGCACAGATTTTTTAATTTGTAATATGATAATGTCTTTAGGAATCTTTGTCTTTATTATATTTTATGAAATTTTTATACTATAATTTTCTTTCTCCTCTACCATGACATTAATCTATGGAGTTATGTCAATGTAAAAATACAGGTAATGTGCCTGGATGCTATATTTAATGAAGGCATGAATCAGTAGAGGTTAAAGCATTAAAATATGTACTTGTTGACTGTCAATGTGATTGAATAAGATGTAATCAACCCCAAATTTTTTTACTCTTTCTATCACTTTTAGTATTGGATGAATTGAATCACCCACTGGAAAGGGAGCAATGGAAAAGGAATTTCATTTGGAGAATAAACATATTTTTTTAACACTGAGACATAATTTAAATACACCTAGTTCTAAACACAGGCAAAGTTGAAATGATTACAGATTAAACTGGAAGGAATTAAAAACAGAAGGGAAAAGTTGCATGTTTTTTTCACTGAAGGATTAAAAATAATCTTTGATAATGCCACTGAATCCTTAGTGGACTTTATGGTCCCTAGAACAATTAATGCTCACTTTTTATTGGCAAGCTTATACATATTCAGGTTTCTATATTTACTGGATTGCTCAATCTGTTTCTTTTATTGGTGGTTTACTTTCATATAGACAATGTTCAGTTTAAACATCTGGAATATTTTTGATCCATGAGCATAACTGGACTTAACTATGATATCTGGTAGCATTCTGGAGGGTTCGCTGTGATAAAAAAAACCCCAATTTTTCCCTGGATTTTTTTCTTCTATTTTTAAGTATTTTCATGACACAGGAGATTAGTAAACAAGATGAAGTGCTATACTAAAATTAGCTATGTAGGCCCCTAGGAGCTTTCTTCTAGTTGTAGACTTACCTTGTACTTATATGTGCATTATTTTGAATATTGTCCAATATTCACTTGGGCACACCACTGCTGACATCAAAGTGATTTCCCTCCTGGTACAACTGAGGTGTAGAGCCACCTGACAGGGCTCCAGCTAAAGGTACCCACTTGAAATGAGGGTACAGGATCCACCAGAACCTCTCCACCACATGCATGATGTCTATGAAAGGCAAGTGACAATTTATAAGTGTCACATCTGGTTAAGACATGAAGTGGACGTGTGGTTTTGGAACCACAAAAGCAGCAAGTTAAACCATGATCCCTCACTTTGCTCTGGTTCATTGGTAATGCAAAACCTTCTATCAACTGCAGTATTGCAGCTAGCACAGATTTTAATGTTCAAAAGGACCTATGGAACCTTTAGAAATGTCTTCACAAAAATGGTGTGGAAAGAAAAGCAGTTACCCTCTCTTTTAAAATGCAGACTACATGGATGATGCACTTTATTTGGGACACTAAAAATTAAAACCAGAAGAAGTACAAAGAGTGACACATTTTTGCAGGCAAGCTTCCTCATAAATTGGAGATACACGGGAATATCCACAGTATAAATCAACCAGCACAGACATCAAATGTTTTAGATACCATGTCATATGACGACAGATATGGGAACTATGCAGAGGAAGCAGTTATGAAGATTTACTTTTTTTTCTACTAGTGTAATTGACAAAAATTTGGCTTTAGTAATGTTTTGTTGATGGGGAAAACAGACAAAAGGAAGGAACAAAATCCTTTGACTGAATTTCAGGAGCTAAAATGCTGCACACATTTAGGCTTCATTGAAGCAGTGTACTGAGTTGCTATGAATGTGTTTCACTGAACAACTTTGATAACAACTGGTATGACAAAAATCTTCTACAGTGATGCTTCTTCTATGCCTATCTATTATCCACTTCTCATTTTTATGAACTAAACTGATTTACAGTGTTCAAGCTTCTAAAACTTATGAATGGAATGGATATGAGAAGAACCACGCTGACAGCACTTCTTCTTTAAAGGTTATAAAAAGTGTGAATAGAGTACAATGTTGCCTAGTAAAATGAGAACTCTTTCAGATTGGGTTAATTAGCTATTTTTGTGATACAAATAAATAGTCTTCAAGAAGACTTTCTTGGGTTTCAAGGCTATATATGAAAATATTTAAGATTTCTGTCACTTTTGTATACAGAAATCAGTTGAAGGAATTATAGACTTGAAAATACATCTTCATTATTCTCATCTTTTTGGGAAATATTCAGCCAGAATTTAATGACAAACAAATACATACCTTGCAATTAAACTCTACTCTGATGTCATGTTATACTGTAAAAGGTGTAATTTAAAGACCAAACAAGTCTCAATAGAAGACGATAAAAAGGCAAAGCTTCCAAACTTTGGTAATTCGCTACAAATGTGAAAATCATACATTGTTATTGTATAATTTTTCACTTGAAAGTAGGATTGAAGAGGAAATTTGCTCGGAGTGAGGTGTAATAATCTCATCTTCAGGAAAAAATTGGTCAGCATTTCAAAAAAACACGGGGAAAGATGGAAATGGAAAGGAAAGATTATGCCACATGCTATCTGACCATTATTGGAACTTGTGCAGCTAATCAGACCTTTGGGTTACATGTACAGAGGAGCAGAAGTAACCCTCACACAGCATCTTGTTTCCTGACACACAGGTATCATTTTTGCTCTATCTGAACCAAGTGTTAAGTACCTATCTCTGCTGCCTGTGTTAAGGTCTTTGGAGAAGGATGCTTGTCACAACAAAGGGAACGAGCTGGTTTTCAACAGGACATGAGGAATATATGGCCTCTTGCTTCCTTTTGAAAGAAGTTTACTAGTTCTGGCTTTACAAGCAAGATGGGGCAAGAAACATTTTGATGGAGCAAAAAGAGGTCAGAAAAAGTTATTTCTTTACCTTAGAATGTGAGAAAATATTGAAAGCCAGATAACATGAGGAATATACAGTATTTGTATGGCACTGTCATCTGAAGTCATATATGTGAATGCACACTGAACATCTGCAATTGCAAACAGATATTCTTAAACAGTGAAACACATGTATGCTGGGTATTTTTTAAAAAAATACTGTAATCAAATCAAGTAGCAAAATAAAATCTCTGGAAGAAAGATTATCTGCAAGTCTATGGCTCCACATCAGATTATGTGTCATCTTCTGTAGGAAGCTTTTCTTCTAAATATTGCTAAACACTCCATACACATAATTGGATTTGCCTTCTGACTATGAGATAGTCAAGCATTAATCTAATTTTCAGATCTGGATGTGGAGAAGCTAGGTGCCTCCCAATGTTATACAATAAGTCTTGTTAACAGTGTAAAGAATAGAGGCTACAACTTCCGACTTACTTTCTCTGTTCTTTAACTTTCATTCATCTTCTCACCTCTTTTCAAACAGCAAAAGGAAAGGAGAACTACATGACTGGAATTGTAGTAGCAGCTCGTACTAAAAGGTGCTGGAATGGTCTGTGTCTATTCAGTTTAGTGAGCAGAATGCATTTCAGCTGCCAGATGTAAAATTCTGTAATATGAAACTCTTTTTCATTGACCTATATTTCCTTATGTAGTCTATGTCTGATATTAGAGACTAAATCTTAAATGGAAGAAGTGCAAGTATGAAAAATGTAGAATCATAGAATTCTAGAACAGTTTGAGCTGAATGGGAACTTTCAAGGTCATTTTACCCTAAATTCCTGGAATAAGGAGTATAATCTTTACATCAGGCACCATTCAACCTGACTTTGAATGTTTCCAGGGAGGGGGCATCTTCCACCTCTCTGGCCAACTATTCTATTACTTCACCACCCTCATTTAAAAAAAAAAAAACCCTCCTTATATCTAGTCTGAACCTACCCTCAATTAGTTTAAAACCATTGCCGCATGTCTTATTGCAACAGGCCCTAGTGAATGTTTGTCCCCCTTAGGTGTTAGAAGTCTGCAATAAGGTCTTGGAGCCTTTTCTTCTTCAGGCTGAACTCCAACTCTTTCAGCCTGTTTTCATAGGAGAGGTGTTCTAGCCCTGCAATCATCTTTGTGGCCCTCATTGGGACCTGCTGTGACACATCCATGTCTTTACTGTGCTGAGAGCTCCAGAGCTGTCTTGCCTTTCCAGTTTTAGTTGCTTTACTTACACTGAACAGTCATTGCCATCTCATTGTCTCTGATTTATTTAATTTTGTAGTAAATTGATTGCGTAGAAGCATGATTAGATAATGCTTGCATAAAAAAGAAATAATATGGTTCCTAAAACTTCATACAAGAAATATATGTGGTAAAACATCCGCTCTTAGTCAAAACTTTTTCCAAGAGGTTATTGTTACCATATTAACGTTGGTCAAAACCTTACATTTCTGGCTCAAGGTTAGAAGAGAAGAGTGAGTCACCCAACAACATGCTGTGTCATTTTGGTTTGAAACTGTGAAAAGAAAAAAAATTTTCATTAACATGAAATTGTCCTTAATAATCTTGATGGGGAGTTTTCTGGCTACTCAAGAAACAGAGATGGGGAAATAATGAAGATGAGGAAATGGAGTTCAAGTGTTGAGGTTACAATAAAACATAGTTAATTTATCTAGTTTCAGGGTTAATTGTAAGGCTTCAGTACAGCTCTGAAGCTAATGGGGCAAATTATTTTTTAATGTGAGTAGAAAAAGTTTGAAAGACTATGAAACACAGTTATAGCCTTAACACATAGCCTTAACATCTCCTTGAGAGTGGGGGGTAACTCCAAATATATTACATCGAAAAATATTGTGCATAAGTGCTATACAAGGAGGAAAAAAAGCACTTGCCCTTCAGAAAACTTAATTTCTTCCACCCCTGGGCTGTAAATTCAGCAATTTCTCAGACTGCCATCTGTCTTTTTACATTCTCTTGTCCCCAAAGTTCAAGCTAAGAGCTTGTGTGTTAAAATAGATAGTGTTTTATTATGTACTGTATTATTGACTGAATGGTGAATGTATTCTTAGCACTGTACAAACAAGTAAGAGGACACAGAGCTTACCCCAAGGACCTTGCAATGTGCAATGTAGGTCAGACACAGGCAAACCAGCTTAGGAACATTAAAAGCTGACTGACAGCATATACCCAAAGTGGTGAGAAAGTGTCAAAATCTTTACAGAGGTTAAAATTAAAATGTTTTTGCAGGAGGTGGTGATGGTAATATGTTAAGGAGTGATTTGAGGGAGATTGATGAAGTCGATATTATAAAAGAGATAGCTAGTACCAGGTCTGCAGAGACCTGATCCACTTTACAGTAGCTGAACCCATAAAGTGCCATGGGTTCCAGGCATAAGGGATCAACAGACCAGGGGGTGATAAAGCAAAAGCTTTTGAAGGGACAATGTCAGAGAAGCAGAATGGAAATTTGTGCTGTAGGTAAAGTAGCAAAAGAATGATGATGAGGCAATTTTGAAGAAGTCAGATAATTAGAAGGACATTCTAGAAGTCTTAAAAAGCTATTAAATATGGCTGCAATACCAAGTATCATCTCTTGGCTCTCAGTTTTCTCTCTGCAAACATGCAACATAACAAATGGGAGAAAAAAGAGAAAATATGTGAGAAAAAATTATTTCAGAAATGTATTATCTGTCTTGTCTTTTTAGGTACAATGAAGTTAAATGGAATATTAAGATTCATCCTGCCATGCAATGTTTTAGTCTTTTTTCTAGGCTGTATTAGTACAAAACTGTTCTAAACCCATTTACTAATCATCTCTTAATAACTTTGTGAGATTCATTAACCAAACCTTTTCAGAAATGCGTCTTTTCCCTGCCAAAAAAGATCTTTGCTGACTTTTACCTAAATAGCATTCTTTTTTTCATGCTGCTTTAATTTAATAAGATATTCTTATTCTCATTTAAGTTTGAAGCACTAAAAGCTCACCATTACCAAAAGATTTGGTAGCAAAGAATAAGTACTGGTTGGTAGTATTGAGAAATACACTTTGTTTACAAAGAAATGAGATTAAACCCCTGCAGAAAATGGACATATATCCACATGCAAACCAACTGCTCAAGCAGAATTCTGACATAACTAAAAGAAAAATTAAATGGAGAAAGTACAGCTATTTTGAAAGCACATTTTAAGAGAGAACATAATTTCCTAACATGGGAGAATGGGAGGCAGATTTACACTGAATCAATGACAATTTACATACTCTTCTCCTGAAAATCCCAGAGGAATGATCCACCAAAATCCACTGTCATGGCATCTGTGTTTCCTGACGGAATGAGTTACACCTGCTGGAGACAGTGTTGATTGACCCTGTTGATGGTGATTAACCTCCAGTCCTGATGCACCCCACTGCATCGTTGTCCTTATGCTGAACTCTCTATTATCCTTTTCCTTTTTTCATAAAGCACTGATATTTTTTAATATGGCTGAAAATAATAAATGAATAGATATGTCTGCTTTGTGTTTCAGAGTGTAAAAGACAGTATTAGTGAGGTTGATGACAGTCTGTGTCAGACTATAAAAAACACTTTACTTTTCAGGTGTGCTAGAGTATAGATAGTGTTGGGTAGTTGGGTGCCTTGGATCACCCATATTTGGTATGGAGTTATTATGACACTGATGGGAAGCACTACATCAAACTCATGGTTTTTACTGCCTTCATTGCTGCCAAAAGAGCAAAGAAAATTCACCCTGCTCTGTTGATTGGTTACTTGTTTTTGCTCTTGAAACACAAAACTGGTGAAGTAGCCATCACCCTTGGCCTGTGTCAGCACTCTGCAGTGCAATGTGCAGAGGCATTTTCTAAGGCAGTTCTTTGCCAGTGCTGCAGGTTTCAGATTTACTTAGCCCCAACTCTTGCCTCTCCTTCCTCAACCAAAATCAGTGGAAACAGGAAAGAGGCCTGAACTCAACTTTAATAACTGATGGTGCCTGCCATTGCATTGTCATTACAGGTTGGAGAGAAAGAAAAGTTCTTCCTCTAAAAGAGACACAAGCAGTAGATTTAGTAGAACCCCAGAGACAGTACTGAATCTTTCCCTCTTACTGTGATAGAGATTGTAAAGTTAAGTGAGACACTGGAATTAGATCTTCTGTAAGGTTTTATATTCCCCCTAGCTCTTTGACATGTGTGAAAAGCTCTCAGAACATCCTGTCCTTTGCCCTAATTATAGACTAAGAGGGATAAGGCCTGCTTTAAAATTATTTGCAATTAAAGTCTGAATATTTTGCAGTCTTCCTGAACCAGTAAATGTGAGCTGTGACATCCAACTCCTTTCCTTATGATCTCCTTCCCTCCACACTCATTATAATTTGTGCTCCAGGTATGGTTCATATTAAATCCCTATTAATAGTGCTGAGAGGTCTATCAGCCACTTAGATAAGAAGCCACTGGAGATTTTCCATATAAGTGGAGCTGTTACAAAAGCACACTCTATGTGAGCTTTCACTGGAGCACTTCTAATTGTCAAGGCATTGAGTGGACTCCAAAATGGCAAAAAATGCCTGGAATCTCCTTCAAAACAAATAGACATGGACCACAGGACAGATATGACTATCTACATATATATATATATATATATATATATATATATATATATAATTCAAGTACATGAGAAACTGACTCACACATCATCAAATCCTGTCGTGAGCACCTAAGAACACAACACAAAAAGAAAATCAAATGTCAAAGACCAACATTCTGCTTTCACTTATGTAAATGAACCTTGGTTGTCTTTTCTTAAGCATTATGAGATGAGATGCAACTGAAATATAGCATTTTTCAATTCCTTTGAAATTTCTGTTAAATCTTTACTGATAAACTCAGTTTTTCAGATTAAAAAGCTTGATGAGAATGGGAGAAGCATGAAATAGAATTGTAAGATTTGGGAGAACAGTGCAGAAATATTTTTGCTTGTGTTACCCAGCAAGAGGCAAAACTCAGTGCTAGGAATTTACTAGACCAATAAATATCCAAAACCTTACTCAGAAACAGATTTAAGATTTTTACATGTAAAGCAATCATTTTGTGAAAGAGATAACCATATATATGGAAGTCACATCACAACATGCCAATTGCCAGAGATTCTAGAAAACTCTGGGGCTTACACATACACACAGCAGGAAATTCTGAGCTGAACCTCTTTGATATGATGTTTAACACGAAGGTTTAAGAAAATGTGCCCAAACAAAAAGGTTTAGTTTTTTTAGTTTGTATCATTTAATTTATTCTTTCATATTTTATCAATTTTGAAAGTGCCTGGGCTAAACAGAACTGGCATATCTGGTTTCTTCCATTTAATACAGAGTCATGAGGCAGGATGAATTAGGATCCTAAATATGCATGGTGTTTCTGCATATATGCTGCTTAGTGCATACAGGGGCTGGGAAAACTGGGGTGGGGGTTTCTTCTGGAAAGGGGAGCTGGCACCAAAAGAAGAGTTCCCAAAAAGAAGTAGTCTTTGAAAGACGGGTTGGAGGACGGATCTCAGAAATAGGTGAAGATCCTGAAGATGAGGTAGATGCATGAAGCTGAGTGTCAGAGGATGCCCCAGGATCTTGGCTGGTGATGCCCAGGACGGGTAACTCAAACAAGTCAAGTGTTCATTTCTCACACATATTCCCTTCTAGACCCTTCACTATCCTTGTTGTCTTCCTTTGGATGCTCTCTGAAAGCTTTCTATCTTTTTTTGTGGTATGCAAAACTGCATACAGGACTTGAGGTGACACCACACCAGCACAGAGAAGTTGTATTGCAGTAAAGCATAAAAAAAACCAAAACAACAAACAACTATAAGGCTGTAAGAAGTAAATATTGTGAGGAAAAAGCATTACAGAAATTACTTTGACTCAAAATACTGGGATACTTCAATAGAAGTTAGCTATGGAATATATTAGCTATAATTACAGATGAGATGAAAAAAAACACCAAACATCAAGCTTTTAGAAATCCTGGGAAGAATTTTTGCCAATTAAATATCTGCAAAACTAACAGCAGGTATGTATGATAAAATTCAACTTGATGATAAAGTGTCCAAATTAAGCAGGGAAGTTAACTACTTCTCTGCAGGGGGAATATGTCTTAGTAATACTACGGAAAATTTTCAACGCATGACCAAATCTGTTCAAAGCTGACATGCAAACAAGAAATGTAGTTAGGCATCAATGACTAAATTTCTGATCTTTTAGATTGCAACCTGACTTTGTTGTGGACTTTGATATTTAAATGTTTTATTTTACTCTTACAGAACACCATAAATGTCCATAGTAACTGGGAACAATGATGTTTTTTGAACCATGCTGGAAAGAAAATGGAAATGGATATTTAACAGGAAAGATGCAGAAAAAACAGCTAAAAAAAACCCCCCAAAAAACCCAAAAAACCCCAACAGTATTGATACATGAAAAAATAAGGAAAAAAATTGAAAATTTACGGTGGAACAAAATGGGCATAGCTATTCTCCCAACAGCCTTCCCTAATAGCCAGCCATAGTATAATATTGCACAAAGTTATTCTTCCCCATACTGGAGGTCTTTTTTTTAAATAAAAGTATAGAGTAGAATGACCACTGACATGAGAATAAATTGACCAGGGGTTCTGTGTGTATCCATCTCTGTAATGTAGAAGGAGCAGCTCAGTAAAGTGTAAGGAAAAAAAAAATAGATTTGAAAGGAATATTTATCAAACCTAATGGATTGATTCAATTTGAACTCCTCATTTTTTTTCAGTAAATGCCCTCTGATTCCAAATGTTAGGTACCACATGTTGATTACTCTACAACAAACAATCAATTACTTTACAGCAATGTAAATGTGTACTACTGAGTTAAGCATGGCTGATGAAACTTTGCCTATTATTACTATTATTCTCTAAGACTTGTAATCCCTTCTAAGACATTTGGTTAATATATCAAGGTGCTGTACACTTGAAGTTTTGCTTACCTGATATGCTTACATCTTTATTTAACCTCGTGTCTGTGATTTATGGAATGTGCTCTTGATGTTTCACCGTAATGGATGGATGGCTGTGTTGGGGCAATGCACAACTTAGTAATAACATCTCATTCCACAGAAGACATTATAACAAAAATTCATAGATTAACCAGAGCTGACAAATGCATTTTTACCCTGTATTTATTTATCTCTCTCTCTTTGACATCTCTTTTATAGCCTAAGTGGCTTTCCCTGTAAAATCCCACTGGTGGCACTTCTTCTCAAAGTTCACTTCTAACTACCCAAGGGATTACATTACCCCAAGAACTGAGTGCTATATTCACAGATTGTATATGAAAGTGCAGCTACAAATGTGCAATTCTTTCATTTGGAAGCCAATTGTGCACTTCAAAGGAATAAGAAAAGTATGTCATATCCCTTGGTTACTAAAATGTTAAAGCATTTTTCATCCTGAAATGAAAGAATTATTGAAATCCTTCTGCTGACATATATCAAGCATTACACAAACATAATGTGACTTGCCATTTTTGCAATAGTGGGCTAATTTGTGTAGTTACGTGAATATAGAGAGGGCCACAAGACTGAAGATTAATATGCATCCTGAATTCACTTATGAATGTAAGTTTATACTTAAAACAGCAAACACATTAGAAAAAGTATTTACGACTATAAAAGGTATTTTTAATATCCTAAAAGAAAACACTTTTAAGTCAAATACAAAATGCTTAACTGATCCAAATTATAAAAGAGTTAAATTCTTGTCGTCCAACCTCAAATGAATACTGTATAATTGGAATAAATTCAGGAAAGAATTATCAGGAAGACAAGGAGTTTCTTATGTAACTTAAATAAATTTGGGGTTTTTTTAATATGATAATACTTAATAAGAAATGATATAGTATCTCATTCGAGACACTACAGATGTGTTCAGAAATAGATTTGTCAAATTCATGAAAAATAGATTCTTGGCAACTATAAACAAAAAAGTCTTTGATGAAACCGCAGGAATGGGAAGTTCCTAAGATGGAGGTTGAAAAGGAAAAGGAAATATCACGGAGAATATCATCCTCTATGAAACTGATGACTCTATGTGATTTCTTATATGATTAACAACAGTTATTGGTGTCATCAGAAAAATTATACTTGTCTAGGGAAACCCTGTACTGACCCTTCCCTGTCATTCTTCTGCCATTCCTCCCACTCTCTGTTGTACCTACCTTTTGTATCTTCTCCGACTTCAAATTTTATCAGTGAAGGATTTTTGCTTAGTTCCACAGTTCTTGGAACTCATTCTACAATGACCACAGTGAGGGATTTTGCTTAGTTCCACAGTTCTTGGAACACATTCTACAATGACCACAGTATCTGTAGCATCAAACATTTGTAGAGCATAATTTAATGGAGTGTCCTACATCAAAAAATTGTAACTTTTATGAAGCAAATGGAAGATCAAGGTCATAAACTGGTTTTGGGCATCTAAGGATATAGACCAATATATATAATAGTGCATTCTTCAGGTCTTTTTTGTAGGAACAAGTCTTGGCTTTTTGTCAAAAGAACTGTGTGATTGTCAAAATCACTTTTGACTGTGTTAACGCAGATCTGTTTTTTCCCTCAGAATTTGCTTGAAGCCTAATGCTTAATGAGTGTTGTATTTATCCTTTTGATTATACTCAATATCATTCATGAGTGTAAAAGTTATTCTAAAACACTCTGAATGAAAAATCTTCGATATTGATCATTGTTGAAATTAATGCTACAATTAAGATCGAAATACTATGAAATTGCTTCAAGATTTTTGAAGATTTTTAAATAGTCTAAACTGTTATCTAAAGGTCACAATTGCTTAGTTGGAAGTTACCAACAATTTGCTTATCATGGTCACTAGCTAGATGGGATGTTCTCTAAGGGATTTTAAAAGCTGTTAAGGATTGCAACTATTTTTATGACATTTAAAATTGTCTTGTGAAAGAGATATAGCATTAAGTTGTCTGCCTTTAAAATTAAATGGATTTGAATGTTGTACTCCCATTAGTCTGGTCTCTATTCCAACATGCACTATATCTGATAATCCAATGGCCTCTGGAAATGTACACACTGCTCACTTCTGTTGGTGAGACAGCATGTGATAATGTTCTCTGGAATGTGAAATTTTCTAGTAGAGCCTGCCAGAATATAAACTTGCTTGGATATTGTTACAAGTCTAAGTGTAAGTTAAGTTTTTTTGGCTATTGCTATTGATGTCCAAAATTTTCCTAGGCTTATTGCAAATAAAAGTAATCCAGAAAACCTCTAATGTACTCTAAGCTTCTATTTTGTGGCAACTGTGACAACCTCAGAAATACATCTTTCTAAGGTTAAAGCACAGCTATCAATTAGGAATCAAGGTGCATATAAAATTAGTGCCAACATTTGAGTCTTTAGATGTCTTCAGGTTTATTCAAACTTGTATTTTGAATATAATGTATTACATTCTTTATAAAGAATGTTATTGTACACTACTCTCCAGTGTTTTGTAAATTAGCCATTGATGCAAGAAAAACATATAGGTAAAAGTTATTACTTATGGCAAACAGCCTTTTCATGGGCAAAATCTGTGCAAACATTTCTGTCATGAGAGAGAAGTGGTCAGTAGAAGGGAAGAGGTAAGATTCTTTAAATGATGCTTCAGAACAACTGAAAACTATCTTTGGTCAGCAGTGATTTAGAGGCATATGCACCAGGTGGACATCTGATGGACCTGCAGGACATCTCATAGGATTTTTTTTTAATGACTGAATGGATATTAAAACCTATTCATCTAAGTTCTAGAGGCTGACCTTTCTAAGGTGGGTATGTTGAAGACACACATTCTGTCAAGTCTTTTCCTACATGTTTCTGTTTTAACTCTGATGGAGATTAGCGATTCTTATCTACAGGGTTTTAGAAAAAAATTAAATTTGCATAGTCATTTGTTTGCCTAGTCTCACTGTTAGAGTGAATTCAACATCCTTTGTGTTTTATCTGCTTAACAAATGTCTTCCCAATGCATTTGGGTGTAGCACAATTCTTGACAACCTTTTAAGAATAAATACCTGAGATTAACCTGTTTGTTCTTCTGTCAGAAATATTCTGATTTCTTCTTTTCTTTCAAACAATCAACATACTATTCAGGCAAAGTTTAACTAATGCCTTACTTCCCTGACTTACTAATTAAAGAAAGGCTCAGCACTACACAGAAGCCTTTCAGTTCTACTTCATGAATAAATGAACAATCCCTTTCGGATAAACCCAAGCCTTGCACTTTGGTATAATGATTTCAGTGAATATACTGTCACTACTGATGGCATAGATGATTACAGAAGTTTTCTCTTCAAGATACATAAAAGGCAGTTTGGGTTCATGATTTAAGGTCCCTTTCTGTATATTTGCTTCATGCATGGCTGACTTTGAAGATTTTTTTCTGTGTGGTATTAAAAAGCAAATGTTGCTGTAATTTTATTTGGTTTTTCAGATAAATTAGATAAATTCAGATAAATTAGATATTTGTGAGTTAGAGAGGCTGTGTTTTTCAGTTAAAACCTTTCACCTGGCATAGGAAAATGACAATGTCATTCCTCCTGGCTGGAAAGACTTATAAAGGATAGTAGTTTTCAAAAAACACCACACCTGTTTTCAAATAAACATTTAGACATTTTTAAGTTGGGGAAAGAACATTCACACAATTCAAGTAAGAAATATAACTTCAGATGGTATCTCTGCATCACATATAGTACATCTAACCAAAGTGTAAAGCATGGAATGTTTTTTTGTTAAAAGGATTAGATACATACGAATATTTAATAGTGAGAACATTTTATCTAAGTGAAGGAAGTAGCCATGTTAAGAAGCTGTTAGCAATATCTATTTGCTCGAACTGATCTAACTGTGACAAAAGGTAAGCTGATTACTTCACCTACCTGCCAAATGCCCCATAGATAAATTCAGTGGAATCTGTGATGAATGAATGAAGCTAAAATGAAGCTAAAATCTCACAGCATGAAGACTGACCCAATTCTTATCCTGAAGCTAAATACATAATTATATATACATCATCGTGCCTTGCCTGGAAGAGAAGAGATTAGACCAAAACAAACTAAAGTCCTAATTTAATACACCAAAACTTAAAATAAACAGAAAATACCAAGTCCTAATTATATTAGTACAGCTGTGTATAGTCTTACTAATATAGGAAGGATTGTCTAAGAATATGAGTGACACAAAGGAGAACATTTGTAAAACCAAATGATGGAACTGGAAAATCCAAAATGCTCCATGACACATACATTTTTCTGACTTGGTTGCTGAGAAATTCAAGCAATACACAGGCTCTGAGGAGATTTCAAGCTCTCAATTTCATTTCCAACTTGCTGTCTTTTTATTGAGATATATTATAATGCAGATATAGCACTGAAAGCTCTAATTTGACAATGTACTGCATATCTATCCCTTAGAGAAATATGTGGGGGTCATTGCTGTCTCAACCCATGTGAATCAAATATTTACACAGGCTAATGCTCCATGACTAGCTGGTTCCTTTAAGTGAGCTGTCTACAAAGCAGATTGTCCACACTTTTCCTTGTCAATATTTGAGCTCAGTTTTGGGATGGTGTATTTGTGTAACCTGACATCTAGATATGAAATTTTCTTTTCATAGATGAACCTTAAAAGCATCTGGTTTGCTCCAGTTTCCCAAGAGGAGGGTGAGACAAGAGGCAATGACCTCTGACACTTAAGAGTGGGTTTGGTTTTGTTCTTTCTTCCAGACACAAGCAAGCTCAAGGTATGTGACTCAGGTATTTTTTCTTGGCTTCCTCATTCATGATCACAGAATCACAGAATATGCTGAGTGGTCAGGGACCCACTAGGATCACCAATGTGTTGATGGGAAATCTGGGTTTTAATTTGAGCTTCAGAGTCTCTGAGATGTCATGTGAAGGATAACTTTCCTGCTTAGAACAGCTGCTGTATGCAGCTGCTGAGGGAAAGCAGAGAAATTTGATTTCCCTTGCATCTGCTCCCAGGGTTGTGGTAGCTTCATAGAAGTATATTTCATCTTCCCCTCTTAGCTATTGTCTTTGCCCTTATATCTTCACACTGCATGGATGAGACAGCCACGGATATTTGGATCACCTCTGCAGAGGTTTCTGTTTTCTCCTTCAGTGCATTGACAGTCTTGTTTTCTCAGTAGCAAACGTTGCAATTATGGTGGGTGACTTGTTCTTGTAGGGTCAGGCAAAGCTTCATCTCATTTTGACCTTTGATGAAATGAATCATGTCATATATTTCACATGTGCCCTTTCCAGATATGTGATGGCAATCTATCTGACAGAGACATGGAGGAAAGGACAAGACAAAATAATAACTGATGCTATCAGCAACAGCAGGAACAGAAGATCACATTTTTTTTAGTTTTTCCAGCTACCTTTTCTGAGACAGTAAACATGTACTGTTTGTATATTACACAAAACCTTCCTTTTGCAGTAATTTAAACCCCCAAAGGAAAAAAAATTGTATGCCACAATATACCTTATCTTATTTTTCTTTTCTTTCTCTCTCTGCTGTTACAAGGACTTTCAGTGGTTCTGTTTCTAAAAAATGCGTCTGATTTCAATGCGGTAGCATAAAGGTTTCTCAGCAATTATTTAAGAACATATTGCTGAGTTCAAATCTGATGGACACAGCAGCTCTGAAGTTTATGTTTTGTAGAAGCAGTAAAAAAAGCATAACCTGGGTACAACATTTTCACTTTATAACAAAAATGAACATAGATCTGCGAACAGTCTGGATTCTTCTGAGGTACTCCTGAGAAAGTTTGCCAATAATTTATCCAACAGTGAAACAAATATCTTTTTCAATAGCTTGAACAAAAGGGAGCAAATTTCAGTGTAAAGCTTATTAATGCAAGTAAGCTTGGTTGAGTCTTGGAATATTTTTTTTTTATTGTCAGAAATAAGCACGGTTTTGTGAACATGTGAAATAACCTTAACAAAGAAGCTGCCAAGTGTCTATTCAAATAGGTGTTCGTATCAACATGATTCCCAATATGATTTGTCTGCAGGTTGCACACAAAGTGCACAAATTTTTCTATGGCATTGCGCTTGTATATCTGTGCATTTAAAGTTATTCCTATATTAGTGTGATTACAAGTGGTTACAACACTTTGTGGTAGTTCTTGGGTCTGAGTTTGTACGTAGCCTCATCCCTGCCCTGTGGTGGTGTGAAAGCTGCTGTGCATTGGGCTTTCTCTTGCTGTGCAATAGATTTTTCCTTGCTCCATTTTCTTATTTTCTTGGTAATAAATCTAGACTCCTGACCTAGTGGGCATAGAATCAGTCTGTGTTTCTGTACATTCTGTCTGGAGTTACCTTTTGTATTTAAGATGAGGTTTTATTTTCAAAACTCCTTCCTTTCAGAGAAAACTTTTTGGTCCAGTAATCCAAGTGGAGAGACTAAATTTCTCTTTACAGAAGAAACTGAGGAAGATTAAAAGACACAGTTTAGATGCTACAATCATTGTGTGTGTCACTAGGTCTTTTTTTGTCTTCATCCGTACCTGGTAAAGGTCCTCCTCTCTAGTTTTAAAACCATGGTCTTATTTAATACAAAATAAAAGTGATCTCTGGATGATGACTGTGTAGTTTGGAAGTACAACTCTATGTAACTTAATTAAATCTCCATTTGAATACCTCAGGGTTAGATATTTTTTTCTTCAGTATCTTAAAAACAATGTTTCACAACATTTAGTTTTAAGCAACCAAATATATAAATTTTTGAACAGCATTAAATCCAAAACATAAATTGAACATAGAGATTAACAAATAATGAAAATGTATTTATTATGAGCACTGTATACTCACCAACATATTCCTGAAATTGTTTTCTGTGAACTTGTCTTAACTATAATATCTGGTGTGGGTATTTTTTGAATTTCATTAAGACTCTTAGTGTTCCCATTCCTAATTTCAGATTGATAACAGTATTTCATCTGGAAAGAATATTATACATCATCTTATTGCCAAAACCAGGTGATTTATTTGTCCTATATCATAAAGGAAGCCAAAGGAAAAGCCAAAGGAAAACTGAGTTTATTACCTGCATGTATTACCTTACAAAATTCTGACTCTATTACCTACCTTTGCTAATTAAGACTTATATCTGTGCAAACATTAAAAAGTTTACTTGGATGCTATCTCAGGGGTGAATAACTGTTGATTCAAGATTTTGCCTCTTCACAAGCAATAGAGGTTGTATTTTGAACCAATGAAATTATTTTATTATTTTTAACTGCTGTAAATACTTTGATGAAGTTATTTTACAGGTTCAATTGGCGATGTTTCTATCCCCAAACTCATAAAGGGAGGTGCCTTAGAAAATGGCCAGTTTCACAGAAGATATGTGTCTTTATATGTGCAAAACCAAAAATATGAATAATGTAGAAACACATTATTATTAATATACTATACTATATTAACACTATATTAACACTATATTATTATAGTTCTCATGGAGTCATTGAATCTTTAAGGTTGGAAAAGACCTCCAAGATTGAGTCCAGGCTTTGTCTGAAGACCACCACATCAAGTACCAAAGCACTAAGTGTTCAGCCATGTTCAGTCATTTCTTGAACACATCCAGGGATGGCAACCCCATGACTTTCCTGGGCAACCCATTCCAGTGCTTCACTACCCTTTCAGTGAGAAAATCCTGCATACCCATAGCCAGACACATGAAATACATAAACAGTGGCAGCATAATCACTTCTATGAAAAAAAAAAAAAAAAGAAACGTGTACAATGTTCAAATAGGTACTGTGCTTAGATTTTTTTCTTTTACAAATTGCATAGATTAGTTGCCAACAGAGAGGGATATTTAACCAATTTCAAGAAGCAATTGGCAGGAAAAAAAATGCTGCTTAGTAGTGGAAGAATCTCGATGAATCAGACAAAGATACATACCTCTCTTCTCTTGGGGTACAAAAGATTTTTGTCAGAAGAGAGTATGCTAAAGGCATTATTAAAACCAGAAATATAAACTATAAATCCTGTGCAAAAGAACTGACCTCAATTCTGTTTCTTCAAAGTAGGAAATATCATGGGAAATATGGGAGAGGAGTAAGCTCATCTACAAACTGGTAAATGTGAAAGAATGAGATGTGCAAGAGAGTAATAAGTTGGATGAAGCATTTCTGAGCTTTGAAATCTCAAAAGGATAGACTTATATACACAAAATAATTTTCTAAATAAATACAGAAATACCAATAATTTCAGCTTTATTCCTCTAAAAAGATGTATTTTTATTGAAAAAAAATCTCCATAATATTGATTTGAGAAGCAATTTTTTGTGAAATTATGTGTAAATGACGTCAGTAAAATGTTTAAATTACAATATGCTAGACTTTAATTCAAGAAAAGAAAAATTAATTTCAAGTGATTTTGGGACACAGATTTGAAATATCTCACTGCAAGACTTTGATATTCTGTGTGGAAAAGGCATAGTATCATATAATTAGTATCTTTTACACTTTGAGAGATATTAACAATTCATTGATATTCTTACTCATTGTGATAGATAAAACTTTTCTTTATGAGATTCCTTATGTAAGTAGCAATGCTTTTTTCCTACTGATAACAGAAATCTACCTAACAGAACTTGATGGAATTTTATGAGTTCAACACATGGGAACAACCTGGTTCTGTACCTTCAAGATGTCCTTCTTGAAGAATGTCTGACATCCCTGGACATTAGCCCGTCATGAAATCGTTTTGCCCTTCATGACTGCCCCCCAAGTGACTCTGTCAGCAGGCTCCTAAGCAGGCCAAAGTCTGCCCTCTGGAAGTCCAAGGCTGTGCTGAGCATCTCCTTAGTTCCATGACTGCCAAGAGGTCTCCAGCCACCACATTCCTCACCAATCCTTCACTGTTCACAAACATCAGGTCCAGTGGGTGCCTTCCCTAGCTGGCTCCTTCACCAGCTGTGTCAGGCAGTTGTCAGCCACACACTCCAGGAACCTCCCAGGCTGTGTCCTCTGCTGGGTTGTATTTCCAGCAGACATCTGGTAAGCTGAAGTCTCCCCCAAGGTCCAGAGTGTGAGACTTCTCCCAGCTGCTGATGAAATATTTCAGTCCTTGTTGGGTGGTCTGTACCCAGGATACCTGCCTTGTTGGCCATTTGTAAGACCTGCCATGACTGATGATCCTTTTCTTGTCCAAGGAAAGCAGTTTTTAAAATCAAGATTTTAAGTGGATTATGAGATTCAAGGGAAGTTTGAGCTGATACAGAGGTTTTGATATATTTCCCAATATAAAAAAAACCAACAACTGAGCAAGTGTATGCAATTTTCAGTGTCTCTAAAGGAGAAAAAAGGCTTTTTTATAGCTCTTGCTTGAGCCACTGCTTACAAAGCCATCTTGAATGTTTGTTTTGTTTTGTTTTGTTTTTTGTTTTGTTTTGTTTTGTTTTGTTTTGTTTTGTTTTGTTTTGTTTTGTTTTGTTTTGTTTTGTTTTGTTTTGTGGAGCATCACCTGGGGTATATTAACTTTTTCTCACTTTCTCACTTTTTAATCTTCTTCTTACCCAGTGTGTGCATGTTACTATTTTTAAACCACAATTATAGCACAAGCAAAGGCATCTGTGACAAATTCACCATACCCTGATATCTACAGAGTTTGTTTATTAATTAGGGCATTATTTTAATTTGTGTCCTTTGTGAAGTGGAGAGCTTGTATAACATCATTTCACAAGAGACACCTGAATACCTTTGCAGAAATTTCAATGCTGACACCTCCATAGTGCCAAAAGGGTTTTAAAAGATCACAATTAATACAAAGGATAATGTAGAGTATACAACTTCCAGACTCAAGGAAATTATATTACTTCTCTGTCCTCCATAGTAACATGTTAATTCACATAATTTTCTATACTTTCTGCACAAACATAACTATAATGATTAGTGATAGCAACAACTATGATCTTTGATAGAAATAAGGAAGCATAGTTTATAAAAATAGAAGATTTTATTCTGCACACAGCAATTACTCCTGTTGTCAGCAAGAGGAAGATTTACTACTCCAAGGAGTCATAAAGACTCTGATGCATTCTTACACAACACAGTGTGAGCTGCATCTGAATGAGACTGTCCTTTCCAACAGCCTCACCCTCACCCTGTACTACACTGTACAGGCTTACACCTCTGACATACTACCTGAGGCTTTTGTACACTGCACAGACCACCACTATTAATTATTCCTTCAAGGCTGGAAGTGTTTTCTACCTATTTTAATTGAGGGGGTTGTTCATTGTTTCAGACAATACATTAGGAAGTGTTTGGCATGACTGGTTTTTCTCTAATGCACAAACAGCCGACGGAGGAGTTAAATGTTTTGCCATGTCTTTTAGGAGGAGTCTAGAAAAGCTGTGAAAATGATGCTTCCTTGTCTCCCAGGCCCATGAATACTCTATTTGTGAAGGTGAGGAATTGGTGCACTACATCATCAGTTAGAAGAAAAAGGATAACCTTATGCATCACCAAGTCCAGGAATAATACAGATGATTGAAATTTCTGCAAAATCTTAATGCAATGGCTGAAATACTTGGCAACAAGGAAAAAGAAGAAAAGTTTGCATTTGCAACTACATTCTGCTAAGGGTTTGCAATCTTGCCTTAGAATTCAATCTTCATGGTGATGAGTTCTGGTTTTGACTGGGATGGAGTTATTTTCATCACAGTAGGTAAAAAGATTTGGATTATGCAGAAAACAAAGTTAACACACAAGGATGTTTCCATCCCTGTCGAACAGCTCTTGCACAAGTCCTCACCCTACCATGCCAGAGAGGAGGCTGAGGATACAAAAAGTGTAGGTGACAGAGTCAGGACAGCCAATCCTCACTTACCAAAGGGATATTCTCCATTGTGTGGCATCATGCTCAGCATATAGAGCTGGGGAAAAAGGAGGAAGAAGGGACATTTGGAGGGATGATGCATGTCCTCCCAAGTCACCATCTAAGGTGGTGGAACCCTGCTCTGTTGGAGATGACTGAACACCTGCCTGCCCATGGGAAGGGGTGAATGAATTCCCTGCTTTGTTTTGCTTGCATGTGCAGCTTTTACTTTACGTGTTAAAATGCCTTTTCTCAACCCATGAGATTTCTCACTTTTACCCATCCAATTCTCTCCCCTGACCCCACCTAAGGATATTGAGGGAGGAGCTGTGTGGAGCCTAGCTGCTGGCTGGAGATAAACCATGACATGGAGTGAGAATAAAAATTATCCAACCCCCTGATATCACAAGGTAATTATAGCTGCATGAAGTTAATATAATAGCCCAATACTCAAGATTTGTAGCTGATTTGGACCAGGTTTCAGAAGTATCATTATTAGCTGTGGAGGTCATGTCAGCTGATACAGGTATTTACTGACAGAGTTTCTAGGTTTTAGTACTTTAGTCTTGGTCTGAAAAGTCTGTGTATGTGTGGACCAGCGCTTAAAGAAAAAAAAGAAATAATTCCCATTTCTAGTCCAGAATCCATTCTGTATCACCTTTCTGAAAGTTAATGCAGATAGGGGAGTTCAATTGAGAGAATCATACAATATCCAGAGTTGGAAGGGACCCACAAGGTTCATCCAAGTTCTGGCCCTGCACAGGACAACTTCAAGAATCGCACCATGTGTATGAGAGTGTTCTACAAATCTTTCTTAAACTCCTGCTGTGACCAGTTCCCTGGGAGCCTGTTCCAGTGCACAAATAAAAAATTACTTTTAAAAGCACCCACACAGATATAGAAAAAGTGATTCTTTGAAGTACAAACATCTATTTCCTTTATTTTGGTGTCACATGGATACTATATATTGAACATTCTTAGAATTCCTTTCTGTTCTGACAGACTGAACAACAGAGATTATGGATTGATCTCTTTAAATCACTCACATAGATAAATTTCCTTACAGTATCCAAGAGATCAAGTCAGAGTATTCTGGTACAATGCTTCATCAAAGTGAGTTATAGATTAAAGAAATGGAAACTCAGAGGGGTTTCTTTCTGCCCTTTTACTAAGGAAATGTATGTTTGCTCAGTGAAAACTTCTCTTTTACCAATTGATTGCTCACCATTTCTTGTAAACATTGTTTATTTTGTTGGGTTTTATAATCAATACAGCACAAGGCAACCATAAATTCACTAAAATTAGCAAGAAACAAAGAAAGAAACTTCTTTTAGAGATAAGGCTTTCTAAATCAGTAGTGGCATACAAAATAAGTGATAATAGAATAGTATTTGGAATTAAGTTCTTGTTTAGTCAAGTTCCATGAAAAACCCCTACAGTCCACCAATGACAGAGCTTTCTAAAGCTCTCAGGCTGGCTGTCTTTTGAATTAATTTCAGGACATAAGCCTTCTATTAGAATCTGTATGATCAGATTGCCCAACTTGTACAAAAATGTGTGGGAGTTTGAGGTGCAGGTTCTGCCTCATTAGAGATATTACTACTTGATGCACATGAAGAAAAAAACCAAAAAGATACCCTTCCTAGAGACACAAGGACTTTTCCACTTTTACACAGATAGTGCTCATTCACACAGGAATACCTTTGCTGTCTTTCTCCTTTAGGCACCAGTGTTCTAGAATATTTTGAATGTTTTTCTGATTATACCTTCAATTATTAGAGGTCTCATACCTTTAATTAATAGAGATTAGGATTTTTTCAATCTATAGTGTGTGGTATATTCATAGTTTATCACAAAAGCAACTTCCTTTTTCTGAGTGCATATTATTTTTACTGTATTTGTCCTAATTGTTTTTAATAGAAACCTCTATGAAGTTTCTCATGCTATCAGATTGGTTTTAAAGTGTCTTTAATTTACTGCACCAAGATAATATAATGACTATCACTTATTATCACCTTATATTTAGGTTTTATCTTAGCTTCCCCACAGTAAATTCAGGTTTTGAAATTTAGTACCCATTGAAGGCAGTACAACCTGAATCATGTATGCTTTAAAAAAAGCTGATGAGTTCTTAGTTAAAAATTATTGCAGATGATGCATTAAACTTGTAGTCTCTAAACAATGCCACTCAATTTCTTTCCTGAACAAAGAAAGTTATAGTGAAAAAGACTTTTTAAAAGTTAAATCTCGTATTTGAGCACTAGACTATGTCAGGTTTTCTCAGGGTTGCATATCCAAAATCCCTCATGTAGTACTGCCAGGGGGTACAAAAACTGGGTGTTATCATTGTATACAGCTTGAACATAGAGACCTCATTCACTATGAAAATTTATGTACACTACATCTAACCTATTCTGAACACTTACCAAACATTTAATGTAGTGAAAGGTACATTATTTTCTTATCATTTCATTGTATTTGTTCTCATTTTCATAAAGGTACAAGGAATATCCATTTCACAAATTCTTTTGCAAAGTGTAACAAATTATTTTCATCACAGAATGTCATATTTTCTTCCTATGACTATTATCTTAAACAATCAATAATGCCCAAATTGCCATATTATCAAAAAAATCCTCCATAGCTCAAGGAAATATCTCATCTGTGAAAGTCAGTATTCTAAACAAACACATGGATAGCAAACCTGCTAACCTATAGAAAATTGTATTAACATATTATTCTACTTGCACAGCTTTACAGCTCTGCAAATCATATTGCTATGGAGTACTGAGGAACTTCACAACAGCACTGAATTCCATTACAGAGCCTTCATTACTGGATTATTGGCCCATTAAAGCTATCAACACATCATTCTTGAATAATCACCATAAGGATGAGCCTCTACCCTAAAACATAATGACATGTATATGCCCTGCAACAATAATAAAACAGCAAATTAATGTACACTAATATAACAAAGTACTAAGTGGAGTCGACAACAATCAGTAAAAAGACTGGCATGCCTGTTTAGTATTCCCTAAAATAATAAGAACAGTAGGTGAAATTTTTTTTAAAATACACTATATCTCAGGGAAGTTATGAATAAGCAAAAAACTGTCCTACCATCTCTAATATCCAGCCACAGAGGTACAACTGAGTTGTGCCTATATGTTTGTATAACAAATCGGTTTATTCCATACTTTCTGGATTTTCCCCACTTTTTAATAGAAATAACTGGGACACTCACAGAATCGGTTCAACAAGAATTCTGAAAACAGAAGTTCTGTATTTTCCAAGAGGATGGCTACTACAGAGCCACTAGTTCTGCACATTTTTGTATATGTCTTCCAAAATACCTTCAATTTTAAGCTGAAAAGACTACCTTGTGGGAATGAGAAAATGGCTCATTTTTCGTGCTCAATCAGTTCTTGCAATTTTTTGCAGAACTGCCAACAGGGATACCAATTAATTGGAGCTAAGATAGATTTTGTGATGCACCTCAAGATTTTTCTTGTATTTCATGCAAGTCACTGACCCACTGTTGACTAGTAACACATTACTGGTTAAGAAACTTAAGACTGTTATGATTCGTCTACCAAAGTCTCTTTTTCGTTTTTAAAAGGAATTAATAATTTTTCCTTCTTTTCAGATGAAAATTGAATGCTACTCTTGAAGGATACACTTTAGCTGAAATGCAAGTTACTGAATTCAGTTTAGAGGCAATTGGGTAAAATAAAATGACCTGTGGGAAATAGTCCAACTTTATAGTCAGATTGACCCTTGAGGCCTTCAGGTCCGTCAGTCTATGAAGTTTAGCTGGAGCATTCACTCTTTTTGAATCCACACCATTGTACACTATGATAAGCGTCTTAAAGAAGAGCTCTTCTCTCAGTTCTGAAACAGAGAAGGTATCCCAAAACAACTCTTTATTACTCCCACTGTATTGATAGAAGTGCAATCACCCATTATTCTTGAACACAACACATTTTCACTGTAATTTTGTTTTTCCTTTTAGTCCCTTTAAAATGGAGAAGTGACCTATGAGGAGGGCTGTTACTTCCAGATGGTTTTTTCTCAAAGAAATAGCTTGAACCCGACAGGGCTGGTAAGTTAATCTGATAATGCTTCAGACTTCTATGCATGTTTATGCTTTCTGTTTTCCTGGCTGTAATATATTTTGGGACACTGTAGTAGGAGAATTATTTTTCAGTTTGATGGGCACTGCTACATTGACTATGTGGAGGCTGAAGTGTCTTCAGGACTTTGAAATCCATAGACTGGCTCTCTGACTAAGCCTCTCCAGTTAGTGAAGAGTTTCTGATTTCTTCTTAATGAAAATAATAAAGACACTAAATAATACAATTTTTTGTGTAATAAATTTGTACCTGGCTACAGTCTATCCTTTATTGTTTTTGAAGAAGAGAGGTACTGAACAAAAATGGTTTGCACAAAGCAGGTTAAGGGTAAGATGCTGTAGTTGTGACTACACTCACAAACTGTACATCTGTGAGTGGAGCGAGTACAATGAATAAAACTATAAAACTCTAAACTAAAGACAGTTCTTACAGTTTGAGTGGTTGGAAGTGGACACTTGTATTCAAGCAAACCTAGTTCTTTCTTTCTGTAAAATGTTTGCCAATGAACTTTCTGACAGTATATTTTATTTCATTCTGGTCAGATGTTATATGGCTGCTGACTACAGCATATGAGTTAAAGATGTAACAGATGGAGAGGATACACTAAAACTTCAATTTTTTGCATATATGAGGCAGTAATACTCCATCTGGGACTTGCTCTGTCTTTGTGCTTCATCAAACACCTCATCAGACTACAGCAGGCATCCCATCTTTCCTGCTTTGCAGAGAGACTGTCCCAAACTTCTAAATACCAGGACAAAACTTTTCAGAAAGCCTTTTCCTTGAATGTGTTTAAGTGCCATGGGAATAGTTTAATATTCTTACCTTCACATTTTCAAGCCATAGTGAAGAAAACGTTGATGTGCCAACTCAAGCAGATTATAGGTACGTGTATAATTAGGAATATAAATGTTTTAATGAAAACACCCTCAACTTACTGATGAGAAAAATTGATTTTTTTAACTTAAAAACACATAATTCTGGGAAACTTAGTTATTAAAATGGGTAATTCCTGCAGGAATAACTCTCTATAACTCCCTTTTGACTGAAAATTATAAGTGGTAGGTAGTGAAAAATACAAATATTTCTCAAATGTTTTTAAACTTTGGTGTTGCTGCTGTTGAGAGTTTGGTATTGTTTCTATGATTACATTTATATTTTTGAATTACTGTGAATATTTTGTCAGTTGTAATACTCGGGCCACTTCAGAGGCACAAATGATACATTTTTTTGCAAATGAAACTGCTTACAGTTACCACTTCAGTGTGTATGTCCAGTGACAGCAGATGGCTGTTATCCAGTGAAAAAATACTGCATTTTTTAAATCAGCTCTTAAATATAGCAACCTTGTGGAACCAAAATACTACAGAAAGGATATGGAAATTAGATATTTTCTCTCCATTAATTTGATTCATTGCATTTTTTATTTATTACCAAAATGTACTATAAAATATAAATGAATACCAATACTTGATCATGTGTTGTAACTATAGCACAAGATATGCTAGACATATTTGTGCAAAGAGCATGAAACTAAATCCAAGATACATTTAATTAAAAAGAGATTATTCAGACTCAACAACATAGAAAATCAAATTATATCTAGTTGAATTCTGGGACAATATTAGGTCACTTAAATCCAAAGCTGAATTCCAAACACAAAGTACTCTGCCTCATCAATCACAGTGAGGGAGGAGGGTCGCAGACTAGGCAGCAGCACTTATCTCAGCAAACAACTGATTCTGACAAGGCTATTGTTTCAGAATGTGCTGTTGTAGGGGTGGGATGGGAAACGACCAAATGCAGGTATCCTCTTTATCAAAGGTACTTGTAGAAGAGCACTGCTCCAAATTCTCTCAAGCAAGCTTTGCCTTAAGCTGTTTCATTGCACATCATCTGACTTCTGTCCTGTGGAGTCTGCAATACCTAAGGGGAAAAGAGGGAATCCTGCACACACTGACAGCACTGCAACTTGTCTAGAAAAAATTTTAGCTTTGTGTGTTAGAATTTGGCTGGCCCACAACTAACTTTCTCGCTTTGCACAAACGATGGCATCCAATAGAATAATTGCATCTAAGGGGTATGTCAGGAATAATGGAGTGAGAGAGCTCTCTTGCATTATATGGGCATGATGCCTCCAGCTATTGACATTTTGGAAACTTTTTCTGGCTTCTTCCCAGGATTATTCTGCTCCAAGTGAGTAATACATTTCAAAGTGAAATACAGAAATTTGGAACACATCCATGTACTTATTGAAGAATGATACTGTCTCTTTTTAATGTTAATTAGCAAGTGAATAACCACTGAAGTTCTTGCACAATACCCCAAACCAGTTAGAGATTTTAAGCAACTTCTGCCTATGTCTTTTCTTTAATACAAGCTTTCCAATAAGACTAAACTTCAACTGTCAAGAGAAACTTTAAAAAAGGGGAAAAAAATTAGAATGTGAGGAGTGAAAGGGGGAGATTGGGAAACAGTCCTTACTCCCTTTGCCAGCCATATCCTTAAGTAGCAAGGAACTCTAAGTAATCTTTTCATTTAGGGTTGTTTTCATCCAGCAATTTTTACTTGGGTTGTAGTAAACCCTGCAAGGATAACTTTGGATTCACTCTCAATCTACGATGGTCTGCATAGGTACCTCGGCCTGCTTCAGCCTGCACTCTGAAGTATTATCCTCTAAATATTTCCAGCTGTTCCCACAGAGGAGTCAATTCCTTTCAGCTTCTTTTAGAAAGTTTAGTTTGACAAAGTGTACAGCAATCAGGACATGACAAATGGAAGCCTTCTTGCTCTTCAGATTCATCCTGAAAAGGAATCACAATGTGTAAATTGAGAACAAACACATAAAAGAGCTTCTGCAGAATAAAAGATCATCAGTTTTAAAGGAAAATTTGCAATTTTGCTGTTGAGTACTGTAATTAATTGCTACAGTAATAGATAAAAGAAGAAGTTTTATTCAGTATTTCCCAAAGCAGGGAGAAGGAACTCCTTTGCAATTTGATCCTCAGGCTTTATTCAGCCCTTGAAATGAGGGACTGTCAGGTGCTTTGGCAGGAGCTGATATATTCAGTTTCCTTGATCTTCATTATTAGTGCATAGAGACATATATGAGAAGACATCTGTGGTGGTTTGACACTGTCTGAATTCTGGGTGCCCACCAAAGCCACTCTATCACTCCCCTTCTCAAACTGCATAGGGGAAAGAAAATATAATGAAAGGTTCATGAGTTGAGGTAAGGACAGGAATCACTCACAGTCACAGAGCAGGCTGTTCCTGCAGAACTGTGCCCTGTGGAAAAGGGTGGTGGTAGAGAATAAAGTTAAGCCCAGGAAGCAGGTAGTGGTTGGGGGACAGTGCTTTTAAGACTTGTTTTACTTCTCATTGTCCTGTTTTAATTTTGACTAATAAAAAGTTCAACTAATTTCCCCAAGTCAAATCTGTTGTGCCCATGATGGCAATTGGTGAGTGATCTCTCGCCATCCTTACCTCAACTCACAAGCCTGTTGTTATGTTTTGTCTCCCTCTGTCCAGTTTGAGGAGGGGAGTGAGAGAGTGGCCTTGATGGCCAGCTACTCTACAGACAGGGTCAAACCACCACAACATCCAACATGTTTTTTAAAATGCTTGCAGATGATGCTCCTCTTATAAAGGAAATTTTCACTTGCAGAGGAAGTTTCTACTTAGCTGTTGCCACTGTTCAATAATCTGCCACGTGTGAGAGGGATAGCTGAGCCCTCTGAACGGTGCTATGGGCTGGACCTGAGAAAGTGCAGGTGCATGGAAGCTGGATTACAGCTATCAACACATGACTGCACATTAGTTTATCAAAAGAAATGGAGAAGAGGTGGCATGTTACAAAATAGAAATAAATAAAATAACTCCTAGATTCCAGTGTTTATGATAAAATTAAAATTTCAAACGTCCTTTTCAAGTTATTTTAGACTTATTTTTTTTCCACAGAAAACACCTGGAGAGTTAAATGTAATATTCTCTGTTAGAGATTTATATTGGAAGAGTATTATCCATATTTGTTTTAATTCTTTTTCTAACATGGAAAGACTACAGTAGCTCCCCAGGCAATTATTTTATGTGTTGTGTCCTTATTTATAGAATGTCAACTGTTGCCTTTGCATCTAATAAAAAGGTAATATGGCACTGCTGTAAATGTTGATACTGTAGGATTTATCATACTGAAAGTCAGCTAAGCTTTTTACTTTGTGCAAGAATTCTGTCAGGATCCCTGGGCAATGATCTCTGACATTTTATACCTTTTGCTTGCATTTGTGCAACTGTACTAATATACAAAGTCTTGCTAATATTTCACATCAGCTTTTCCCCGTGCACTGTAACATTTGTACCTTGTGCCTTAACTGAGTTCTTTCCCTCTTTTCCATCACCCTCACCTCCTAACTAGCTTACAGTGCCTTTGATGCATGTTACCTGGACCTCAAAACTGCATTCTTCTTTCTTCTTTCCTGGTTTGGAATTATCTGATTCAATCCTAAACTCTCTCTTCTGCACATCATGGTGAATATATAGGATGTATAATCTTTACTAATGTTTTTCTACTTTTCACCTCTCTGTTTAGTGTTTGAAAAGTCTGAGAAATTTCACTGGTCTTCTCAAGGAAAGCTGATTTCCCTCTTACCTTTTTCTCTGAGGATTATCATCTACTGGCTGGATTTGATATACTGCCAGAGAAATCTGGAACCTGTGTCTGTTAGAGGAGGCACCATTACAACCAGCCTTTTTTCTGCAGTGCAGATCCTGTGGCTGTATTGTCTCAAAACAGACTTGTTTGTTGCCCTGCCACTCAAAACTTTTTCAGCTTTTCAGTTTATTACTCTTTTGATTAAAATTGCTCATCACCTCTAGTCTTGTGGGTCTCTTCCATCGCAGGATATCCCATTATTCTATCACTTGCTTCCTGATCAAAGCCAAAATATCCGCTGCTCTTTATTAAGATCAGTACTTCTCTAGGTCTTTCTCCTCCTTGTAATACACCTCAAAATTGCTGTGTGCCTTCAGTTGCTCTTCCATTTATCTGCCATTTAACTCTGAGAGGTTCATTGATGTTTATTGTGTGTAATTTGTGATATTTTCTTTTCAACTTGTCATGATTCTATCATTTATCATTTATCAAGTATCATTTATTCATTCTATCAAGTATCATTTATTAAGAAACATTTAAACAGACAAATTGGACCAGGAACCACACTATTATGATGACTCGCATTTGCACTCAATTATTTTATGTGTTTGTTTGAGGAAAGAAACTTTAATCACTCCTCATCTCTTGCAAAAATTTCCTCATTCTTATTACGGGTCCAGTATATTTTCTTTTGAACTTTTTGAATGCTTAGGTCTCATAAAACTTCATACCCAGTCGAATTTCCCTTCATTGTCCACACACATTGTCCACAATGTCCTCCATTGTTCATGCACTATTCTTTAGCCAGATGTTTTGAGCAAGGCTGGAAATTTGCAGAATCCTAAATTTGCCTGTCTAAATTCAGACCTCATTGCTTCTTGCTTAATATTGTTTTGTTTTCTTTTTGGATCATTGCATCTTTCCCTCTTGGCCACTAACTCTTTGCTCTACACTGGGCTGACAGGTTTGACAAATGAAGGAAAGCTGCAGATTGTGAGGGAATGCATAGAGTAGTGATAAGTGAATTAAGAAAGACAAGCTGCTGTGAGCAATATGTGATTATTAGGATTACAGTTAACAAGCAGAGAAAGATCCAGGGAACATAATGAAATGAGAGGAGTTATGGAAACCAGTTTGCTAGTGTATAATGAGGGAAATGGTTATAACCCTCACCCATCCAATTTTACTATTTACACTAATGTAATTGATAGATTGCATCAAGGTAGGACATTCCACATGCTATAAATTTCTAGATAATATCTTCTAATATTATTATACACAATACAAGCCAATGCTTGCCAAATCATTACAAAAAAACCCAATGTAAATTAGTAAAATTCTCTAGAAATCCAGGTCAATTGCTACTCACTTTTTAATCCTCTTGCTAATGGTTACATAATATGTATGGTGCTATGTGGAGCTGTTGTCGTTGTTGCTTTGCTTAGTTTCAATGGTAACAAGTGGAAAATAAAATATGAATGTGTGAGTCTGGAGTAATAAAATAGATAAAAAACTAACACTATTTTTTATACCTAATTTCATCCATCTCTATAAATAAGTTTGGCATGATCCGTGCAGAATCACATTTGAATATTTGTGCGTTTATAGAGTTCTGATGATAGTTACATTCTGATGACATTCTTTTGCTTGTAGTTCAGAATTACTCAGGCTGCAATATGCAGCAGTGTAAAACAGCTAAAAGTAGTGATCAAAACAAAATAGGAGTGTTTTCTGTAAGAGGGATCTATTATTTGCTTCTAAATCAGAAGGCCACAAGGGGTGGCTCAGTAGCACCCTAAGGGAAACAGAAAAACCTGATGACAGTGTCCTAGCTTCATTTCAAATACATCAAGCATTAATATTGCACAGCTGTTGGATCCAAGTGTTAGATTGTAACATCTGAAAAAAAGTTTCTTTTTAACTCTGTGAACTGGTCTGTTGTTCATTTACCAGGATTTCAGTTCGATCATATTCAGTTCAATTCTTAGAAATATATGGATGCCTGCTACACAGCTCTGCACTAAGCCTCTGGGTTATCTCATCTTTCACTCTTACAGTTATTTAAACACTTTTCTCCAATTGCTCAATTCATCACTTGTAAAAAGGAGATATTTGAATCTCCAGATTCTGATTCTAATTTCACTAGTTTTACTCAGCCCTCAGTAAAGAATCAATTCCATCATCTTTTCTGACTTTAGAAAATGTCTTATATTTAAATTGTTTAAATTGGGATTTATTCTTCATTTAGAGAGTTTTCTGTAACTGGATCCTCTCTGTCCTTCATGTATGAGAATCTTGAACAATTCCCTGTGCCTGGATGTCCTTCTATTTTCTTTCTGACCATATCTTGTAGTTAGTTGTATGTTCTTTCACATAAATGGTAACAGTACTTGGGAACCAGATGTACCCAGAATTTCCATCTTCAATTTATCGAGATCATCTCGAGACTTTTACTGTCCCCTGGAGGCTGAAAAGCTTTCTACTCAAACCATGCTTTCACACAGTCCCTCAGGGGCTGGTCAAGGCTCTTTGGCATTAGTTGAGGAAGAGAAATAGACCCCTTTATTTCCTTCCTTTGCTGCTATACTGAATGCTACTCTTTGAAAATTACCAGTTTCTATTACATATTTAATTGGAAGCACCTCAGTGTTAAGTTTCAGGAACATAATTAATGTATTTCACTGTATTCAAATCAGAGGTAAAATCTGAATAAAACTGGGCAAAATTTTGTAACTGCTTTGGATGCTTAAATAAACCCCTCTGTCAATGCAAGAGAAATACATTGGAGAAATGATGCACTATATTACTAATGTTAAAAAAATGGTAAAATTTATATTGAAATCCATCATTCCTCTCCTGAAAGGAAACTTTAACTGGCAGCTACATGCTAGAAAGGCAGAACATCTGTTTCATTTGTGAGAAAGATAATCTCATGCTTTACAGAAGGCTGTTAAAATAGAAATGGTTATTATTTCATCTCAGTTTCTGGAACTTCTACTAATTCCACAATGAAAACTCAGGAGGAAAAAAATGTATTTTACCATAAAAAATAAAAGCTGACATTGAATTTCCTGTTACCTGAGAAGTGATTCAGAGTTTTTAGTTGCAAAGAAAAACCTTTAGGCTTTCTACAAAAGAGTCTCAGCAATAAGAGGAATTTCTATGTGAGGAACAGTCAGATTGCAGATCTCTACCCTAGCACTCTGGAAAAACACTTCCAGTAGAAGCTTAATCCTAAACAACCATAAAAGCTGAACAAGAGGTTTTCCTGGTCAGCCGGGGAAAAAAAACTCCTTCAGTGTTTCCTTCCTGTCACTATTCCACTCTTATTCACTGCAGTCAATTCTTTTTCATCCTTTGTATTCCTTTTCAGGCCTGCTATTGCGCAAAGAGAAATGGTATATTGAAGGAAGAGAATTTAAGTTAAGCAAAGTTACTCAAAGCCAAGTAACATACAAATTAGAGTGAAAGAAACTTTCAAAACAAAGAAGAATATAGGTAATAATCAGGGGAAAACTAGTATTGAGAAAAGTATTTTACTAATTTTACTAGTATTTTACTAATCAGTGGAGAGTCACATCAGAAAGCCCCTTATACAGCTAAGGGTAAAGCTAAGAAAAATATCTGAATATTGACTCTAACGACCTTATAAAAACAATCACTAAAAAAGGAAATAGTGAAAAAGACCGGGAAACATCTCCCTGATAGACGAACATGATATCTGAAGTGGTAGCCTGAGGATCATCAGAGCCTATCAAGCTTTATTTTTTTCCCCTAATTTTTCATCTTAGCTAATTGTACCAACTGAAGCTTGTGCTATGCCAGACATTAAAGAAGCCACATCAAAAAATGTATTTTCGTGGAGAGGTAGATTTTCAAATATCCAGTAAGGTGTGAGCTGTCAGGAGTTTCTCCTGTGATGCAAATATTGATAACACATCTCTCCCCATGGTTTCAACACACTGCATCTTCTCTTGCAGTGGAAATATTAATGAGGCCTTTAATCTTAGCATTGCCAAAAGTATTCATTTTCCAAGGAAAAAGAAAATTACACCTAGGTGAATCTTTTAGAATTCTTTGAATGTAGTTTTGTGAATTCCTGTGAGTATATTTTAGGTAGACTCTAATTGTTCTGTCGAAGACTTGAGAAGTCTGAGAAATGAATTAAACATGAATGGAAAGGGCAAGTATTGTTATGGATAAAAATCTACCCTAGAGGACAGGAGAGAATAAATGTTTTATTGTGAGAAATGATTAATAGTTGTCTTTCATGCAAGAACTGTCCCTGGAAAGCAAGTCAGGACTTAGACAACAAATGAGAAAATTACTCAGGCTAATCAGGACTAGAAAGAGCTGTGAAGAGCTCCAGAAAGCTATAACCAAATGAAACAATGGGCAACGTGACAAGCAGACAACTATGTGATAGTATCAAAAGCTAGGTAAAGTGCATAAGAAAGAGAAATGCAAATCTTGCATCTCAAGAATGCCATAAGGAAGAGTTGTGAGTATCAAATTGGAAACAAGTCTGCAAGTCAATGGTGAAATCTCACCTGGGCTTTTGGGGACTGTGCTTTGAAAAAGATGCTTCAAAATGAAAGAAGCTCGAGGGGTGAAAATACTGAAGCTGTAGGGGGAAAAGAGGTTGAAAAGGTTATGATTATTTGCTTTAGGAAATAAATGAGTAAGAGAGAATATGAGGAAAACCTACAGCATAACATGAGAACATGGAGGCATTCAATTTAGTTCAAAGGCAGAAACCTGAAAGATTATCTGTATCTTTTCACATTAGGTGCAGTTAAACTGTGACACTTCTACTTTCAAGAGTTTATTTAGGCTAAATTTAGTGAGATTCAAAGAGGAATTGAGTATTTGTATTATGACCAAGTCAGAATTCTCCAAATTATTGGTAAATAAAAGTTTGGATGTTAAATTCTTCCTTTTACAGTTTTTATGCTTAAATCTGTCTCTAAAAATTAGAAAGGAGCAGATGACCTGTGCAGGGGGACAGACTATGCCATACCTATGCCAACTGCAGAATGCTTGAGTTAAGCTTCTCAGTTCTTCTATTTTAAACATAAACTTCTGTTTAAAATATTAAGTTAACACAGTATGGCATTTTTTTACTTCCATGTTTCTGTATAGTTTAATTGAATATGCAAATTCTAATGTACAATTACTTTAGTTTTTTACTACATTACATTATGACTCAAATCAGCATACAAGTCAAAGTGAATTCAAAAACAAATAAGAAATGAAGGTAGTTACAAATGCAATCTGAAGTACATGAACAACCACTTTATTTAGCTAGCAAAAATCTAATGGATGCCTGAGCAGGTTTCCCCAAGGAATAAACAAGCAATTAAAAAGTCAAAATCACAAAAATGTCAGTGGTTATTTTGGCTCTCTTCCCCAACAGGAGCACTCAATAAATAAACATGAGTCTTCTTTTTGCATTTCTGTGGTTTTGCCTTTTCCTTGAGTGCTCATTTCTCCTTTGCCTTTGTGGACTTTTTTGCTTTTGTTTTGTTTGGTATTGCTTTTTTCTACATTTTATATCATAACCTAGATATAAGGAATATAAATTGCAAACTAGTGTTTCCAGATGTTGGAATTACAGTTGTGTGAAAAAAGTCCCCAGAGCAGAAAAGTGTATAAAAATGTGCTTATCGTGTCGTGAATCAAAGATTTTTTTTTAACAAAGATAATAAAACATTAACAATAGGATAGGAATTTACACTTATATTCTGAAAAGATTTTAGGAGCTCTTCTATTAGTTTCACAAAGTATCAAGTTCTCAGTGCTGATTTTTGTCATTTTCCCCACTTATTCTAACTAGTCCACTAATTTTTTTCTTCTAGAGTTGATTAATTAAATAAAAGGAAGCAAAACATATGTTTTTTATTACACATATTATGGCATTAAATATTGTCTTTGATTCTACATAAAAAGAATGTTTATGTGAAAATTAACCATTGAGGAACAAGGTTATTCTTAGTTACAATAAAGAAAATATTATTTGCTTGGTTTGGGCAGGAAAAAAATTAAAAAGAATAATGGCTCACCTGCCTCATTGTATAAGCTGATTATGGATTTTGGAGAACCTCCTTCAATAATTATTCATTACTATGTTCCTTTTATCTTTCTCTCAAACACTTGGTGCCAACTAATGACAAAAAGAGAATAATGAAATGTATGAATTGCTGGATTTTATTAGTTGTAGCCGGGATGATTATGTTCCCTGTCATGAAATATTTGAAAATACTAATTTTAGTAGAAAATCACTGTATTTTTCGATGTATAACCACATCAATTTTTTTCCTGAAATCAGAAAACTTTTTAGTCGCTAATTATAATGTCTAACATTTTTGAATAACCCATAAAATCCTATAAATCTTACAGCAGGACACCTGGTCCCATTTAGGGTTCAGTTGAATATCTGGCAGGAAATATCTATCAGTGATCTTCTTTAAAAGCCATCCTGTCACTCTCTCAACAATGTCTCTCTCAGCAATCAGTTTGAGTGTTGCCTCTTCTCTTTCCCTTTTAGTTTCATTAACTCCTGGCAGTAGCCAAACTTATTCATAAATGAAAATGAGAAGACCTTGATGAGGTTCATTATCTCTGAAAGTGATAATTATGTTATGATCAGAGGACAAGATGTTGATGCAGCAAATTTTGATAGGTGGAGCCTCAAGCATAAAATTATATACCCAGTAACAAATGTCCATGGTGATAGTTGGAACAAAGCAGAGAGTGAATAATAAAGAAAAAATTGTAGTGAAAGAGCCCCAGTGGAAGCATAATGAGCAAAAAAAGAGCACATAAAATGGGTTGGAAAGATTGTTGTTTTCTCTTTGTAGTGTCACTAGAAATTAAAAGAAAGGTTAAGTGCAGTCAGAACTAAATACCCATGCAAAAAATGGTAAAAGCTAAAAATAAGATTAGTTACAATGAGCTCAGAGTACTTTATGATCCCTAGAAATTATATAGATTTCAGTCTCAGAAAGAAGAGAAAACAGAAAAAACTTTTACTTTAGGTAATTGTACTTTGGGTTGTGACACTGTATGGACATTATACCAAAGCTGGTTAAATAGTTAAAAACAGCAATACTGAGTCAGAAAGCTGTGATTAACCTCATCTTGTGAATAATCCTGTTGAAACGTTGTCGTCGTTGTTGAGCACAGCAACTAGAGTTATTTAAATACCAGTGAAGATATTTGGGCCTACTTTCTCCTTGAAAGGCATTTTATTCCTTGCCCTACCTTGTTGTCTAGGCTTCCTCAATAATTAAGGCAGAAAAGAAAAAGACCTCTTGAATGAAGGCACCACACGTGCTGTGTATGTGCTTATGACCTATCACGTTGGAGCATGAATTCTGCCCAGGGATGCTATCTTTTAATGAAGAAAAGAGTCAAAAAGAGAAAATAAAGAAAAATAAATAACTATGATAGCAGCAGTAAGTAGCAAGCTCTCGCTAATGTAATGGTTGCAAATACCAGGGTATGTTTGAGCTTACTCACATAATGGTTGTTCATATCTAGCAGATGTTTCTTCACAACCCTAATCAAACAGTGAATAATGGTTTGAGTCCTAACAGTTTAACAACATTGCCAGAAAAAAGGTTTACCTGGGGCAAACCAAGAGAAAAGGCATGTGAAATTATATGAGTAGGCTATACTAGAGAAAAAAATCCAGCTTAGTAGCTCAGTCTGTTCTTTCCACACATAATAGATTCTGTGTTATGGCTGAAAGGAGAATACTCCATGTTTTGTATCAAAGCAAATAGCAGGAATATTTGATGTCTCACTGACTTTCCCTAAATGGTAAATATCTTTCTAATGTCCATCTCTTGTAAGGGGCTAAATGAACATAGGGTATGAATATTTTGCTTATTTTTTAAGTCAAAGACAACAGTCAGTTATTTGATTTGAATGGCAATTTCCACTGTACAAATCTGTACAGCCTAAGGTCAGCCCCAGTGAAGTAATTGAGGAACTGATATGATGGTACTTGACTAATAGAAAATTAAAATCAGGATATGTAGTTAATGATAATTAAATGGATTTTTTTTGAAAAATGTATACTGTCAATGCTGATAATCTGATTTTTTTTTTTTTTTTTTGCCTGTAAGATTATAAGTCAATTGAAACAAAGTAATTATCAGTAAGACATTTGTCTTCTCTCTGCATGAAGTTTTGATAAAGAAAGTAGAATGATACCAAGTCAAAATGATGTGCATTGACTGAATTGAAGCTGACTAACCAGCAGCCAAAACGTAATGGTAATTGTCACTGAGAGGGCTGATCCAGTTGTGTCTCACAAAGATTCATTCTTGATCTCCTTCTGTTTAATATTATAAATATTGGGAAAAAGACTCATAAAATCAATACTGACAAAGTTGGCAGATGACATAAGGAATGAGTCTGATAAAAAATGAGTATTTCGGTTCCCAGAATGTCAGCAAACATTGTGTGCTTTAGCATAACCAAATGAAACATCATATAGATAGGAAAAAGTATGTAGCTCAAAACAAAATGAGGTTGTCTATAGAAACCTACCATCTGTGGTGTCCAGAAAGTTAAATTAGGTTATTATAGAAGGCTTTTATAGTTGTTGGATGTGTAAAAACAGAGGGAGGTAGATTAAAAAATCCAAGTAATAGAATAGATGGAATTTAATATTTATTCAATACATGGGTAGACTTAGAGTAAGGAGTTCAATTCCACCAGGCTTTAGAGGCGAACATACTTCAGGTAGCAGAAGAGACTTCAGAAACTTTGGAACCTTGAGAGCTTTGATAGAATTTATTTTCTTCTGAATTATGATGGTGGTGCTGAGTTGGAAGTTGGACTGGATGATCTTAAAGGTCTCTTCCAACCCTGATGATTCTATGATTGTAATTTTCCTGCCAATTTCTGTAGTTAGGCAAGATTATGAGAGGGGAGGAATTTGCCTCTGGTGTTTTCTGTCCTCCAGGTAAACCATACTAGATGCAAAGTTTAGGTATATTTCCTTTAGTGATAGTATTTTTAACATAGTAAACAATTTTCAGATTGTTTGCCACCTGAAAAAACAGATTTTTTAATGTAGGTTATGGCCTATTATGCAAAGGAAATGTGTATGTTCCACTAGCAAGCTAGCAGTAAATACATAGTACTTATGCAGCATTTTCCTTGTGAACTTACTTAATCTCCTTTACTCAAATGATGGTGTCTTCTGTCTTCCTCCCTATTGACATTTTCTCTACTAATCCAGACAAAGTCACTTTACCTTTGAGACTGAAGGGTTAACCTTCTTTTCTGTGTGGCCTTTATGTTTGCTCTAGGAGTTATCAAAAGGATTTGGAATGAAGTGTGGATATGAGGTTAAAGCACAAGAGCATATTGCAAAATAAGGTAATGCTAAGAAATATAGAACCGCTAGATTTATGTTTGCTAATATTTAGATTGAGGGGTCAGAACAAGACAGTTAATCTGTTATAACATTCTAACAGAAAATATATATTTAGATGTCTATGACTAGGAAATCCCAAACCTTAACAAACAAACAAACAAACAAACAAACAAACAAACTAACAACAGCATAGGCAAAAAAATACAGTTTACTTAAGTGTGGAAATAAGGTAAAGAATAGAAAACAGACAAAGAGAAGGTAAATTGAGTCTTTTTATGGAAAGATATTTACTATCAACAATTTTATTTTGTTCATTTTTTTACAACTTGGTATAATCATTAGCCTGTACAGGATAAATAAACAGGGCAAAATATCAGAAGAAATCATAAGTAATCAAGAAAAAGAATCACTTTTTGATGTCAAATATTAGAGGCTGGATCGTGTGTTACCTTGCATCTTGTCTAGTCTTTCTCTAATGAGCAAAATCATATACAAGATAGATATAAAATGCTGGTTTACTGTGCAAAGCAATTTGTGTGTTGTGTAGGACCTTTGCACTCCTCTGAGCCTGAACAAAGCATAGGGCAGAACAGAATGGCTGGAGAGACACGGAGGGGGAGACAAGGGTGCAGGCTGAAAAAGCTCCCTCCTTCAGTCTGCAGTCCACAAATACTCAGCATAATTGCTACTCTGCATAGCTTTGGTTTTGTTGCTTATTTGGCCATGTAGATAAAAATTATAAAAGGCATCCTTTGAAAATTCTGCCCGAAGTAGGTAATGTGGTGTTAAGGCCGAGAGTTACCTCTCCTCCTTAAATTTTTGACAGCTGCACATCCCAGGAGGAATGAGAAATATTAACAGTCACAAGGAGTGTCTTGGTTGATGGGCAGTATATGAAATATGCAGATGTTAAATAAATTAGAGCAATAATAAAAAAGGTAAAATCACTTTTCTAGAAAATCAATAGTACCATCTTCTACTTGATCTAGAGTATCTTCAACTTTAAGTTACCATGTATTTCTGCATTAAAATTCATAGCTATATTAATGGAACAAGGAAAGGAACTGGTTAACTTGAATTTAGTCAAAAAAGTGAAAATTCCACAACGTTCCAAACAACTTAAGTGAGTTTCCTTTTACAATGATAAGTAGCATTTTGTATCATATGATGTTTATAATCACAGATAAGCTGATCATTCTAAAATCAGTGGTGTTACTTTTTGTCAGTCATATCACTGACTTTACCAGTCTAAACTTTTCTATAAATTTTATTATAAAAAGCTAAGTCCTGTTACATTATCGAGTATGGTCCTCTGAAACAGATTTTTGTTATCTAGCAATTTCCTCTAAATTTTAACATTAGTCACTCTACCTTATGATATGGCTTCTATCAATCTCCTCTGATCAAGTTTTAATAACTTTTCCTCTTTTACCTGTGTTTCCTTCTGGCCTGGAGTATATTAAACAACTTTCCAGTTATGGAAACTTCGAGGGCAGATAGTTTTTAATAATTTTGATTTGTTGCAGGAAGCAAAAAGGCTGGAATCTCAGCAGGATTAAATACATTCAGCTTTCCATAGTTCTATGAAATTAAATGGCAGTGTGCCAGTCTATATACTGTGAGCTTCGACACATAAATATGGAAACAAGTATTTGCAAATATTGCAAAAAGTATTTGAAGCTTTTCCACATATTACCACTTTTTTATTTTTACTTTTTTCTTGGGGAAAGTAAACTCTTCCACATACTACTCTAAGGATTTGCAGTTGTGACAATGGGGAAAAAAAAGCAATGCATTCCTCTTGGCAGGCAACAGAATAAAAACAAAGGCCATCTATAATTCAGAACTACAGTGTATCAATTAAAAATAAAATCATAATAAAATAATAATGATGTAATTCATGAACCCAAAACTCTGATTGTTCGAGAAATGTAGTAATGAAATTAAGAATGTAATTCATTAGTGATATGAAATAGAAGAGTTTCCCAGCAGGAGCTGAAAAAGTCTTGAAGTAATTTCTTCATTAGAGTTTAATAGAAATTGAACATGAATTTGTGCATAATTAAGGTTGAATTAACAGCAAAAGTGAGACATAGCATCCATAGCACCCTCACAAATGATGAGAGTACTTTGCTTAAAAACAGCAAAGTCTGGACAAGTGAATTCCACTTTCAGGATATTCATTTACAATTCACTGCAGTTTATAATGAGGTTAATGAGGTATTCAGGGTGCTTAATAAAAGGTAAGTTCCCAATGGTCAAAGTCTTAATTAAAAAAGTGTCCTGAATAAGCTGCTATTCCCCTTTTTATTGTTATGACTGTAATCAGTGAAGACATATAAATTGTTTGACACTTTGTACAGCTGAAGATTACTTTAAGTGTTAATCAGAACCATTTTTTTATATGTAACAAAATGGCAATATTTGCTTTTTCAAGGACATAGGGTTATAACTGAGTATGTAACTGAAAGATCATGAGTTGAGGACTGAGGACAGCATCTGCTTCTCTGCTTTGGGAATCTTGAAGTCTGCTGCTTCTTTACTGCTCAGGCAGATGTGTTGAGTGTAGGTACATTTTTTGGGTTTTGCTTTTCATGTAACTTTCTGCAAGTTTATCTTTGATGTCTGTTTTCAACTTCATAAGGCAATTCAGCTGCTTTAATTCTGTAGTCCCATTTCCCACACTGTGTAACTGTCAGGAGGATGTTATACGATGTAAAGGCAGATACTTCTCTCAGAAGTGGCTGTAGGATACTTGCTCATTGCTCACTCTCTTCCTCATAGTAAACTTCATGGACTTCCCAAAGTGATAACCAAGTTCTAATGCCATGCTGTAGCACCCAACAGTATCTCATCTCTTTTATGTATACTATATTCGTTCCTTGTGTTGAACATGCATGATACATTAAAAAGAAATATGTGAGTCACAAAATATGCATTCCAGGCATAAGTGTTTTAATAGATGATGGGTTAATTAATTAGGTTGCTGATTAATTTCAATAAAGCAAAGAGTCTGTCTTGAAAGGAATCGAATTTCCAAAGCTGAAGGTGCACGAATGACTTGCTTGAGTATTCACAGTGTTTGAAATATGAAGAAATTACAAGTATGGAATCTGAAATGTGAGGATTGAACAGTTTACATGCTTTGCAGATACAAAGCAAAAAGCAAGACAGATATCCCCATTTTCTTACAGAAAACAGGGGAGTTGGACAAAGATATAAAAGTACCTTTTTTGTGGGCTCAATCTATATTAGTCCATAATGCAGACACGGCTCTGATTTAAGTCTGGTATGAGAGAAAGTTAGCACTGATAAGTCTGAATACAAAACTCAGAACTAAATATTGTTATATCTAAAGACAGTCCCTGGAAAGGAGAATATAATCCAACTGAAACAGAAATACTTCTGTTTGGTATGAGGTGCCACTCTCTCAGAATCAAAAGCCATGAGTGGTACTTCATAGACTGATTTCAGAGGTGGGAGGGAGATGTGGCTTTTTTCATTGAGAAACATGTATGTGTAGTGTGCATCTCACCCAGAGGTACCTCAGAAATTACTCCCTTTTGTAATTTGAAATATCCTATTCACTCTTTTGAGCTGAAAGAAATGAAAATTTTATAGACTATGTATTCATTATTCTAACTGAATTTAAGCATAAAAGTAGAAACTGGAAATATTTATTATTCTATTAATACTTATAACACTTATTATTTATAATTGCTTCCCATGGAAACAAAAGGTAAATTGATTACTTTAAACTATGACTTATTACTACTGCTAACTCTTTCTACCAATGCTCTTAGAGGTTTCTGTAAAATATAAAAAATATTTTTATTTCAGAGACATTCTTAAAATGTCTCTGATTCATCCACATATTTTTATGTTACCTTTATATCCTAAATGCAAAATATGGTGTAGTAATTATAGTAAATAAATGTAAAAACCCCTTTATTTTTACTCTGAGGCTCTAAAATTACTGCTTTTTTTGCCATAGTGCTGCATTTAAGTGTTCTGTTGAATATTCATATGACCATAATACTGGCAACCCTCCAACTGTCTCCTCAGAGCTTTAGCTCCTTTTTATGGGTGCTGTTTCATATTTGAGATTTTCATTCTCTATTAAAACAGTTATATATATATATATATCTAGAATTATAATTATGGTAATATACCAAGGTTATATTTTTAAATAAGAGAAAAATAACTGCTTTCAGAAAAATTATTATAGTAAGTTTTAGTACTTCTCTTCATCAACACTTGGGATATTTTTCTTCTCAAGCTACAATATAGTAATTATGCTTCTGAGACTTTTTTCATTACTATTATGCCAAGGTATCATTAAAACAGAAATTTAGGAATAAATTCATCTAATTATCACTGCCCATTTTTCCAGCAAAATAATAAATGAAAGGAACAAGAACATAATCATTAAAATGATCATTTAGGCTTAGTTAATATAAATGTTAAAGCAAACGCAAACATATTAGGGTGGAGGTTTTTATAAAACCATACCACAGCCCTACGACAGTGTCCCTTTTAAAAAGGAGATTAATATAATGTATCAATATCTTTTCATTGAAAAATATCATGTTCACAAAGGTAAATCCTATGTTTTTGGCTGCTTGTTCTTCTGCATCTATTATTGGGAATGATAGAAAGAGCTTTCTTCCCACCCCCCGATCCCCCCTTTTTTAAATAAAGATCTAAAAATAATGTTTGAGGCAAATTTGCTCTTCCTACAGAGAGCAAGCAATATATATGGGCATGTCACAAGTGGTATCCATACAGCAGTGGTTTGCTCTTTGTAACATCAGCCTTTTGGGTTTTATTTATTCTTTGCCTTCACTGCTAGTGATTTAGCATTAATGGGATAAAAAGGTGAAAGAAGGAGGAGGGACAGAAAGAAAAGGATGATAGAATTTGTGTGTCTGCTTTTTGAACCATCTCTCCTAACACTTGCACTGTCACTTCTGATTGAATCCCTTTCCAACCTTATTAAGACATTCATTAATGTAAATAATTAATGTAAAATGTTAGCTCTGAGAAACAGAATGGGTTTGCAAAACTGTGGAAGTGCATTGATCAGAACATGAAAAAAATCAGATTACATAAAGGCTTAATCAGCCCCTGACATCAGGTCCAACCACAGCAGAAACTGAATTCTAATAGGGAAACAACCACCACGAACAGAGTGTTAAAGTGTTTTTACTCTTTAATACTAGTTAAAGTGTTAAAGAGTTAAAGGGTTAAGTTAAAGAGTTAAAGAGTTTTTACTCTTTAACACTTTTTAACTAGTGTTACTTCATATTACAGACATGAGAAATTTGGCTATCATCTCTCAGTCAGTCTCATATGCTTGTTTATGACAGTGTGTTTTATGGCTTTAGAGGAACAGTTAGGGAGATTTTTGTAAAGACACTATGAAGATTATGGAAATTGTGTTCAAATATCAACTCTTAATAGAAATGTTGGATCTGTTACNATATGCTTGCTGTTTATGACAGTGTGTTTTATGGCTTTAGAGGAACAGTTAGGAGGGAGATTTTTGTAAAGACACTATGAAGATTATGGAAATTGTGTTCAAATATCAACTCTTAATAGAAATGTTGGATCTGTTACTTATTTGAAGGAACAGAGACAAAAAGTTCAGTGAGATAAAGGTACATAAACCCCTTAAAGTTTTTAATTTAAACACAATAGACTTACAGTCTGCACGGTACTTCTGAAAAGATGTGGAAGACAAAGGAGCCTTGATGTTTGCTTCAGCTAAGTGCTGGGGTTTAGGCTGTAAGCTAACATACTTGCAATACAAACAGCTGTGATGTCCTGGCTAGCATTGCCCACTATTCCTTTCTGGCACAATCTGGGTTACTCAGCCACAAGCAAAATAAGTTGGTAAACCAGTCTAAAAAAAGCTGCACTCCCATCCATTTTATCCCTCACTGGGATAAATTAAATTAAAAATGGCTCCAACATTCTTCTCTTCTAGGTTGGTATTTTTTCACAAGCCCTAAACTAATTTACAAGAATGCTAGATATATAAGCAAACTTGTCTGAAAAGATTTTTTTTTCTTGGAATAAATCTATATTCTGTTGACACTGCAACCTGAGGTAATATTGTACACATCAGCATTTTTAATGTATGCTAGTCTGTTCATAAAACCATTGCCGCCTGAGCTTACTTACTGTCACATTTTAATTCCCTAGTGACTGTAACAAAACAAAATTTGATAAGAGCCTTTTTCAAAATTATGTTTGGGAAACAACCGATACCATTTACAATCCACGAGAAATGCAACTGTTTAATGTATCACTACATTCTGCTCTGCTCCAGTCTGTCTGCCTGAATTTAACATCCCGAGCATTTATGACTCTACTTATGCTAAGCGCATATACCTAAATCAGATTCCTGACTTTTTTTCTCCCTTCTATGGCTTGAAATGAGATCTAGATGTTATTAAACTCTTACATTTTGTTGTCTATCCTATAAAAATGTAATATTTTCATATGGTGTCAAAGATTCAAGACCCATTTATAATTCTGGTCTATCAGTCCAATAAGATGACATATTTGTTTTCAGATTCATCTGCCTTCTAGGTGCCACCTAGATTTAAACACAGCTATAATTTTTGAAACACAGTTGAATGAAAAAGAAGAATTGGAGAATGGTTCTCTCCAGCTCCTGACATGCCTTGTTATTACTGGCCCAGTTCTTTGTGGACATTTTCCATGTATTCTCTGAGTTGCTTACCCTGCTAAGGTGTTTAAAATGCCTCCTACTTACATTTTAAATTCTATGCATTCAATTTTTGTCCTTGGTTGAAATACTTACACAATCTCCCTCTCTGAGAAATATTTGGCAATTTTTTTCTCCTCATTAGGAACTAGCTTACTAAATGGAAAAGAAACTTCAAAATACAGATTTTGATCCAGCTAGAACTAAGAAAGCACTAGGGACCAGATGGTATGAGCCAATGTCAGACTGCCTAAAATGTAGATGTTAAATTTCAACAAGACACCAGGAATAATATTCAGGATAATCATAGATAGAGAAGGATGCTCAACTTCTAGAAATGATAGAGAGATGGAAATACAGCTCCTTTCTTGGAGCTCTAACCAAAGACAGCAGTGAAGAATAGTTGTGAGACCGGGATTCAGTCAGAAATTTCTGATGCTCTTGAGTGATGGGTTAGGACACTACTGACACAATGCCTACAACCTTTCAGGAGGGTTAGGACTTCAATCCTTTTGTTTCTGAGTCATTCCTCACCTCTGCAGCCAAGAATATAAACATTTACAAAATGTCTGGTGGGAAGAATAAGACCACACTGGAACATTCCTGGATTGTTCCTCCTGCCTTTAGGATTCTTAAAGTTTTTGTCTTATAGCACTTCAATGAAAACTATAAATAGGATAGTAACTGTGATCAGTCAAGTCTGTGCATGCCTTTTGCCTTTCAAAATCATGTATTACAGGAAAAAAAAAAAGCTAATTGAATAGCAAAGAACAAATAATAAAACAACAAGTATTTCACTGTAAGATAGAAATAGCAGTGTAGATAATGGTTAGAAAATGAATAAACTTAAGACCTTGTTTCATGTGAACAATTAATTTTATCCCAAGGGAATATGATTGATTCAACACAATTAGTTCCATCGTAACAGCGTGCTTAAATACCTATTTAAATTTTAAGTACATATTAAATTTTATATCTTTTATGAATTTTTTCAATTTCAGACTGTAGTTAAAAATTGTCTTTTTTATATCATTTCAAAATGTACATGGCATAAAAACTAGAGAGGTCAGTAAAAAAATGGGACTGTGGGGTGAGGGCATGGAAATCATTCAAACAACCTGCTGGGCATTCAAAATAGCCCCTTTGCTGCTCCCATATTACTCCTTCACAAAGTGACCAATTTTAAAAGCAATTAGGTTATCTTCCTGTTACTCTGACAAGGAATTTTCCAATTTATAACTAAGTTTGTTCATAACTACTTTATACCCACTTCTTCTTGTGTCCATACTTGTCATTTACTTTTAGGAGCTTCCCCTCACCCCACAATTGGTTTTGCTTTGATATATTAATGGACTGTAACAGACTAAAATAGCCTACAGTTTCTTGACTGAAACAAGTCCAGTTTTACCCTTCCCTATTAAAAATATGCTCCATTTATTAGCTGACACAGAAGCAAATATTTCTCAATATTTACTCTCTGTGACCCCCAGCAGAAAAATTCGCAAACCATAGAAGGATGTCATGGAAATATCCAAGCTTTTCCTCACATTCACAGTCTCTCAGAGCTAACAGATCACTGCCATTTTCAGAATAGGTGGTATCTCAGGAACAAAGTGGTACCATGAAAAGAATGCACAACATTGGCTTTATTTAATAGTCAAGGACAGCTTTCATGGATCTTTATAGTTGCAATCAGAAATAACATTCTTGCTTCCAAAACTAATTGTCATCCTGCCCCCATCCCCCTTGAATACATATTTCAAAGGAATTACTTCTGGGTTTTAGCCAACAGAATGGATTTTACAATTCATTACTGAAAAGAATGACATTGAATTTAACCTCCTAAATGTAATCCTTTTACGTCTTGCTGGCTTGTGATACAGCCATCTTGGTTTTAATGGCAGCTGTTTTCTCAGATTTACAGCTCAATTTTCACAAATGCATGAAATACTCATCATAGGTCTCAAATGACACGTGTTCAGGAATGGTACAATAATCAATAAAGGCATTTTTATAGTGTCACTAAACATTTAATCAAGCTTTCAAGAGTCTTGTGCTGTTATGGTTTTCTCCTTCTGGCATTAACTGTATTAGATGGTCTGTAGAATCTGATTATTTGTCCTTTGTGGAACATTCACTTTTACTAATTGTCAAATAAAAGATATATCTTGCACAGAACATTTATAGAGACAGATGCAGCAGTAACAAGACATTGGGAACAGCTGTCTATCTCCTACAGATTTAGGGAAAGTTTAAGTTTCAGAAGACTTTAGCATGATTAAGGCTAAAAATTGATGAGAGTCTTCATGCCTGACTTCCACGGTGTCAACTATTTTCTAGAGAATATTGGAAACTTAGATGTTGCAAATCTTGTAATAGGTTCTTAAGTATTCTTAAATAATACCCACTATTCCATGTGGGAATGGAAAACATCTTGAAACAGAGTATAACAAGTTTATGTGAGAGGGATAGGAAAAAGCAGCATATAGGACTTAACTCCAATCTGGTTTTTATCAATTACTGCTCTGAACTCTCTACCCAGTTTTGACTATTTCTCTTGAGCTGTGATTTGCCTCTGGTTTTACAGGATATAGGTTTGACCCATACAATGACCAGCATATGAGCAATATTTCTTGTCTGCCAAAGAATTGAACTTCCAATTTTTCTTCCTTTTTTATTGTTAAAGTCCAGATGCACTCTCTTCTCTTGGTTTGAATTACACATGCTAAATATTATATGCCTAGTAAGGTGTCATTTGATTCTATTTAGCTATTACTGTTGTTTGTGTTTCTATGCTTTTATAAGTTTTATCTCGGCTATTTCTCCAGTCTTGACTTTTCAATTTTATTAGTTGTGTTAAACTATTTTTTAAGTCACAATTAAGGGTTTATAATAAATGTTTTAAATCATTTGGTAGATACAGCAAAGTGAAAAATGTATGTAACATAATTGTATATACAGACAACTATGTACACATAGTTTTGATTTAATTTATCAAAAAAAAGGGAAAATTGTTTTTCCTTAGTGTAATATTGTAATTAGTTATTCCTTAGTGTAATATTGTAATATGTTTTGCTATAACAAGAAGCATTGTGATTCCCACAAGAGCTAAGCAAAAAGACTTATATTTGTGTACTAAACTCAAGCTTTCTTTTAAAACTCTGGAAATGGCCAGTAAAGTTCAGTCATTCTTGAAACAAGTCTACTTTTGGTATTTTCACATTTCTCAAAAATTTACATAAAATATGTCATAAGATCTAAAATCCCAACATTCTGTATGTAGAGACCTCAGTAAACAATAATCAGTTAAGACTGAAAATGCTGCACTGAGCTACATGTTTAAAAGAAAATATTCTAGTCCATCACTGCATTTCTTTTCCCATGAGGCATACAGACATTGTAAGAAGGAGAACTATGATACATGTATATAGTTTGATACATGTTATGTATGAAACATAACATAATTTTTTTTCTGAAAATAAATTATTTGTAGCAATGACAGATAATGTCCTAAATTCCTATGGTAATACATTTTATTTATGCCAATGCCAATTGCATGGCAAAGTCCAATGTGTTAGATGAAAACCACCACTGCATAATATCCCAACATAAGGACAAGGGACAGCAAAAATAAATTGGTAGCGATTTTAATTCAGTTGAGAGCAAACAAAATCTAATAATGAAAAGGAAATATAAAACACTTTTGATGTAATATTTTTCTCCTTCCTAACATTAAATTCTCTAATGCTAGAATTTCATTATAGTGACCAGCATTGGACATGAGTTGTTAGTGTGGAACTCTTAGCTGTTGTGAAGTTTAATGTTGCTATTCCTTCATAAATAAGAAACTGTAGTGAAGGTGAAAAAAAAGATCATGCAAACAAACAAGTTTTTCCACCTCAGCTTTAATGTTCTCACCCTGCTGCCATACCAGCAGCATTTTGCCACACCCTAGAGTTAAGCCAAATTTTCTACATCTAGTAGGAAATTCAAAAAGAAATGTTTCATTCTAAGTTCTTGTTCAGATTTTAATACCAAACAGAAACAAGAACTTTCAGAGTCCTAAATTAGACACAGAAATGTCACCAAGTGCCTTTCTGTGTTTCCTCTTTTGAAAGACTTAGAGCTCTGGGACCCCCAAAATTCTCTCTGAATGCCATGAGCAACCCTTTATCTAGGGATGCCAGGGAAAAACTCTAATGACTTTTTAGAAGAATAGTTCCATCAAATTAAATAGCTGGCTGAGGCTCAAACTTCTATGGCTTGAGTACAAGCTTTTTGTGGGTCTTAAAAATAAATGTCTCTTCTTCAAAAAAGGTTGCTGACATACATGTCTCTATCCTGTCCAAATGACTGTAAAAATCTGATCCAATAAAAAAGAAATTGCTAGTTGTCCTTCATTTTCAGGAAGGTTATAGTGATATTCCTAGTATCTACCATATTTAGTCATAGATAGCTGTATTTGAAATCCATATATGTACAGGATTAAACAAAAATTATTCTGCTGAGTTGTTTAATTTTGTAATATTGCTTAGAGTAAGGAGGCGTGTTTACTTGTCACTTTAAAGCAGAAAACCTTGTATATCTGAAGAAAATACAACAAGCTGGAAGTGCAGGATTTGTATAAGGAACTTGTATGAGACAGAGTGTGAAAACAGAATCAGAGGTTTGTGTTACTGAACTTTCACAGAAGTCCTTTAGGGAGCATTGGGGAGAGTTCTGGAAAAAATCTGAGGTCTTTGTGTTTTCATATTCCAGAATCATGATGCAGTTTTAAAGCCTCATATATACCTGATATCCAATAGCAGAGATCTTTCCTGTTTTTTGCAGTTTGCAACCTTAGTAATGCTACTGCTGTATAAACAGCAGTGTGAACCATGACTTTCTGATTCTAAAACTGAAACAGAATTTTGTCTCTATGGAACCATGAAAACCTACAGTATCTCTTCCATATCAGTAAAACCAAATGAAAATTATTTGTACAAAAAGAATAAAGACAATTATGTGGCATCTCTTCCTAATTTTCAGACTGAGAGGACTAACAAAACTTAATAAGAATTTTAAATGTTCTGTACTTATATGCCAGAAATATTGCCTTCGAACTGTAGCCTCAGCGACTGGTGAAACAAAGTATAATAAGTCCTACAGGGCCTTTTAATTTTCTTTTAATCAGAAGAAGTTGAAAGTTTTTTACTAAGGAGACAAGTTAGAATTTAATGAAATTATACACTTGTAATAGTTTTGAAAGAAAGGCTAAGTGTAATGAAAGAAGATATATAATCCATGGTCAGTTTTTAAGGTAATAAAAGCAATTGGTTTCTCAGACTTGAAAGAAATAGCATGTTTTGTGCTCAGTAATACTTATTCTGGCAGTTGCTCCTGGCTATGTATCTCATATAATTTTGAAAGGTACAAAGACATGAAAAACTTCTTACATGAAACAGAACTCATGGATATTAAGGTGACAGAGGGTGAAGTGAGGAGTGTAGGCTTTGAAGAAAGCAAGGCAATTTTCAAAGCAACTAACTTTATATTCTTTTTCTAGAGTTACTCTGTCAAAGTTACTTAGCTCAGCTGTCATTTTTTCCCTCCTAAAGCCGTATGTTTCACAACTTAAATCGTCAGATCCATCTGTGTTATTGGTGGTGAGTAGCAGTGGTTAACTGCATACTCTGCATACAGAACATTCTGTTGTACCCAGACTCAATTTTCATTTAAAAAAATCAGCAACCGAATCTGCCAGCTACAAGTCGTAGACATTTTCAGGTTTCTGACTAGGAACAGAGAAGATCAAGATCTCTTTTTTCTTGCCTACATAATTTGTTCAAAGACGTGATGGGGAAAAAAAAAAGAAGTGTGATTCTTTAATGCAATTTCTTTAATATTTGCAAATTGAAGACAAGTTTTTTCAATATTTACAGTGGCTTTAAGAGAGCACACAACTAGCATACAAGATATTATTCTATTCTATCATGCACAATAAGCTTTTTTCTATTGTCAAAATTGACTTTAAATGCCAGTAAGTATTAAAATTTCAGCAACATCCACTGCCCCATGTCACCACCCTAGATATATTCAGTAAAGTATTTCAGCAAATAAAATAATTTATTTGATGAGATATGTTACGTTGATAATATTTTGCAGAAGTTGAGTCTTCTGACTTAGGAAGTAGAGGGCAAATAAGTGAAATCATAGCACTGACAACATGATTTCAAGTGAGGTATTTTCCAGGAAAAAGTGCTTTCTCTCGCTCTAAAACAGCTCTAACAGCGCGATTAAAGAGTCTCAGAGTTGGCTGCTCCTTTTAAAAATGCCACCCTTGCATCACTAGAAGCTTCATCAATATCAGAATGTTTCTCTATCTGGCATTTTCCAATATGCTGCAAGAGGTGGGGAGTCTCATTCCAGCATACCAGTTAGGGCATTGTGTTTTTATTTTGAACAAAATAAACCCCACCCATGTCTCATAGCATCCTTCTGAATTGACAGAATTTGAAGAGCCAGAAGAGATGATATTTGAAAGCTATCTTCTTTCCTTTAAGGGAAAAAGAATCACCTCTGAAGGTGATTGCATCTTCAGAGAGCATGTGTAACCAACCAGACCTTTCCTAACTAATATATAGGATGGCGAGAGGTCAGAGAGGTAAAATCTTACTCCACTTGCATGCTAAGGATGACTTGAATCCCCATGGCTGCCCTTCAAACTTCTGAGCTAAAATACAATCTGTCAGTGACCTGTGGGATGAGCAGCAGGAGCAAAAATCTTTGAATCAATGCCTTTCTCGAATACTCAGATACTTTTCTTTCCCACAACCTCCTAAGTCCAACTTAGGGCCAGTACAGGAAATAATTCTGTTTTCCTGCAAACATGGAACTCTGCTGAGAGAGAAGAATTTTTAGAGTTTTGACCCAGCCCAAGAGCATGAGCCATACTCTAGGCCACTATTTCTCAAGTCCAGCCTGAACTAAGTAAAATACCTATTTTCTTCATACCAAGAAAATTATATAAAATTATTGCTTTTGGTCTCATAAAATTGATCCCAGAAAAAAAAAATCCAAAAAACTTTGATTAGTACAACAGGTCAAGGATAAAGGTAGATTGAGACACTTATGACTCAAAAAAGTATATGTCAGGGAACAAATGCAAATATTTCAGCTTTCTAGCAGCTTGTCAATCATGCACAAAGCTATTTTGAATGGAAACATTTCCAGCTGACATAAGGATAAATCTTAGACTTGGAAGAGCTGAGAGCTTTATGGTAAACTTGAATAATAATGCTTATGAACCCCAGCAGAGGTTTCAAGCCTACAGCCATCAAAGTCAGTAGTGAGCTGCCAGGTACTTGGTTGAACGCTGGTATGGAAGGACCTTGGCAGACTGCAGAAATGGGATAGGAAGGAATAAAATAATGCATATGAGATATAATGTGGAAATCCTGAAAAACTGAGAGTACATTCATGGAAACAAAAGTAGTAGTTGCATAATAGACTACAGAAAGAAATATAGCTCCGAAATATCCCATTTGAGATGATTGCATAAACTCATTCTCACCCTCCTAGTATGGAGAACATTTGCCTATGTGCCAAAACAAAACAGTAGATCTCACCTCAAACAACATAATGTACAGAAAAGGAAAATATTGACTCATTTTGGTCTTTAATAGATAGGCTGTGTTCCACACTTGTATATATACATAATATATGCAAATATTCCCTTCATCTGCTACTCAAGTGCACTGCAAATCATCCACCACTCTTCTAGAATATTAGAATACTTTGTCTCTTGAAATCATAATCAGAGAGATCCTGAAGTTATCTCTGCCTTCTTCTAGCTGCATATGCAATAACTTTGTCCTAGTGGTATTCCTAATTATGATTGAGGTGCTATAAAGAAGCTGATAACATTCTAAATATATTGATGAAAGATTGCATCAAAGCTAATTATTCTCCTCTAGTGCAGGATTTGATAAAGAGCTTGATCTTTTCTTTTTCTTTCTTAGGTGTGTTTAATTTTTTCTCCTTTGTCAAGTATTTCGAGCTCTCTTTTTCCCATGATAAATGGGAATCCTTTTAAAAAGCAGCTAGGTTCAGATTGCATACTGTCTGCATGAGTAGGAAGGTTTGAAAAGGATTCCTCCTTTCAAGTGTCCGTTCCCACTACTCTGTTGCTGGCATTGCCAAGGTTGTAAGCAATAGAGTGCTTCTACATGAGAGCTGAGAAACTCCTGACTCAAAGTACCCTCTTCTGGGAGATCAAAAGCAGTTGTGCTTGTGATGGTTTTTTCTTCTGAAGTATCTGTTTCACTGAGTTGCTCATACAGTATTCCCAGTTGTATCAAATTTTAGTGAAAAAAACCCCACCATAGATTAGTTTGCATAACATTAGTATAGGCTGTTTTAAAACAGTTTTCTGTTGTTTTTGTTAGGTTGTCTGTTTATTAGAAAAATTCCTAAATCATAACTAGGTAAACCTAGTGAATTCTAAGTTTGGCCAATGATCATTAGGGGCAAATCCAGAAACTCTCCACCACTCTCCATGACAAAATGAAAAGTTACTTTTTATCTCTCAATCTTACTACACTCCTACTTCCTTTACTTTGATGCCAAGGTTCAATTTTTCTTTTCCAACAAAGATAATTAATGGACACATTTTCAGAAGTGCTAATTAATTTGGTCTGATCAACTCCTGGCAATTATTACTTTCTGTTTTGATTTTCCAAGGAGCTGGGAACACATTTCAACTCTGGGTGGCAACTGAGGCACCAAAGCCGCAGAATATCAGTAGACCAGTCAGTCTGTGCAAGAAGACATTTACTATAGTCAAGTAGTCTGGTACAGGAAAGTTTGAATCCTACTCAAAGGCTGAACCTAGAATTCCAAATGTCTTTTCTCTACTCATTAGCCCTGCTTTGAGGCCATACTGAACTCATGCAATGCCTTGTGTATTCAGGCATCAAATCTAGATAAGTTAAGATTTCAGACTTTCACTTAGAGAATATGCCTATTATTAGAAATATTGAGAGTATATTTCTATTCATTAAGCCAGACAGCAGGATGACTTTCTAACAATTAGGAAAGATAGTAGGCTTACTGCAGTAATACCCCTGCTCCAGATCTGTCAGAAATGATCTACCTCTACCACCTGAAATGTCACTCCAGAGGATCTTATGTCTTTAAAGTTATGTTCCTAAGACCAACTTTTCAGCATTTCAATGACTCCTTTTCTCCTTTTATTTTCTTTGCTTTTACCTCCTCTTTTCCTTTCTGCCTGAACTAAGAAATATATTTGTAGCTCATCAAGGAAAAAAATAGGTATGATAGAAGTAACACATTTTACAGCAACTTTTGAATTTGCTAGAAATTAGTCCTAGGCAGAACAGCTCATCTCTGCTTACCAGAGAAATGAGGAAAAGTTTTAAAACGTCACTGACTGTGGACAACATTAAATGTTTTTTTCAAAGTAGAAAAAGAAAAACTTATGTAAAAAAGTTAAAATGAAGCACTAGATGATCTGTCCAAAATTACTTAAGCCCATTTTACTGACTGATAGATATGGTACAAGAGGCAAACCCCAGATGTCACAGTAGAGGTTTCTCACCCACCTGTCTCTAAAGTGTTTCCAGGTGTTCTGAACACATTGCTCATCTGAGGGCACTTCTGCCTCTGCATTGCATGGTGTGCAGCCAACCCCAGCCAACAGTGTTTCCTTCCAGGGTGTGGTGTGCATGCTCAGTGGGATGGATAAGGTGTCTGAATGCTCATGTAGGGTAACAGATTTGGATTCTGATGGCTTCATGAACCTGTTTCTATGAATGCTCATGTAGAAAAGAATAATATATGTATTTTGTATATATGTAATAATGTATTTGTTACAGTTGTACACTTAACACACAGTACCATGTATTTGAAACTTAGGTGTTTTAAATGTATAGTTTGACTTTTTTGGTTGGTTTGGTTTTTTAAGACTGTATAATAGGGAACTTATGGGTAATTGTAATTGGTAAATTGTAAATATACATTTTACTGTTTGCTGTGTCAATCCAAATTTCAATGAAATATAACTGGAAACTTTCAGGAGAGAATCTCTCAGTAGTGCCCACTCTGAGAGCGTGGTGGGTTTACCTTGTTTGCTGGGTGCCCACCAAATCTGCTCTGTCACTCCCCTTGTCAGCTGGACAAGGGAGTGAAAATATAATGAAAGGCTTATAAGAAATAATGAAGGACAGGGAGAGATCACTCAGCAATTCCCATCATGGGAAAAACAGACTTAGCTTAAGGAAATTAATTGAATTTATTACAAATCAAATCAGAGTAGGATAATGAAAAATAAAACTAAATCTTAAAAAAACCTTCCCCCCAACTCTCTTTTCCTCCTGGGCTTTACTCCTGAATTCTCTGACTGCTCTCCCTACAGCAGCTCAGGGGAACAGGAGCTGTGGTCTGTTCATCACACGCTGTCTCTGCTGCTCTCCCCCTCAGCAAGGACTGCTCCCACTCTTCCTGTGCTCCAGTGGGGGGCCCTCCCATGGAACCCAGCTCCCCATTAACTTCTCCAATGTGAGTTCTTTTTGAAAACTTGTCATTTCTGTCTTACTGTCTTAGTTTAGTTTAGCTGTTGTCAAACCAGCATTTCAATATTTAAGTCATGTAGCTTTATGAATTGTCATGCTATGTCTCATCTGGACCTCAGTCTATAATTTAAAAATCTCTTCTCCTGCCAATAAACATTAGAAATAATTATACAGGAAAGACGTTTTAGAACGAATGTCTTTTGGGATGAACATCTTCATTTTCTTTACACCAAAAACCCACAAAGTATATAGTTATATTTTCTGGAAAAACTGATGTGGAAATTGTGCCTAACTGGAAAAATTAATGGACATTTTTGGCAACAACTATTACATAGCTCAAACATTTATCTAACTTTTTGTGTTGGTGTATATGTTTTTTTCATCTCTGCTTGGTGTAATACAAATTCAATTTTTAAAATATATTTAGAAATTGTGTCTCTGAACATCCTTAAAAACTGTTTATCCAATATTCATGAATATAAAATTCTGTCAGCATTGAGTTGTGTTTAATAAAATTGCTTTAATTTTATTTGAAGAAACTTCATGGTATTTTATTTTTTCCTCAAAGTTATGATACACTTAGAGCTTTCATAGTGGGAGTGTCAATAGCTCAACATCTCCTAAAAAAGGGCACTTTGATGACATTTCAGCTCTGACCTTCCCTTTTCAAATTTGAAATCCAGATTGGGAAATAAGGAGAGGTTCCCTATGAGGCAATTCAGATATTAGTCGAAGTTCCTTGTCACTATGAATATTGCTATGAATGTTGCTATCATTCACATGCTGGGTACTGCATTACTGGGCTTCAGGAAATGGAATTAACTTGAACTGAAGGGCACTAAGTGCATTTTTAGTATCAATTCATGGTGTCAGTTTTTCTATTGTAAATTTGGGATACTCATATGTTGCTTCAAAGGAATTAATTAATTAATAATAGCAATATACTACTTGAGAACATATTGCCAATAATTACTTGAGAATATATTTCCAATTATATTGCCATCCCTATTCCCCCCACTGAGTTAGGTGGCTCTTTTTATGGACCTATAACCTAACTGGACTATTTTAGTTAAGTTTTACATTAGACAAGGATCCAGTTTTGACTTTCCAGCACAATAGCTGAAAACTGACATTCAAACTCCTTTGAAGGGGCTTGTGTTGTTTGTTAAGCATTCAATTCAGATAATTTTTAAATGTAAGCAGATGCAAAAGTTGTTTTTCTTTGAGTAGCTATCAGTTATTTTAGAACTCCTGATCAATCACTATCTCAGCATTATTACTGTTTGCTTTCTTTGTTTAAGCAGGGGGGTTTGGAGTGTATGAATTACTATGGTTACAGTCTGCAAGATGAAGAACAATAGATTGTCCTTGACAGCAAAAATACTTATTAATTTATGATGTTCTGCACTTTTACAGATCAGATAAATACAAAGAAATTCTGAAAAATATCAACAAGATTATACGTTATTGGAAGGATTAAAATATTCTTGAAGGTATGAAACATTTTAGCAGATATGAAAATAAAGCCTAGACCTTTTTTCCCAACTCTGTTTTAAGAAGGAGTTTTTGTCTAAAAAATAATTGCTTCCAGTATAGATTTATTTTTGCAAGAGATTTAGAAAACAAAGGTAAACTTGTGTGACCTTTCTCCAGAGTTTTGAAAATAGTAGTTTATCAATTAAATTATTCAATATTACTGAATGTGATTTTTGCTAACCTAGACAATGTATTAACAAAGCCCTGCTTATATGGCATATCACAAAAAAAAAAAAATGAAACACTTATTGATCCATCTTTATGAATTCAACAGGAGCTATATTAAAACAGGCTCACTATATTGATGCATCTGTCTCACTAACAACTTTTACATGTTTTAAAAAAGCTCATGCTACACAAGAGACCTTATTATTTGAAACATCATTAAAGCACCAGTCTTGGACTATGAATGAAGGAGGAAGGGCATTTAAAGTATATATTTATAATATTTACAGTATCTAGTTAGATGGTCTCTTTTGACATTTGATTTCTGTATTCTACATTTGATTTCTCTAAGTAGACTTACTCTTATTAATGATTACCTTTCTTTGATTTATGTTTATATTACATGAGTTTATCAAAAAAATACAAATTTTGTGTGATTCCTTCTGTTCTGTGATCTTCCAGATCTCTCTTGAGACTGTTCTTTCAAAGACAGGTTTCACTTTTGAAAAGTTTCCCTCACCCTAAGAAACTACAGGCTTTAACATGTAGGCAAATGGTTTTGTCAGGGGTTCTTATCACTGAGTTTGGTAATAAAACCAGCAAACCCAAACTGATTGATCATATGTATATACATATATACATATATGTATATATGTATATATTTGTATATGTATATATTTTTTTCAATTATTTTTTTATCTGTCTGTATATGATATTAGTATCATCATAACATAAAATTAACTTGCAAATAGAAGAATTGTGAGAAATTACCTCACATCTGACACCAATAATATAATAACATGAGCACCCAATGTGAACAGAATAGGGGGAATCGTAGCAGTCACCGTAGGCAGGGGGTAGCTGATAGGTGGGAGCTGCCTTTTCTGGCTGGATGCATTATCACCTCTGAGATCTCAACTGAGAAAATGGCCCCTGCTACCCAGCCTGACACAGCAAACTAGAGAAAGCTAGCTCTCAGTGAGGGTCTGTTCTGCTCAGAATAGGCTCAGAAAAGATGGGCTCAGTCTGCACAGTATGAACACAAAGCTTTCAGGTGACCTTTTCTTTCTCTTTTCCTCTTAATAATTACATAACTTTATACCAGTCTGTCATATCCCAGGATAATGACTTCAGATGAACTGTTGTGTGGGAGCACATCCAGGATGAGTCTAGGCTACCCTGAGAGGAAAAGTTGTGAAGCCTTTCATCAGTTCAACATCTCAGGATCAGCCACCTGAACCATCTTTGCAAAGAGGGGACAGAGTCTGAGGTGGGAGAGGGATGATTACTGAATAGCAGATTGCTTCAAAACCTTAATGCATTTGGAAGTGTGTGTTCTAGCTCAGCAATTAATTTTTATTTGCTATTACAATGGAAGTTTAACAATAATGATAAAATCTCAGTTGTTTATATAGCAGTGTCTGGGGGTTTACAAAAAGTAAAAGCAAGTAGATAATTAATACGAAACTAAGTATATATCAAGGGAATCCACAGTCCAAGTACAATCCAAATCAGTGTTCTGGGAAGTAAATTTGGGCTAAATATATTAACTATTTCCATTGTTGTTGCACAAACATAAGTATTGGCAGATATTTTTCTGAGATGACCTGAAGTTAATTCCTTCATAATAGCTATTATATTAAATAAAACACTGAAAAAACACCTAAATAATTTCTGCTTGATAAAATATGTTATTTGACCAAATATGAAATTTTCATTCTGTTTTCTGTCTTTGTGTTTTAGTGAAATCAAAATAAATTGTGGAAGGGAATTCATCTTTAGAGAAGAAATTGAAACATTTTTATTTGAAATAGTAGAATCAAGCATTTTGACGTTTTCATTATCCCGCAGTCATTTTTTTTTTTTTTTCAGCCAAAAGATGCTCTCAAATTTTATAAATGATTTGGTATATTTTTCTAAAAGGATTGTTTTTTGTAAGCTTTAGTCACTATGTCAGTAGGCTGTATATTGCACACATATTAAATGAAGAAGAATGTCTCTATCCTCCTGCTGAATGAGAGGAAATGCAGCTTACATACAGTCACTTTCAGATGTGAAACTCAAGTTGCCATGTGTTCTTCAACTCTACCTGGCAATCTCCCTGCACACAACAATTGTAAGCAAGAGGCTGAAATGTGATTCAAATGCAGCACAAAATTTCGGAATCCCAAAGTGATTTCACCTTCCCGGAGTATCATCTAGAAACACAGTGCTTTTGAGGGGTAACATCCCAGATCATTCAGTGTGTGGGTTCAGCAATATTGCAGAAAGCAACGAAGGCAAGGATGGATGAATATTGCAGGAAAGAATGATCAAAAGGTGAAAGCGAAAATGTAGAACCTTGCAGTGTCTTCTAAAAATAGGGGTGAAGGAGACCCAACAACCATGAGAATTATGGGGCATTTGGATATCGTGACAAGTTCCAGAGAGAGGTTTTCAGAAAACCAGAAGAGTTTCTTTGCCATTGTGTTAACAGACTTTGTAGACATAAACTCCATGAGAAGTAATGCACATCAGAAGCTGGATTTTAGGTACAAATGTTGAATCATAATTATTTAGGGATGTACATATGAGAGACATGTTATGTGTGGGAGGTAAAACAAGGTATGTCAAGCCAAGCAGCCCCTGTCTGTTTTGGCAAACGTTTTTATGTCATTATTTGTAGATTTTAATCTTTTTCACAGAGACATAGTAACAGCTAAATGCAAAGTGTTCTTTTCCATCTGATGGAAAGGAATGCAATATGAATGGAATACTGCAGACTTGGTTTTGAGCATTAGTTTTTTCTTACTTTTGCAAGTCATGAAAAAATTAAGTAAACAGAATATGCAAGTGTTCTGTTGTGTTCTGGTAAAGCTGAGGCCATCAGATACCAGAAACCAGATACTAGAACATGATAAAATATACAGAAAGATAAACTTGCCTTTTCTAATGAAAAATATTAAGTTAGAGTTGTTTAAGGACTTCTAAAGTATAAAATCTAGCTATAACATATTTCAAAGTTGAGTTTTGTGTTCTCTTTATTATTCTTCCTTGCTATCTATAAAAAACTTCCTATAAGTTCAGTAAGAAAACTTGCCTTAGTGAAGAATTCTATGTGAATTACACCTGATTTTCATTATTTTTAGCTTTTGCATTATACTAATTCATATTTGAGATTTTTCATTAAAATTCATAAATTAAATCAATATAAATCAAATTATTTCAATGAAACTGTACATTTCTTTAAAATGTGTGTGTGGCGTTCATCTTAAATAAAAATGAAGGCTGGCAATTTAAAGCATTACCATTTTAATTAAAGTGACTGCTAACACATTGAAAAGTTGAACCTTGAAAGGTTTAATGCTGTTTGCAAGCTACCAACCTCCAAGCAGGTAAAGTAAAAATGATAAGATTAAGTAATGGGGGAAAATTAAGAATAGAAATCTACTCATGCTATTATATAGCAATATCACAACATTTTTCAAATGGAAAGGTATTCCTAGCTCCTAAATCATAAGTTCAAGGAATTTCAAAATAATTTAGGTAGTGGGTTTTTCATTTGTTCTATGTTTTGTTGGGTTTTTCTTATTCTCTCTCTAATACAGTGCTGGCATGCAATGACAGAAACCAGCTTTTATGTTTACTGGAAACCTGAGAGTGTGTTGAAGTCTTACCCATTCTTCATCTTTATTATTTTTGCTTCAGAATATCCTGAGCTGAAGCAGTCAAGGTCATGCATTTGATCACACAGAGCACTCTGTATTTCTTCCATCAGATGGTGGGTTTGGGGTTTTGCTTTGTTTCATAGGCTAGCTGCTGTGAAGAAGGATCTGAGACTGACAGATCCCTTTACCAGTAATCCATAAGCTTTGTGACTTCTGTATACCAAAAGTTTGCCCTACATGTCATGAAATCATGATTTCTGGATGGTTATTAAACCTAGCAGATGGTTTTCATGTAAAGCAATTCCCTCCTCTTTCACCCTTCAGCAGAACAATGCAAAACAGTTAGCAATAGAATTCAAGCACCTGGGTGCTTTTCCATACCTCCTATTCTTCCTTCTGTACAGTGTTTTATTTCTACTGCAGTGGTGACAAAATGTATGGTTCTACTATTCAGGATTGTTGCAACAATGTGTATGCACAACGTAAGGATCCAGTCTTTCATAGGCTTAATGATTTGATATCAAACAATTTTTGAAAGCTTCCCAATTATTTAGGAGAAATGATTTTTATGGACTTTTGTTACAAAATCAACGGAAATCAAAATTATTAAAACATGGAAAAAAATAATTTATAATATTACTCTAAAACAAATAAAATAATTAATAGTTATGGGAAGAATGAGATCCAACTAGAGCCACCTAGCTTTTTTTACAGCTTCAATGTAGAACAAATTTACATATCTTAAAGATATAGAAAAGAATGCCAGGAACTGCTTACCTAAGACAATAAGTCAGCTTGTTCTGTCTGGTGGGGGTCTCTTGTGAAAAACTCTTTATAACTGACTTATTGTAGCTATTGCAATTCATTATTATTATAGTTTTATCTCACCATAGTCAGATGTCAGTTTTCTTGTTTGGGTTGGCATGTTTATAAACATAAAACGTTTTGTTTTAAAAAAAACGAGATGTATTTTGCCTTTAGGACATAAAGACTGCAGTGGTGAAAGGACAACGCTGTGTGAAAGAGTTACTTTTGATCTAATGAATACAAAGGAGACATTTCTGCCTCAGGAGGTGGGTGTGTGGTCATTATCAGTCACATAAGATATTTTAGCTGCCCTTTGCAGTTGTGACTTCTGGGCTCTCATAAATCAGATGAGATGCTGATGGTCAATCACACTTATTTTATTCCCTGAGTCGAAAGTACTGTTTTTCCACAGTCACTTTGACCCCACACTTATCACCGAGTCCTGTTTAAAAACAAATCTTAAGAGTTATTTTTCACTGCTGGCTGATATCCAGCAAAGGAAAACTAGTACTTGACTTTTATACAGTGAAAAATGTGAGCTTCCTAGTTTAAAACTAACCCGGTCTCCCATGAAATTCTACCAGTTCCCAGTCAGCAGGCCATAGAAACTTCAATGTCTTTGTGTGGGGATGAGCTCTTGTATATGGACAAAAGTGCTAGCACCAAGAGCCCTGAGGAGAGCTAGACATTTAAGGTTGCCCTGCTAGGACTAACCTCTCCTCACACTCTTCACAGAGCTCTTACATCTGAAAGGTACCTGAGCCCTACTAGGGTTTTTTCTGTAATAACTTCCCGCTGAGTTTTTTCTTGTTGCTTTCTTCACATCCAATGAGATGTTGAGCTCTTGGGGAACTTGGAGATCAGATGAGTTTTATGCACATAGTCCAAGGGCAAACAAAGAAACAAATTATAAATGGCACAGAAATGAAAGCAAAATAAAAAATGGTCCCAGTGCCACAAATAACTCCAGTCCAGCCAAATTTAAAAAATAAAAAAATGTCCATGAGGAAATTCTTTACCATATCAGGAAAACTGAAATTGAAAAAAGAATCTGATTGTGACTTGAACAGGACTGTCTTCAGCTCTGGTCTCTCTAAAGTTTCCAAAACTAAAGGTTGAAATAGTTCTTGCTCAGAAACAAGACAGCTCTAAACAAGAAAGCTCTAAAATTTTATTTTTATTATTATTATTTTTGTTTAGGAAGTAGTGGTTGTGGTAAGAGTTAAGTCTTTCTCTCTTGGGGATGCTTTGTAGTAGCATTATTGTGAAAAGTGCAAAATACCTAACCAAAACTGAGATAGTTTGGGAAAGCAGGATTTGGTTTTTATTTAAATTTGGTTTTATTTAAATTCTGTTAAAAAAGCTGTATAGTTAGCTTCATTTTCATTATAGATATTCATCAAATTATACAGTTGGTTAGGAAATCCAACAATTTTAGATCTGTGATTCTCTTTGGGCTCAGATACAGCCTTAGAGTAATATAACTTTGGAATTATTAAAAAACACATGCTTATTGCACATGCTATATATCCTAAATGATCTCATAAATAGCCAGCATATTACAGGATAAAAGAAATAGGATATATTTAAGTGCATGGAGGGAGTGGTCACTTGCGTGAGGGCCTTCCAAGCCATAACCAGAGATCATTATGTATCTGCTAAAAATTAAGACAGAAGAATATAAATGATTTCTCTCTGCTGTGCACTACTCAACTCTTCTAAACACTGTATTCATTAGAAAAAAAAAAAATCTCCATCTTAACAAAGTTTTCATTACAGGTTAGGTTCTCTGCAAAACAAATTTGACTGACAAGCTATATCAGAAAACAGCTGTGGTTTTTACTAAAGTATCAATAAAAATACAGTTTTCTCAGCAATGTTAGTATTGCTGACAGATTATGGAGATGGTAAGAATACCAGATGTAATGGCTGGAAATAAAAGTGACATTCCTAGTTTCATTAAATAATAACCCAAATAATGACCTCTAGCAGGTTATTTAGGATACATATTGCAAAAGCTCATAAGGAATTCATCTGCCAAAATACCTCTCATTTTCAGTGGGAATTAGTGTTTTAAATGTACCTGGGTCACTGTTCTCTGAAGTTGCTTAGGGAAGTGGATCCCCAGAGAATTAGAATGGCAAAATTTTTAAAGAACTTATTTTTAGAACAGTGTTGAATGATACTAACCTGCTTCACTAAGGTACAGGAAGACCTTGAATTTTACAGTGATTAACAGCTTAAAAAAATGTATGGATATACAAGCACAAATGCTTGTTTTCTATGTGACCTAGATGCACACTCTTCCTGGATTCTCTTGATCAGGATTAGAAAGCTCACCCTGCACAGCTGGAAATGCAGGAAGGTAATAAATCCCACCAATTCTGAAAATTGTGGCCAGGCCATTTAGGTTACTTGAGAGAGTGCTGACTTCTTGGAAAATTAGGACTATAAATGCAATTCAGGTGGTCCAGAGGAATCACTGAGGAAAATGAACAGCCTTTGCCTTGTTTTATTTACCTCAGAGAGCTCATTGTCTGGAAAAAAAGCTGATTCTATAATTCAGTTGATTATCCCACTGATAATGAGGACAGAAAATTGCTGAAGATTTCTCATGTAAGACTATTCCTTGTGATTAGCTTTTAATACTCCTAACTCAAAAGCAGCTTTCTCAAGTCTGAGAGAAATCAGTATTTAATCACCTGGGACTACTAAGGAAAATGCAGCCCTCAGTGGTTGACAGGAAAGGGTAACACAGAAACATTCTGAGGCTGGTGATAAAGTAGAAGTTATTTCATCTTGTTTTTTGCCCTCTGAAGGAGCACAGATAAGTTCACTGCTACAAGAAATAGGAAATGCCCTCAGGCACTGAAGATCTCAAGAGTGCATGTGTGTCTCTTCCTGTCTCTCACACCACCAAAGAGAGTAGCTCTTTAAAATTCCTGTTTCAGACAAATAACTGAACTCATCCTGTAGAGCCAGGAGAGAAATGAATCTTCTCTAAATCCCAGGATTAACTGTTAAGGAGGACTTTCACACACACTGGTTCAGCAGTGAGGTATCAGAGGACTGCACTGTGTGTTCCTAAAGGTTATACCTAGCTTTTTTGATTCACAATTAGGACAAAAAAAAACCCAGACAGAATTTTCCTTTCCATCTTCTTCCTCTCCTCTCCAAACCCTCCCCATGTACATATTTAAATATTTCCATACCAGGCAAGTATTTTTTGGTCTAAGTCAATAGTCCAGAAGAGTAGGTGGAATGTTGCTATCAGATATCTTCTTTATTCTTTTGATGGTGATTCAGCAAATAACATTAAACAGAGGCTGACTAAAAAGTTGGAGGTAAGCTGAGGCCATGCTCTCAGTGTTTACATTTTTATTTTGACAATCTGTTCCCTTGAACTTTTGGCCTCCTTTTGGGCTACCTTCATCTTCCCCAGCCTGGATGGTGCCCTTGGCCATGGGCTGTGAACTAAGGACTCTCCCTTCATGTGGACCTGAGCAAGCTTACCAAGGAATGACCTCTGAGGAAAGAGAAATGCCTTTGCTGAGGACATCTGGCAGAGTTTGGGTGTGAGCAACAAATCCAGCTGTTCAGCACTATCTGTCAGGGCTTTAGGGCTTATCATAAAGCTGATTTTGGGAGACTTAGTGAAAATTAGGATTGGCACCTGATGTGTCTGGAATTTTCAAGCATCTCCAGCATTAAACAGAGGCTGGTATCTAGGAGTTTAACTATGTACTGCTATAAATCCTTTGGATCTGATTTTGTGTATGTAATTTATGTTTTGAAGGGAACACAGGTGCTATTTGTGGCTTTGAATTCACAAATTAAAGTGCTCCACAAGAGACATATATCCATATAAATTGAAACTAATGAAGAGACTCCTACAAAGCTTAGCAAAGACAAGCTTTTGCAGACCTTTATAGATCTCTGCAATAAAAGAATTCTATAAAACTGGAGTATTAATGCAGTGTGCTACTGTATTAACATACTGTAGCATGAAATGAACTTTATCCTTTTAGAAAAACAATTATTATTTTATGTAATTTCCTATGTGTTAACACTGTAGAAATGAGAAACCATAGTCATTTTACAATTATCATCCCAACAAGATAGATTTTTAGATACCTGCTATTTACTTTGTCCTACTTTTTCAGCCTTGGATTGAAACTCTCGAAGCCAGATTTTCCTGTTTCTACACAAATGCTCATTTTTCTTCTACTTCCCCTCTCAAATATATGAAGTCAATTGCAACCTGAAGTCACTGAATATCATGCTTAGCACCAAGCCATGAAAGCACAGCAGCTGTGTGGTCTAACTCCGGGCCAGGACCTACCAATATGAAGGAACGGCCTGATGTTGTGTCAGGGGAGGGTTAGGTTGGATATTATAAAATACAGTTCTTCATCAAGAGGGTGGCTGGGCATTGGAACAGGTTCCCCAGGGAAGCAGTCACAGCACCAAGCTAACAGAGCTCAAGGAGTGTTTGGACAGTGCTCTCAGGCACAGGGTGTGACTCTTAGGGATGTCCTGTGCAGGGCCAGGAGCTGGACTGGGTGGGTGATCATTGTCGGTCCCTTCCAACTCCACATGTTCTGTGATTCTATGATACCTGGGGTGAAGATGTTGCAAGGAGAAGAGGAAAGCCCCACATTGCTGACAGAATTGTCAGTGCTCTCCTGAGCTGTGAAAAGAGGCGGCTCCTGGCAGCTCTGCACGGCGAGGTGCACTGAGCAGAGCAGCTGCTCTGCTGGCAGTGCTGACACACACTGCCAGAGGCTTTCTCCCCTAAAAGAGGGAGCACAGAAAGAGGTCAAACAGCACACTGTAACCATCAGAGCCTTGTTGTGGGTGGATTGAATCTACTTCACAAAAGGAGAGAGGTTTCTCTGTGGTCGTTGCGGTGTCTTTTGAAATAGGCTCAGAGGAGCAATTTTTCCTCTCTGCAAAAACCTGTGCAAAATTTTAATTTAGAAGAGTCTGAGCAACTTCAGTATCTGTAGATTCTCCCAGATAAATACTTGCAGTATGTCTGCTGTCCTGTAAGAATCTGTTTTGTTTTAAAATGACTGCTTGTTTTAAAACAACCAAATATTTTTATTAAAAGGTGAATAAAATCTTTAAAAGAAATCTAGATAATGAAAATCAATACACATATGTAAGGAAGTGTTTTGGAGTATCTGAATGACTGATTGATGCAGATCTTGACCCTATTAGCTCATTTAACCAATAGTAATTCAATGTCACTTCACTTTTATAGCAAACAGGAAAAGGGGAATTAAAAATACTAGAACTAGGCTTTTATAAATTACATTAAAACAGTTAAGAGTTAAACAACATCTCTAGAAAAACCATATTATTTTATTGTCTTGTAAGCCAGTAGGCTCTAAAACTTTTGTGTTATTACTCTAAGCAAAGTATAGCTATCCATCACTTCATAGTTTCATAATCCTAAACAGAAACTTGAAGGACAAAGGTTTAAATGAAATTTCAAATAATTTCTTTATTTTTAAATAAAGATTCAGATTATATAAATTAGCGTATTTTGTACTATACCTGCAATGGACAAATTGTATATATTTACTGCACCTCAGCAGTAAATCTGAATAAAATGATTACAAGGGGTATTTCAATAAGTGATGGTATCTCTCAGCCGTTTACAGTCCTGTAAATATCCTCTTAGGCATCTCAGTAATAGCTGGCTTTCATATGCTCTACAGATATCTGGTATACATTCATTTCAGAAAGGAGTTTAAATGAAAATGATTTCCACCATAATGCTTGAAGGAAAGAAAACAACCTTCTTTACTTGTCATTGTGCCCAGATTCAATTCATGATGACTGAACACAGAATGAAATGGGGTGATGAGGATCAACAACAGTTTCTAAAGTTTATCATTTTGCACTAATGTATATTTTTTGAAGTATAAGTAGTTAAGTTTATGACTACATAACATTTCCTCCTTTCCCTCAAATTTGATCAAATCCATGCTGTTCCAAAGCAAATTTTGTGATGACTTTTTAAACTAAGTAAAAATTTTTGCTTCCCCTTCTGAGGGTTGATATTCTGTTTTATTAACCTTTCTACACATCTTTTTTCTGTTTTAATATACAGGGAAAAAGAAATCAGATAGATAAGGCACAGCAGTGGGTAGGAGATTATCAGTGGTCAGGAGAATGGATAGTAAGCAGAAGGTACTTATACAGATGAGAGCTGTAGCCAGTTAACTGAAACTGATAGTGAGAGATTAATCCAGCTGAGGAAATTAGTTTCTGGTCAGAAGAAAGCAATTGAAATGCTACATATTACTGCCAGCAGTCTCAGTGGCAAAACTGAAAAACAAGAACTCAGTGCAGGACCTGAGAAATTACATTCTCCAGGTAGCAGAAGCATGTAGTAGAGCAGCCATGGCAGGAACACAGGTATGAAAAGATTTGCTTTGCTCAGAACTGACAGAAATAAAGACATAAGGTTATTATATTTTAAGGATATGAAAGACTTCAGGAAATAAGAAAGATATGAGAGGCAGAGAGCATAATCTTTTGGAGTCAAAATCATGTTGGAACACATGATAAAAGATGAATTACAAGCATGACAAGGGGAAGTTTTGGGTCAGATAGATAAGCAGAGAGAGTTTCATGGTGTTTCTAGAGTGAAAAAATAACTCCAGTAGCAATATATCTATCAGAATCTCCAGTTACTAGATATGGACTGAGAAATAAATGAAGCAAATATTCACAGAATCATTTAATCGTGGACATTGCAGTTGAGAGATTAACTCAAAAAATTAACATGCAGAAGAGGAAATATTTTAAACTTCATTTCAGTAAGTACTTAAACTACACATGGTGTGAAAAATAACCAGAGCTGCAAGATTGTAAATTAAATGGTAAATATGTAGAATTAATAAAGTACCTCATTTTGAAATGGCAGACTTTGGGGGGGAAAAAAGCACCACAAAGAAAAAGAAAAAAACAAACCCAGAAAGAAGCTGGGGAAGATGAAGCAAACTGCTGAGGGACAGAAGTGTGACAGAAGCCAAGAATTAATTTCAGTTGAAGGTACTATAAATACTCAGGATCTAAATCTCAGAAAAAGAGTAATCCTTGGAGGAAAAAACCCTACACTTATGGCATGAGAACCTGGGGATATATATATAGAGAGAAAGAGAGAGCATCTAAAAGAAGATGGGAAATGGAGGGATGATCAGCAAAGTATGTCAGACTAGAAGTGAAGAAGCACAGAGAAGTATTAAAACAAGCTTGATCTTTGGGATAGAGCAGCAGTTGACAATGATCATGTGTGAGAGAAGAGTTAGTGCATGGTTCCTAATCTGAGTTAATATTCAACTTCGATGTTTGTTGCAGACAGTGTTGGCCATTCAGACATACACATGAACATGAGAAGGCTGGATAATCCTAGGCCAGAAAAATTAGTACAAGATTATGGGGATGTCTTAATTCTTTCTTTTTCTTTCTTTCTTTCTTTTCTTTCTTTCTTTCTTTCTTTCTTTCTTTCTTTCTTTCTTTCTTTCTTTCTT
>VYXF01002844.1:762396-772551 GCA_013397295.1 Polioptila caerulea | reverse complement strand
TCTTTCTTTCTTTTCTTTTTCTCTCTTTCTCTCTTTCTCTCTTTCTTTCTCTCTTTCTCTCTTTCTCTCTTTCTTTCTCTCTCTCTTTCTTTTTTTCTTTCTCTCTTTCTCTCTTTCTTTCTCTCTTTTCTTGCTTCCTTGCTTCCTCTAATTCTATTCATTTGAGGACAGTCACAGCCATAGAGAAAAGCAAAGGCAGAGAGAAGCAATGTTAATGGAGGAAAAAATGTCCTGGGTGTTTCCCATCATGTATACCCTCTCAAAGAATTACAAAAAACTTTAAAAATGCTTGAAGATGAATACAATGCAGCCTAGACAAAAATTAAAAACTAAAGACAATGCAGAATAGTTCTAACAAATTAATAGCATGTCACTCTAATTTAATAACTGCCTTGATTTTTCCATACATAAATTCATTTGACTTAATAGAAATAACTGACGGTGAAGAGAGAACAGAGAAATTATAAGATGGATGAAGAACTCACAAAACATGATGAGAGTTTATTGTCTAAGAGATTTTAGCAGAGTTTCTATAAGATAAAATTGGAACTCAATGTTTTGAATTTTTTTGCTAAGGTTCTTAGTGAAAAAATGAAAATTTGAGGATGAAATCGAGAGGCATCACAAAATAACTAAATGCATTCAGCATAAAGAAGAAAAGATTAATAAATAAAAAAAGACAGTTCTCTCTGAAGTGCATGAACGCTCGCCTAACAAAGAATGCCAAAAATTCCCCAAAATTCTCAGACTGTCTCTTAACACCAAATCACAGTGCCTATCTCAATTCAACAAGATGCTTGAGTCCCTTCCATATAATTAACGACTACTTTGCCAACTTTTTGCTGACTTCATTGCAAACAAATTCACTCCATACTTAGTCCAAAGGAGATTGTCCAGCTCTGCACCCATTGCTATCTGGAGACTAAAAGCTCCTACATACCTCTGAGAAAATACCTTGCTTTATAGATGAAGACTCATTTACAAGTTCTATATCTGACCTTATTAACAAATTTTTGTCATTTTCTACAACCACAACATTAGATTAAAACTTATGCATATACCAACTTTAAAATGTGAAAGAGTAATTTATGCTCTTATCAAGAGATTTCCTCTCACTGATGCCCAGGAGATGAGGAAATGTATTCACATTCAAAGCTACTCATGTCAGTCCTCACATAACCCCGAGGAACTTTTTCTTCAGGGAGCACAAAGTGTATGTGGCTGTTGCATTCTCACTGCCAAACTCCCTGCTGCTTCCACTTAAGTAGAAAAGTTTTAGCAGTTACTCTGTGCTATGAAATTTACATTGCTTTTCCTACATAACCTTTTCCTGGCTGACAACTGTCTGATTGCTGTACTTGAGGAGATAGTGGGACAGGCTGACCCAATCAAATCATATGGAGAGCCAGAGTTCAAGGCTTTTTGGGGTTTGTTATCAGAAGAAAGGTTCAGCCAAACTTAGTATTGCTCCTGTCAGTCAGATCTGCTCCTTTCCCAAATTAAAATAAAGTTTCTGGCAGAGACTGCAAACATGAGAGAAATGATAGAAAAGATTCTTCATGGGAAGATTTAATTCGTTAACTATAATAACCAGGATTTTCCTGGTTTAATTTTCTCTCCATTTTATTTTTCTTTCTTGTTTGTATAAAAACAATCAATTAATCTGGATAGGTTTTACATTAATAGGATAGTATAATGGGAGAATTAAAAAAACAGCCATCAACTATACATTGAGTAAGACATTAAGACTTATCCTGATGTAATTAGAACTGCACAAGAAAGTGAAGTGATGAAAGGGCCATTCCAATTCTTAGATGTCCTGAACCTGGGAGTACAGATCTCATAATTTAACAAACTTTACTCAATAAATGAAAAGAATATGGAATTAGATCTTCACGCAAACTAACATGTCCTTCAAGTTTCCTGAAAAGCCAGGCATTATTCCCAAAGGTGAGGCATGTTAATAAAGGAGGAAACCTCCTGTTCTTCAGGACACCTCTGAAACTGCATGCTCTAAAATGTATGTTTATGTAATGCTATCTATTTGTAAAATAATAGTAAGCAGCGTAGGATTATTGGGAAATTCAAGTGAATCAGGGATGTTTTATCATGCTGCATGTTTCCACTGCCACATGTGAAATAGAGGTTCTTTAGCCTGGCTTCTCACCTTCATTTCCAATCTGGGCCCTATTATGTCAGAGTTCAGGGAAAATATGTTCGTGAAAGAGTTAATAATAGTATTTTGCTTTTGATCACCATCCTCCAATGGTAATCAAAGAGTTGCAGAGAACAGACTTAAAATTAAAAATGCAAGACTGTTCCCAAGATGTTGAACTGGTACAGTGAAAAAACCCAGCAGCTGAGTATTCTCACTATTTGCCCAAAATAATTATAAAGAGCAATTCAGTGTTTTTAAATGAGCAACAAATAAAGTAAGAGTAAAAGCATGACTATATTTTCCATATCTCATCATATGTTTGTTTTTTATGTTCCATATGAAATTAGTAATAATTGCACGCCTGTGAAAAGTATTCCACGGAAATTAAAGGATTTCCTGATCTCCTACACTCAGAGAGGGTAACAAACATAGAAACTGTTGCAGAATGGTTAAGGCAAGGTGATAATAGCCAGAATTTCCACCTTATCAACTCTGCCTGAAGGGCAGAAGTAGTTGGGATGAAGCTGAAAATTTTCTGGCTATTTCTGGCTGGATTTTTTGTTTGAAATATTTTGTTTTATAAATCAATAACAGTAAGCCCTGAGGACAGGGACTGAAACTCTGGCACTGGTGAGAACATTTTTCATCTTCCTTGCCTGGTTGTTCAGCCCACTGGCATATAATCTTACACTGAAAGTGATAGCCATGCCTAACAGGAATGGATGATAACTTATCTAAAGGCTATATCTATTGGGTCTGTATTATTACATTGCAGGTAAAAGGAGTTTTTCAATTGACTGAAATAAAATGGAGATTTGGCACTGAGTGAGATTACTTATGAGTAGAATAAAGTGACTTCAGGTTTTAAAGCTACATCAGAGATATAGTAAATACATCTTTTATTATTAGATGCTGAAACTCATCCATGTGCATCAAGTCAGCACAAAGCTTTTATACTACTTTCTGTAGTTTAGAGACTCCACTGCTGGAAAATGTTATTATAATTTTTAAAGGTAGATAGGTTATTATAACCTTAATATCTTTCCTTCAAAAGAGAAATCAGCTCTTCCCCCAAAAGAAGTCTTATCAACTCTAAAAAAAGAAGCTAGTGAGGATTTCTTACTCTTATTTGTCAGTATGTGAAAAAAAATGTGAATTATTCCTCTAAAAATGCACTTGTATGTATATCTAGTTCAGTCAATATTCATTTAGTTATGTTTCTCTTCGTTGCTCTTAATCTATTGCAGACAAAAAGGGTTAGGAGATAGAAAAGAGTTTCAGAAGGACAGATACTCCCCACAATATACAGTAGAAGGAGGCCTATAGGTGCTGGTTATTCACTCTTGCCTCCACTCCTGAAAATGTCTACCTTACTTTTCAAGCTCTTCAAAACAGAAAATTTTCCTTCCTAGTGTGTTCAGAAAACACTTGACATCATTATATATACCATTATAAAAACATCCATCATATACAGTTATTCCATGAATGTTGATTATTTCCTCTGACCAACCTGAAAAATTCTTCTAACTCCTTACACTTGTATCTGTCATCTTACATCTATTCATTTGTATCTGACAAAGCTAAATGTGCTCTGTTCTTTTCATCTTTCCTTTAGCATCTTGTAGTCTTTTCTGTTCCTCCCTGTGCTCTCTTAGATCTGTCAACATTAGTGCTCACAGAAAAAGGGAAGACTTCAGGATGATCTAATAGATAGCTCTAAATCAGGAATTGGTTTGACAAGGTAACACAAGCTAGCCTGCACAGCCTGGCACACTGTGCCCAGGGAGGCAAATGGCAGAAATCATCTTAGGAGACAGCCAGGCAATTTTATGTTAAGAGAAAATTGAAGGAGACAGTGACATATCAGGGAGTAAATGGAAAGATAAGCTTAAGAGGGACAGACTCTTTGGGATAAGTTGGCTTTCCTTGTGTAAATAATTCTCAAGCTTCTGCAAGACATCTAACCTCAGCAGCTGATGTTTTATGTTACATTGAGGCAAAAAGTTTGCTAATAAAATCAAATTTTATTTCATTTAAGAGGAGCACAGAGTTGTTTCAGGAGTTCAGGGCAGGTTAAATGCGACACATCTGAGATTTAATATTTGAAAAACTAGCTTTTGTAGCTAGAGATTCTGCAGATTTAATGTGCTTGATAAATCACTGTCATTGCTACAATGGGACTGACATAGCAGGTATAGTAATAGAAGCCCAAAGGAAACACAACATGGTGAAGATGAATGACATCAAACAATACCTTTAATGGAAAGTAACTTGGACAGAAATGCCTTGAGCTGCTATGTTTTTTTATCATTCCTGTTAAAATGCTGCATTGATTCAACAGTAATTTTGAAACTGATATGTAGATGTATGTTTATACTCTAAGAATTTAGAAATAAAAGTGTATCTCATACATATAGCATACATTATTGAAGGTGACTCTTTTGTTTGCCTGAAACTATGCAAAATATGTGAAATAAAGTGCTAAAGGCTGGTTGAGTTTTAAGCCCAGCATAGATTTGGATATTTACACAACACCCTTCAAATTTTAAGCACAATAATGTAGAGTACAAGCAAAAACTAGGAAGAACATTATGGTATGGATGATGGAATGAGTTTTTTGAAGCACTTCTACATTTTAGCAAGTGATTTCATTACTACTTGGGCAAAGTTAACTTACCAGAAAACCATCAGAGGCAGAATTTAGGGGAGGTATTTGCACCACTTTAAAAATTAAATTCCAAAACTAAAATCTTATAACCTTTGCCCAGACATTATTATTGATGTTTCTAGCATAAAATGAGAAACCACTTCGAATTTGCAAGTTATGAGTAATAGTTTTCTCAGCACAGTTGGCATTGTACAGCACTGTAGCATGTCATACACAGAAAAACAATGATGCAATCACTGACCAAGAAGCAAAGGTATGTGATCAAAAGTCCATCTTAGGAAACGTGGAGTGGAGTGAAAGGAAGAACTGGCAGAGCAAAACTGAGAAGAACTCACTTAGTTAGTGGGTTGAGATAAAAAAAAGTTTAGTGAATGAAGGGAAGGCCAAAAATAACTCCAGTGATACAAAAGCAATCAGCTCCTCTCAGAAGCAGACTAGTGCCCAGTCAGTCTTTGAATAGCATCCACATTGGGAAGTCTCCCCAGCAATTTCAATTATCCATAGGATGCTATAAGGCATGGAGCAGCCCTTTGATCAACTCAGGACAGCTGTTCTGGTTGTGACCACTCCCAGCCTCCTTGCTGTGGGGGCAGAGTGAAAACAGAGAAAGCCTTGACACTGTGCAAGTCGTGTTCAGCAACAGTTCCAGCCTCAGTGTGTGAACACCAGCATTTTAGTGGAATCAAAACCACAGGAGCACAGTGATTGCTATAAAGAAAGTTAACTCCATCCCCACCAGAACCAAGCCTAGTGAGTAAAAGCATTATGGACTGAAATTTAATTTTAGTCTTTGTCTCTGCCTGTCACAGAATTATTTGTTATGGGGTATGATCCTGCTGCCTTTGAATAAGTGCAAGTACACCCTAGATCACAGTAAGAGTACAACTAGATATTTATTGTATCTTGGAAAATCTAGGCACGATATTCAAGCCATACCTGATTAAATGCCTTTGAAGCTGAATAAAGTATGAAAGTTAATCAAACTGAAAGGGTGGGATATATGGAACATGGCTGGTGTGGTCTTTACTCTTCTCTGAAATCCAGGGGAACCAGGATCTTCTTTGTCAAGATAATGCTTCATTTTGGCAATTCTATTCAAAGCTGGAATGATTTTTTTATCTTCCAGCACACCTAAACCTCTGCAATATTGATCAATATTGAAACAATAATATATGAGACTGTCACATAGCCATTCACAGAGTGTTTGTATAAATGAAAATATAAACTATACCACTCCCAATGAATGGTAGTTCACACCAGCACTTACTGTAATTTCTTGGACTGAAAGAAATTTGAATAAAAACAAATAAACAATCAAACCCCTACCACTATTTCATCTTACATTCATTTTCATTCCACCAATGTTTCATCTATCATATATAACAAGACTCTCTAAAGTGGACACTGTTTGCCTGTACTTGATAGATGCTATTTTTTTTCCTGTGCATTTATTCATGGTCAGCATTTATTGCCAGTTTCAGTTGTCCAAGATGTAATACCTGGGTCATTACCAACCAGTTTCTTATCTCCTTTCCTTCCAGCAATTCCATTTTCTGAAGACTCTGAAGATCCTTGTCAGGAGTGAATAGTCAGATATTTTAATTTTATCCGATACAAAATCTGTGGTTTCTGCCTTCTAACCTGTGTTAGCTGCACCACTTGGATTAAGTTTACACCCCAAAATGGACAAAAGAATAAAAAACCTCACTCCGGTTTGAAAAATTTTGTAAAGTTTGTGTCACAGCAAGAAAATGAAAGTTGTAGTGTTTTGTTTTCTTTAAATGATTCACAAAGGAATGAAAATTGCAGGTAAACATTCTTATTGGTATAATGTCACTGGAGGTAATTTCTTTTGCAAGATTATGTCCTTCTGTGGCATTCTATCCAACTACTTCCCCCACCACTTTTCCTAGAGGTATTAAAAAGCAATTTTCACAGCCCATACACCCTTTCTAAACTCAAGTCAACACAAGCCAAAGTAAGCTAATATTAAATACATATTCCATTCAAAACATCAAATATCATAAATTCTAGTGGCAGAAAGATCATAAGTTTGGACCTTATACTCAGTAAGAAGTAGCAGCTTAAAAAATGATAATATAATTTTGGTTTGTGGTGAAAAATCTCTCTGAATATGTTAGATTTGTCATTGCTGAAAACATGAGTGGCATAAATCCTGCATAGGCCCTGTAACTGTGGTAACAACACCAAACTGGGAAACAACTTTACCTTATGGAAATGTAAACAAAAAATAACTAATTGATCCAAGGGGATTCTCATGTTGTTAAATATGCAGTCAAGTTTGTATGCAATAAAAATCTTCCCCAAACTCAAAATAAGACTGGATCCACAGCAGAAATGCCTAGCTCAGTGCTAGGTACATATGTAGTCAGCTTGGGGTTTTTGTCACAATAGATGCATTGGATTACTCATTTTCAATATCAATCACCAAAATAAATCAGAATTAACTGAAGAACATCGTTGGTTGCATTGACACTTAGATATTGACATAATCACTGTCTCTCAAGCTTCTGAGAAAAAGGCTGATGTACACAGGCAAATAGAAATAACTATTTTTGCACAATCATCTACCAACAGATTTTGAACATCTTTGCAACACTCTTTGCAAGATGCTTTTATACTTTATGTATGCAGCTATAATAATTGACAATGTCAGCTGGCACTTTTCAGAAAAGCATTCTTAATAATAACATTTCTGTCTTTTGGGAAACTATCTGATTTTTTTTCTCAGTTGAAGGGATATTGGTAGAATAGAAGATTAAAAGGAGCATAAAAATCCTGAACCATCAGTATTGTACAGCTTATACACTTCTAGGTTATATCACATTTTCCTTTTCCAGGAATTGCCAATTAGCAGAAACAGTCATCTCCTGTGAAACTTACTGATCATCTTCATTATGTTCTTCAAATAGGTAATGATCTTTTTTATAGTATTAGGACCTTTATTTACTGATATAGGCTGTTACCCTAGGTAGAAACAGCCATGCAAAAGAAATGCTGATGGCATTATTTATAGCAGGATAATGAAGGAAGTCAGACACTAGAAAAATATCAGGGCACACTAGCTCTTTTAGTTTAAATGAGAATTGCATAATGGCTGTCGCTATAAATACTGCTGTGATCTGGATAAACATTAAATAAGTCATGCTATGCATGGCTCCAGATTTGCTTCAGCCTTTATCACAAAAAGGACTATCATTTGCACCTCCATGCTCTACTCATGACCAAGATCAGCTTTGCAAAATAAAATTTAAATAAAGGTAGGGCTAGAAATATGGGACTTACTAGAAAATCAAGTGAGAAAGGCTGGTGATATATATGGGTGAATGATACTTCTGATGATGTGCTCTTCCTTTTCCTGCCCCTGGGTTCATCCTGGAGACAGGAGTTCTTTCTGGTGTGCTTCCAGGAGCANGGGTTTCTGTTTCGGGCAACAGTACCAATCCAGCTGCAGGTGCAGCAGACTGGCTCCAGAGCAGCCCCTCTCCCACTTGCAAAGACCTGCTGATCTGCGGTGTCTCAGACCCATCTGGGATCTCAGTCTAGGCTCAGCCCAAATCTGCATCCCTGTATTCACAAAGATGTGACCCCAAGGGAAGCAGAAAGACAGGAGCACTTATCTCTGGGTGCAGCGTGTTACTTCTGTGGGAGGTAGTGTTCCCTATGATTACTTCATGATAGACTGAAGTCACACAACACAGTGTGTCACAGACTTTTGCAAGGGCAGGATACTTTATGAAAAGTGGTTTCTCCTTGGCTCCTGTCAGCCCTCCAGCTCAGAAAGAAGGAAGATGCCTTCAGTGTCTAGGTGGCAGGTTCCTTCTGCTATAAAAGAAGATGTTTTATGCCTGGGTGCTTCTGAACTGGGACTTAAAACATTTTGAAAGCTTGAATTACATCTCAGAAGATATTTCTTCAATCAAGCAAATCACAAAAGGAAGCAGGAAAAGGTATTTGAAGAAATATTTTTGGATGTCTGAACAGATGAAAGAGCTACATCCCAAGCAGGCAACAGGATGCATTAGATACTTTTCCCTTCTTGGGTCACATGCTGGCACAACAGTCAGCACACAACATCTTGAGAAGTGATGAAATTTCTAGTAAAACAGCTTTCTCTGTACTTCTTGTTCTCTCCACATTTTCAGAAGGTAAATTACCCTTTAATATTTTTCAGTCTGTCTCCTTGTTTGATTTCACACTTCTCTCAGAGCTACCTCGAGATTATCCAGGAACATTTCCAGCATGCCCACAACCTCCTGTTTACTCTCAGTTGCATTTTCTTCCTAATGACATTTACTTATACAGAGACTGATAAAACATTGCCTTTAAAAGCAGTTTCCCCACTCGCTTCCTAGGATGGAAAGCTCAACTTTTAAACAAGCTTGTTGACTAGACTATCCTTGGAGGTTGAAAGTCCTTCATACTGCACATTTCTACCTTCTTTACTTCTCTCTAGCTGTCTCTCTCCACCTTGACCCCAGTATTAAATCAAAATGACTAAATGTGTAATGCGAATCATCAGATCACTGACATGTTCTATATTTGCCATACAAGCCTGACATTCAGTCATGACAGTGGTCTTAGACTGGGATGATTTTAGAAAAGATGTTTGGAAACTTTGACCTATAGACTATAAAACTGCACAACATTGGCACTGGTTTGGTTTTCTTTTAATTGCAAGGCCCTTGTGGTATCTTAGATGCTGTTAAAATGATAGCACATCATCTCCTGGCTCTCTTCTGTCTTAGGCCAGAGCATTTATTTTCATATAAATAATATTAATAAAAATAAAAATAGATATATTTCATCATTGCTTTAGCTTTGGAATTTCATATACTGCACAGTTTAGAGAAAATCATAAAATATTTCCATTATATTTGCCATCTTCTGTGTCTGCCCATACCCAGACACTGGCTATTCTTATTTACTCTAAAAAAATTCTAAAGAATTAAAAAAAAAAAAAAAAAATCTTACCTCTCTTTCCCTTAAAAAATGAATATGAACTGTATTTCAGTGTGTGTGAGAGAACAAAGTTTGACTGTCCCCTCAAGGCATTTGATAAGATAAGAAATAACCTAAAGGCAATATTGTGACTTTTGCAACTATTGCTGTTTTGGAGATGTAGGGTAACGAAGTCCATTCCTTCAGTTTTAGCTGCCAGAGGCAATCTGCCCTCAGAGGACAGAGCTTATGTTTCACATTTCTTGTCTTTCATGGATAATGCTAGAAGTAAGGATTATTTGACATATTAAAGGAAATCTCATACAAATCCCTATGGCCTCATAATTTTAAACTTTTTTTTTTTTTT
>VYXF01002844.1:747405-759966 GCA_013397295.1 Polioptila caerulea | reverse complement strand
CTTCCCTGAATCTTCCCTTCCCTGAAACTTCCCTTCCCTTCCCTTCCCTGAAACTTCCCTTCCCATTAATTTTCTGAATTCTGCATAGCATTAAAATACATTTAAGTCTCAAAAGGACACATTAAAAAAAAAACAACAAAAACACAAAAACAATAATGCAATGCATTTTATTGAACTTAGGATACAACATAATAATGTCTTAGTTTCTGCTATCAAAAAGTCAAACCCATAATTGGATAAAAATTCTCACAGTGTCAAAATTTTGACATTTGGGGCACTATTTTTGTCTGTTTGGTAGTGCAAAGTGCTGCTTTCTCTTCACAGTGGTAAATTTAAAATTATCTCATTTGCTACTGTCTGAACTTTTCATTTCTCACCTTTCATGTCAATCAGGGAATGTAGAAAGGGGAATAACTTCTTGGTGATTGGACACACATAGCTTTAATCATCTGTCAGCTTCTGTAAATCATCAGAAAGAACAGTCAAAGACTTAGTTCAAAAACTATAACTAAAGTGTCTAAAGCTAGCCAGGTTTCTCTGATTGCTTTATTTAATAAAAAAAAAAAAAGAAAAAAAGAAAAAAAAAGATTAAAAGTGAAAATAAAGTACACTGGGTATCCAAAAATGTTAAATACATAAGGGATTGTTATAATGATCCTAGATGTAAAAGAATATCTATAACTTAATGGTTAATTAGACTTTGGAGAACATAATGTGTGCAGAAATCTGATTAAATGGAGAATATAACAAATTATTTCCTCTACCTAGGGTTTTTGAATGTAGATACCATCAGTCCCATAAGCTGGATTCTCACACTGGATACTCTCTCTGAGGCCACCTGAGGCTGCCCATTTCCATCTCCCTACCACCAGTCTGGCACAAGAATTAAGAAAAACAGCTTGACAGAGATAAAACAGAAATAGTGTTTGAAACAGGTGAGGCTGTCTGTGTATTCACTACTGTTCACTCCACAAATACATCTCTCTTTAAAACATGGTCAGGAAACCAGATAAGAGAGTGGTCACCTGCCCTGCCTTGCTACTGACAGTTCCTGGCTCTTCTTGGATTTTTTCATCTGCTTGCTCCATCCTGGCTGCAGAGCTCAGCCAGTGCTGGTGACAACAGGGTGAGTCAGGGAGCAGTTTTTCTCTGTTGCCAAGCTATTGACAGCAGTAGCTTATTTTATTTTGGCAGTTCCTTCCCTTCTCAAGGCATGTTTTCTTCTCTTGCTTATGCAACATTTATTTCCTTTTCAGATTCTATAAATATTTGCTCATATCATTGTTTACATCGATTTTTGTGCCAAGTGTTTACAAAGTTAGATTTGTTGCCTCTTTTTAGTCTGTAAAATATCAGTGTCATTGCTAAAGGAATTAAAATAATTTTCCTAAGGGACATATAATTTTTTAAAAGTTTGTCATTCATTCCAGGAAATGAATTTCAAGTCAAAAGGCAATTAAATGAATCCTGACAATACAATTAAACCTTTTTCTTTGATGGGTAAATCCCAAGGAATTTGATGAGTAGCAAATAAAGGTAGTTATGGATTGTAGCTCCATCCTCATTACAGAACAAAAAGAATGCAAATTAAGAGGAAAATGCAGTCAGGAACAAAACATCTCACAGCATCATCAGAAGAGAAATTTTTCTTCATTCTTCAAGTACATTCATGTTCTTTCCCCCATTGCTTTACTGTTCCTCCATGGTTCAGTGGAAACATTAGACCTGATTTCTCCTCTTGAGGCATTGACAGGAGTGGCAATGAGATGCAATTTCTGATAATATCAGTGACTGACAAAACACAAAAATCATGTAAGTATGGTAAAGATAGGACCAAGTGCTCTTTTGTGTGGAATTTCCCGAAGTCCCTTACAAGTGATGCACGTAGACATTTCTCTGTCTGTCAAGGACAGAGACCTTCAGGATCTAGCAGAGTTTAATAAGACAATGTAATGATTTCATGGAATGCAGAAAAAGTGAGGCAGATTAAGCCTGTTCTATCAGAATATTTACATGCTTAGAAGACAAACATCTGCAAAGTTTTTAATTGCTTTAAAAGGTTCAAAGGGTGAAATGAGCGACAGAATGTCATTGAGGCTCATTGTATTTTTAATTTTTCAGAGCAATCAGGATGGCAAATTCCAGATCTCTGGAACTTTATTTTAAACACCTAGTCATAAATATTTTCAGATATCAAAATGTGCTTGCACACCTCATGCACTGACTTTTGTGTTACTCTGAGGAAAAAGGAGGAATATTGCAGCTACTTACCCAGTAACTGCATGCACTTACACACTGCATGTCACCAATCCTGACTAAGAGCAACCACAATAGTAACAGGTAAAAATAAATGTGAAACAAAACATTTTGTGGGGGGAAAAAAATCCATAGTCATTGATGTTTCATTATATTATTTGGGAAACAACACTGTCAAGGCAAAGTAGAAAAGTTCTTGCTGTGCTAACAGTGATCAGAGGGGAGAAAGGTCAAAAGTCAAAGACTTGGTAACAGAATTCTACCACATCAGTCTCTACCAAACAAATATGCAGATTATTACTTTACAAACATATTGATAAGACAACAAATGCAGACACATGCTATCAGCATGTGAAGGGATTTTTAGAATCAGATTTTATGAACCTTTAAACTGTTCAAGTTTTCTCCTGAAATGATCAGCAATTTTGCTCAAAATTAACACACAGAATGGAAGAAGGAAGACTATTCCTAACACTAATATGCATTTTATAAATGTGTAGCTTAACTAAGCAGAAAAAGTTATCAACAAGCATTTAAGGAAACATTAAAAACACATAAATAATCAAAATCTATTTACGATTTACAGCTAATTTCCTTGAAATATGTACACAAATTGTAATTCTGTTCAGCAGTCAAATTTCGCAACTGTGATTTTTTCCGTAAAATATTTATGTGTAATTGCAAATGGTGGATAATTTTATCAATCATTGCAGCTTATTATACACAGTTTAGTAACACTGCCACTGAATTCAGTAGATTTGATACAATTCTAAGTTATTAATTGGACTCTAGCAGTTAATGACATTTAATAGGGAGGGGGTTCTGTTTATTTGGTTTATGTTATCTTGTTTATTTAATTTCACTTCACTTGACCTATTCTATTCTATTCTATTCTATTCTATTCTATTCTATTCTATTCTATTCTATTCTATTCTATTCTATTCTATTCTATTCTATTCTATTCTATTCTATTCTATTCTATTCTATTCTATTCTATTCTATTCTCTGCTTTATGTTATTGATTTAACTGGTCAATAGTCCAAGTAGACTCAGATTTTGGCATCTAAAACCTTCCATTTTCCTTGACCATATTACATCTTACCAGTTAAATAGGTAAACCACAACTGTGACTTGCACATTTCTCTAGCATAGGTGTTGCTACTTTTCTCGATATTCACAGAAAGAGCTAAAATCTTTTATTCCTTTACACAGCTTCGGAGCCTACCTTTCCTCAAGTTACAGAATCAAAGAAGTTTGTAGGATTCAATATGGGAAATGTTGCAAGGTTTTTAGTATTATTTAATTATTTATTTCATTAAGATGAAATGTTTGGAGTTCAGTAAGCACTTAAGTAAGCTGCTCCATAGAGAATTTACTGTGCTTCCTGAGAGGAAGCTCCCCATTCTGAGTAGACACACCTGGAGCTGTCTCCAGAGGCAGGAAACACTGCAATTAAGCAGGGGAGAGGTGGGGGAAGACATGGTCATTCCTCCAAAAGCCCTCCAGACAGAGGAGCTGTGAGAGTGGTGTGCAAAAAAGGGTGTGCTCCGTGTACCCTCAGTAGTGATGTGCTCCCTCTTTCCCTTATCCCTCCCTGTGTCAGCTGGGCCTGGTGTGGTGGGTGATCTTTAATCCCTGAGATGGGTCCAGGTAATGGTGTCTACACCTGGAGCAGGCCAGGAAGCACTGGTGGGGAAAGGGAGTGGATACCAAGTGGAGTGACTGTCCAGATTTGTGCTATATCCCTGCAGGGACTCATCAAGGACTTTGACAGGAGTTAGGGGATATCCACCTGTGTGGTTCTGCAGAGAGCAATACAACTGCAGGATGTCCCTGGCAGCTTCAGACCTCTCAGCAACTGAGCCTGCATTATTTTTATTTATTTACGATTTTATTTTTATTCTCCCAAGTCTTTTATTTCATTACAATTAGAAAAAGGATGTAGGAGTTTAACATTCGGAGGTGCAAGGACAGTAGCATTTTTTAAAGTTGTTAGCATTTTCTCTTAATCGTTTTCCCTGTTAGTGTAAAGGGAAAAGAAGGAAATGGGTTCAGCCACAGTACTGCTCATAATGTAACTACACCTCTCATCCTGGCAGCTTGCACCAGCACAACATACTTCATGAACAGTTACTTTGATGGACTGTGCCCCTGTGACATTGCACAAGAGCAGTAATGGCAGGCAGTAAGTCCATCAAAAGGATTCACATTGAAAAAACTGCAGACCTTGTCAGAGGGTGACCTATGTGTGACGGCATGACCATTAATTTTCTCTTTTGTGATTTTTTTCCTCTTCGTTAGCAGATTAGTCTTAATTAAACACTTGCTGTTAGATCAAAGGGAGCTAGATCAAAGAAGGAAAAAGCCCAATACATTTATGCTAAAGTACTTGGCATGATACTTTATGAAAAATCATGAGAAAAGTGTTATCTGCCCATACACTTGTAGCCAGTGTCTGAAAAATAGGAACCTCATCTTTATAGCTAGAGTCCTGCATATTATCTGTTTGGGTTTTTTTTTCAAGTCATACAAACACCCCTTCCAGGACTGTCTCAGATAAAGGTATCCACTTATTGACAATCAATCTGGAAGTAGCACCCAGCTCCAACAATAAATACAAAATAGTCTTGGCTGTGCTACAAATAAGCACTACTAGTTTAGGAGGCAAGTGAATTCAAAGATGATTTAGTGGAAATCTGCTCAAAGTTTTAAGAAGGATTTGACAAGAGAAGCAATTTTCCTTTGAGCTTGTATTCAGCTTTGAATCTCACTAGAACAGAGTTTTCATTTCACAAGCAGTCACTCACTGCACACTCGAGCTTTAAAATTTAATGAATGCATCCTTTGCAGGAGATTCTGGCAATAGCTCAGATATATTAGTAAGTGCAATGATGTCAATCAAAAAAGGAAAAAAGAAGTGCAAGCAGTGTCTTTCATTATGGTCATATTGATAGTTTTCAAAGCTTCTGTGTTTTGAATTCTGGAACTGTTCTCTACTTTGAACAAAATATAACCATAAAAAAAGGAAGCATATTAATTAATAAAATATAATTAGTATCATTAGGGCAATAATAGATCTAATTCTACAATAGAATATTAATGAATAGACATATTTTAGGGGAAATGCTTTCAAATTAAAATAGTGGATGCTAATTTTAATTTAGCTACTCTAAATGCAGCCACACTCACACATGCAACAAGTTCAGCTTCTGTTAGGGTTCCGATTAACACATGTACTTGCACCACCAGAATTTACAAACACGTGGAGGGCAAGCCCAGGGGTAACCTCATGAATAAAGTACAGCTGAAGAAAATGGGCTCAGCTGCTGGGAATAAAAGAGCAGGAAGAGGCCCTGAGGCTTTGCAGAGGGTAGAGAAGCCTAAGAGAGGTGGATGGTGTGGATTCCATGAGCAATAGTGTTGTGTGACAGAAGCTGCCCTCACAGTGTCTTTCATTATGGCAGAGGCTGTCCTGGGCACAGCAGAGGGGCTTCAGCTCACTGGTAGGATGGTACTGGTCTGTTGCTTTCTGGAAATTGTTGGTATATGAGCATGTGTGTAAACATTTGCTATAACTTTATCAAAGCACTCCTTGCATATCCTGTTGACTCAGACATTTTCGTTTTATGCTGGGAACTCATAGGACAAAATACAAGTCTCCTTGTCAGAATTGCTGTATAGGACATACGAAGCTATTTCAAGTGCTGCTTTTATTTCAGATTCCTGATTTTCTTGATCATAGATAGCTGAAATTGAGTTGTTTCTAATCTCTTTGAAGTTAGGATGCCAAAAGCCATGCAGTTTTAAAGGCTGAGTTTTATGAAAGTACTCCAAGAATGTGGAACTGTGATGAAAATGGGCTAACGCATGAGTAATTTAACATAGAGTTATCTTCCCCACTGTATCCTTGCTTAACGGATGACTTTCTTAGATCCCACAAAACTATATGGTATCTTGTGCTCTCCTTGGACAGGATGAGCTCTAACATATCTGGGGTTTAATTTTGTATCTTCTTTCTCCTGCTTCTTAAGAGGGCCTTAAGTGTTGGTCTGTGCTGCAGATCCCCAGCTCCCTTTGCCTCTGCTCAGGCTGCTGCCTGATGCTGCAGCAGCAGAGGAGGTGCAGCACCCTTGGAGAGTGAGCCACATCCTTCTCTCCTGGCATCGTGTCTGGCTGGGAGCAAAGCAGCCTGTACCTTCCATCACAGCACTTGTGACATACAACTACATGCAGATGGTGAGGAAAACCAGCGTATAGATGCATTGGGGGTTTTCTACTTTTGTTTTGATCAGATGTATTATTCCAGTTACCTTTACCATCTTCTTAAAAATACTGGAAACTCATAACTTGTGTTTATAATTTGAAATTTTCCATGTTTCTATATTTCATGTTGCCTGATCTCTTTTCCTATTATAGTCCTGTGTTGAAGCTAATAACTGCAATGGAAAGTATAGGAGACATAACTTGTAAATATAAAGTTACTTTTGATTATGGGACTTGTAAGGTTGATTTAATTTCTTTATTAGAAGCACTAAGTGCTCTTGTTCCTGCCAGGACACTTTTATCAGGACTTTGAAGATGACACTGATAATTAGCACAAATGTGTGCCTGCTGGTAGCATGCATGAAGAACAATTCAGCCCGGCAGTCTCCTAAACTAAGCAAATTAGAAACCAATCAATTATTCCTGAGTAGGAAGACAACTACTTTGCATAAGAAAAGATCAATGTAAAATGTAATTGTTGCTTTTATAAGCCAGGATTAGTCATTACTTTGTATATCATAAAGGTGTAATCCTAATTACATAGAAGGCTACGTGTCAGATCCACAAGACAAATTACTCCTACGGTTGTTCTGTTACACTCAAATCACATGCAGCATCCTCTCTGTACAGAGTTTGTGCTGAATGAGCTCTTCCCAGACATTTCTTATCATCACTACTATGTAAAAAAATTTTGTGTTCTGTCATGTAAAAATAGTGCAGTTGGGTTCTTGGTGCATGTTTTAGCACTGAATGCCAGCAACACCTTACATCATACATACATACATAACAACTTTCTTGTTTTACTTGGGTTATTTAGGGGCAGAATTATCAGTTAGTTACCTGAATACCAGATACTGCTGACGGCAACTAACCTGTGGAAGTTTAAATAAAGGATTATCAACACATAGAATATCTGAATACAAATGATATTTATGAGGAGAATGAAACCTACTTCCATTATTTCTTCATAATGCAAACATTGGTTTGGGAAGTATGGCAAGTAGACTTCAGGAAAGCTTGCATAGATTTACTTGTTATTTAATTGCAGCTAGCATGTGATAATTGAGAGCTGATGTGTGTTAAGAGTACACTTTGTACTTGTAATTTATCTATAAATCCACTCACATAGCAATATTATAAATCTAAATATTGAGCAGTACTCTTGCCTATAGACTTCTGACATTCCTGAGAGTACTTGCTTTTGCAGTACTTGCTGCTTGCCTTGCCCCATCTGAAAATTGTGTTGAAAGCTAGTCTGTTTCAAGCCATTTTGTTATACATCTTCATTTATCTCTATTATCTTGCCTAGTTTTTTGTCTTTATTAATACATGACACACTAGAGCACCTTTCAGTGCTGATTTATATCAGTGTCACAAAAATTGCAGCCTGCAAAAAGGAAATTCCTTCCCTCAGGAGGATGATAAATATCTACTTAAGCCTGTAATGACATTAAATGTTAATGTTTTCCTGAAATGAATCAGACAGAAGAGGTGTTTAAAGGAAGTATGACCCAGAAAGCACAACCAAGTGAAAATAAAGTCTTCTAATGTGCTTCTTAAGGTATCTCTCAGTGTGAATGACACTTGAAAGTACCAAGCCACTTCAGAAGGAAAAGTGATGATACTTGTGCACTAATAGCAGTAGAGAGTCTCTTGAAGGAACAGCAAATTTGGAGGGCTTTTTAATATACCAAGATTTGGTACGAAAGGAAAACTGAAAGAAAGATCATTAAATTAGGGTTTTTTTTCAAGGAAAGACAGGTTTAATATGGGATAGTGGACTTCTCAGCTTATTGTGCTACGCCTTAAAATGCTATGCACCTCTTTTGAAGAGCTCTTAGTGATCAAAATGGGTTTTTTTCAGTTTTTAATGAAACTAAATTTTATAATAAACAGAGTCTCTAGAAGAATTCAAAATGTCTCTGAATACACAAGAAAAAATGTGTAGTTTATTTGTAGGTATATTATATTAATATTTCTCCTAGCATGATTCCCTGTGGGGACAGAGGTCTTAGGACCTTATGATATTTTGATACTTAGCTATGTAGCCATTCAAGACTAATTTTTTTGACCTCTTAATAATTGCCTCACCTGGCAACAGTTTAAAATGTGAATACACCCTGTTTCTAGATCTGTGGTGGCTAGCCTTTTCAGTGTTATCTGCCAGACTTAATCATACATTCCTAGTGGCTTTGTTCACTGTCATAATGCACTGGCATGAATGCTTTCAGTGTTTTGATTCTGTGAACTAAAATGCAGTCTTCAGATTTGCTTTAATGTGTGTGCCTGTGGTTTAAACACTTTTTTTTTTTTTTTTTTTAATGGAACAAGTCTGGGGAAGGAGCTACAGGCCCAGCAGGAAATCTTCCTTTGAGGAAATTCTGATAGGATAGCTCTTGCAGGAGATCTGGGCTAAAGGTTTTGACAGATGTGATTACAGAAGGGATATAGGATGAAGTTGTACCATTACTGTCAGTAATGTCTTAACTTGAGGCATTTAAAAAACTCATTAAAATTCCCAGAACTTAGAAAAATTCCTAAATAACTGAGCTGTGAGGGTAAGGTTGAAATGAACCTACAATGGCTTCAGGACAGAGGCAGCATTATAAAGCAATGAACTGTGACTATACCCTGCTCTCCCTGAATGAGAAATGCTGGAGAAATGCTTACTCTGCTCTTTCTACATATTCTCTGTATTCAAGGTTTTGTCACATTATATGTTAATCCAGCTTCTTAGGTGCAAATAATTGCAGTTTGCATGGAGAATATGGTTTGCAAACTTGTATTTTGCCAAGGTGTATCTGTTATTCTGTTGTGCTTTAAGCCTGTCCTCCAGAAACAAGTGGGCTGCTAACTGCATGTGTCTGGATTGATGTGACTTCGTAGAGCACAGGTTGATTTTTAGCTTTGTTTCCTCACAGTATTTTAGAATATGGAAGCTGTGGTAAGGAAAGATCATTCTGCTTCAAAGTGCAGGGGGACTGGGCCAGGCCAGCCCTCTTCTGAGAGTATCACCTCAGAATGAGACCAGCAGCTAGTAAAGAAAAGAGGTTGCTTGGGTCAGGCAGTCATGGGATATGTGTGTAGGAGGGCAGGGAGCTTTGGCCTGGGGCTGGATACCTCTGAGTTAATGAAATTCTCTGAGAAGTCACAGAACAATCCAGTCAAGCTCTGTGGCTCTCATGTAAAAATGGTGTGACAGAGATTCAAAAGCCTGGAGAAAACAGAGCACCTGAACAGCAATTATCTGATGAGGATTTTAAGTGCCATCATAGTTGGGCCATCAACATGCCATGGCTCTATACAAGATGGAGGTGGAGGAAAGAGTTGGTTAAACACAGGAGAGTGAGAAATTACAGAAAAAGGTAGGGCTAAAGGCTGTTCAGCAGCAGGTATGATTATTCCCAGCTTGACTAGGGAAGACATTTTATTGGCATAGATAGATGGCCACATCCATACTCAGAATTGAGATGATTTATTAGGTGTACTGGTGGTAGATATCCCTCTTGAGGGCAAAAACTGGCTACAACCTTCTTCTAATACTAATAACTTCCACTAGCTTTGACCAGTGAAAATATTTTCAGATAAAGAAAATTTATTTATCTAAATAATTAGATAAATAAAAAAGTAAATATTTTCTTAAGCAATGGAGTCATTTAGCAGAATGTTCACCTTCATTCTGCTAAATGACTCCATGGCTAATGAAAATACTATTACAAAACAAACTAAAACTGAACAGGACTCAATCAGCTTTTAAACACAATGTAAAGCATCCTGTTCTCTATTCATAAAACCAAAGAATGAAACTCCTGCACCAAGTGCTACTGAAGGGGAAACAAATACTTATGGTAGTGTGTGCTCTACAGCCTAGATAAGCTCTTATTTTGCACTGTTTTTTGCCTGAAGCGCTGCTTGGTAATGACTTACCTTGAGGCTTTTTTTCTCTCTAGAGGAAGACTCCTGGAGCAAAAGTGTAACTATTAGAAGATAAAACAAAGCTTTCCAACTTTGGAACTTCTAAGGCTTCTTCATTACTCTGTGTACTTGTGATACATTTTTAAAATGCAAGGCAGAAAGGCTAGATACACACCAAAAAATATTCCCTATTTCATTCAAGTAGTTCTAGAGGGACCAGCACTGCCTAATGTAATGGAAGTTACTAATCTCAAAATATACAGACCTGTGTTAACACAGTAAACACATCCCTTGAAAATACAGGATGATGCTTCTTTGGGCATCATATGTTTATTGTGTTGCAAAAGTAAAGAAATTTGGGGTTGTTTATTCATGTCACCTATCTGGTGCACAGTAGTATAGCTAAGTGGGGTAAATGGAGGATGTGGAATTTAAATTTTTAGTATAGGTAACATAAGATTAAAAACAACTCCATAAAGCTGCGTTCCTCTGTCTCCATATGATAATGTCAAAGAAATGTAGACTTGACCTATCTTTATGGATGATGAGGGTTCATGTTGCATAGCTCTTAGTGCATGTAGCATGTATTCATACTTCAGAGAAAAACAAATTGTTCCTGTTCATACATGGACTGAATGTAGGAGAATGTCTGCTCTTGGATTTGAGATGTTCTCACAGGAGTCTTTTCATTAAGAACTCCTAATGAGGCATTCTTTTATACGTGTGTGTGCATCTGGAAATGAAAGATATGGGGGTCAAAATCCTCTAGGACAGAAAGAGAGGGGAGTAAAAAAGCCTCAAAGTAAGAGTAAAAAAATGTTCAGCTCACACTAGAAAATACATTTTTCTCTTGAATATAGTTATTCAGTACTACCAAACACAGAGAGCAGAATCATACTCAGTTGTTCATGTATTACAAAGAGTTGCAAGAATAACTCTCAGTTTCTAACTTGCTCAGAGGATGTCTTAAATCATTTAACAATGGGGTCCTGAATTTGTGTGACTCTGCCTGATGAGACACCTGCAGCCATGTGGAGGTCATTTCTAGGTCCTTAACAGGACAATGAACCTTGTTAACATCACTGTGGAGAGAGATTGATATGGCTTTTTTGTAGTGTCTGGAGTTAAATTTAATTTTTAAAAGGTGGTTTTTTTTTTTTTTTTTTTTTTTTAATTCATTTGCAACTTCAGTTGCAAGGTTTTGCTTCTATGAATCTCCTGTACTTTGATCTTCAAGTAGGGATTTCTTTTATTAAAAGTTTTTGAGTGTCCACTGCTGCAAACATAAACTAGTGTAAAGTGCCTTTAAGTATTTTAGTACCATACTCCTGCTTATTTAGAATCAGAGATTTAAGAGACACTGCTTGCTTACTTCCACCTGTACCTTGAACTGCTCAGTAGATCAGAACTATGTACAGAATTCAACAGGGATCCACAAAGATGTTGTGTAGTCATAACGTTGTCCCCTCTTGTTAGCCAAACCCCTCTACTGATGACACCAAACATCTTCTCTTTGACTGTTGATGCACACTGACAACTCTGTTAAAATATGCTCAGTTATGTCTTTTTCCTGAGTATTAGCTGAACAAGGGATGATTTTTTTTTTCTCTAGATGTAGTCCAAATTTTTTACCTGTCAAAACATCCCAGTCTTACCCATCAAAGTTTTAGTGGACTTTTCTCCCTGTCAGCACAGTACTGTGACCTTATCTGTAACACAGGCTGCACTGCACGTGCTTTTTCTCCACATCATTGATGAAGATGTGATGAAGAAGGAGCCTCAGCATCGGTTTTCAGGAAGGTTGTATTTCTGACTTTACTGCCATTAAAAAGTGACCATTAAGCCCTATCCTTCTCTTGGTATCATTTCATTGGTTTTCAAGTCATGAAGACATCTCCTCCAGTTCCATATTAGGTTCTTTAATAAATCCTTCCCAAAGGATTTTTAGCCTTGTTCTTTTCAGACACTATTTTAGCCATGTTCAAGGTTTGTGAACTTAAATTCTCCTTTATGCAAGTCCTACACCTTTTTCAGATGACTATGTTTATCCTTGCTCTCAGTAAGCTTACTCTTTATTGCCAACTCAACCATCCCATCAGGATTGGAAATTGTTCACTGGTCTGTAGC
>VYXF01002844.1:715239-744476 GCA_013397295.1 Polioptila caerulea | reverse complement strand
ACTTCCAGCCATGGAGACCTACTGCTCTGCTTCTTGTTTTTCCTGTAAGATGGCTGTGCTGTTACACTCTATGTAACCTTTCCCATACAGCCCCACTTTGTCACCTGTGTATCTGGCTGTGCCATCCTTAAATCATTAGCCTGATAACTGTCTTTCTGATTTATTTTCCTACCAGGGCTTTGAATGCTTGTTATACCAGGGCTGTTGTTCAATACCGTACAATTTAATTTTTCCATCCCTTTCTCAAACTTCTAGCACTGACATAAAGCTCTTGCAAAGTCTGTCTTCCTTGCACTGGCATGTGCCAGTCAAGTGGAATCATGGGCAAGCTGATCTGCCTTCTTGAGTAACAGCTGAAACACCTCTGAAAAGGCTGCATACCCTTTCACAGTCCACATCAGTCTGTGAGTTTTTTTTGTTTTGAGTTTCAGTTTTTACTAAGCTTCTAATTTAAATATTAAACAACAACCTCCTAGTGTTTTCACTAGGGTAACTTGTAGGTCTTGCTCTGTTTTTGGGTAAGATATAAGCTGTCTTTCCTCATTTTCCACCCCTCCTCCCCCCCCCAAAAAAAAAATTTCCTAGTTCTTAACATACCAGTATTTCTGGAGAAGAAATAGGTAAAAGCATTAGATGAAGTGAGTTTTGTAAAGTCTATTCAATCTTATACTTGTATTTAGAGGCATTTTTATATTATGAATTAAGAAATTCCCAATGGTACTGACAGATAATTGGTACTTGGAAAAGTACCAGTTGGAAAACAACCAGTAGGGAGAAAAAGAAGTAAGACTGAGATAGTATATTCTCAGTGGCTCAGGAAACAAGAATCATCTCAAGATACTCTATGTTGGTGTATACAAGGATTTATGAATAATTCACATAATATGAGATGTGAACAGCAAAAAAAATGGCATTTTTAAATGGCATTACTAGTTCCTATAAAAGCTTTTCACAAAGTTCGATGGCAACTGCAGTAACTGCAGTTCCAATAAACTCACCTGTAGTGTGTTACAAGCACCATTCAGGATAATGCCTTCCTCCTGTTGCTACCTCAGCAAATGAGCATGTTTGGGGTTATGAAATATTGTTGGCCCCCCACCCTCCCATTTTTTCACCACAGACTTAGCTTAAAAGCATCTGACTGATGCAAGCCTTCTCGCCTTCAAGATTCCACAATGAATTCCATTATGAATTGCATCTTTTGGCATAAGAGAGAGATGGACTTGTAATGTATGTATTCTACACACTGCTGAGTCAGGAAAAGAGCTCCAGGGTGAAAATGTGTAGAATATAATTTTATGTTAATGGCTCAGCATGTCAGAGGTGATCAAAAACTCTATACAAATGCTCTGTTACAAAGCAAAGTGAGGGTAAGGTGTAGTCATTAAATGATAGTTTCCATCTGGGTATATCTCTTAATAGTAGCTAAAGAACTGATGTTATTTTGTTCAGTTCAAAAACACATCTCAAAACAAACTTCAGGTGAAAAATCTCGGAAATGCCTTTTAGATCCATGCAGTACAGTTAATAAGGAAGACTTAAACAGAAACCCATTATACTGAAATTTATTGAAATTCTTGAGCACACTATATTCATAACATTTTAGCACTTCCCAATGAGATATTTACTATATGTTTCTATAAATTACGCGTTCATTGCATAAAACTGCATTCATTTCTCTATCACCATACTATATAAATTATCACAAAAACAGATGAACCAACAAAAGATTCTTAAATACATGTAACATTGGTGGGCTGAAAATAGCAGTTATAGCTTATCTTCATGGTAAGCAGCTCTAAATGAATCCCACTTGAATTCATTTAATTAAGAAGCTGAAAAGAAAGAAAACATGATTAAGTGCTGAAAAATGCATATAAAACATAGCACAAAAATTATTTGAAAAGAATAATAAACAATGATTTCAAAACATTAATTTGAAAAGTCATTTGGCATTTGTGTAACAATCTCAAGTTTTTATATTCCATTTAGTGATTACTAAGCAAGCATGAAAGTTATCAAATAAAACATAAGTGATTGAAACTTAAATTTGCCTATTTAAAAAAAATTAAAAGCAAACCACTCTTCAAACATCTGTTCTCTTTAATCAAGTTCTGCATCTGCTCTTACTACTTGAAGTGAGAAATCTCTCCCAGGGGATGTTTCAGGTTTATTTAAAATCATCTTCTTTTACTGCTGAAGTGGCCCCAGAGTTGGTATAGAGTGATTGGCAAGGCTCTGTAGGGTTGCAGACTCTTAAATTCTTAGTGTTTTAATAAATTAGGAAGTTTCCAATGATATTGCTGTTTCTTTATACCTGTAAGGAAACTTTATATTTCTAAAATGCAGATATGTATTGTGTGTCACACCTTCCTAAGTACTTTACAAATCCCACAGACTGGGAAATGGGAACACAGAGAGAGAGGGACTTGTGCATGACTATGGACTAACTGTACCAACACACAAGCAAGGAACTACTGAATGGAAGTACTGCCTCTAGCTTTGCCTGGTAGATCTTTCAACTCCTAGATATGCACTGTGCATGAGCATTCATGTTGCAGTGATTTCACCAGTTTTTCCATTCATGGCATTAATTAATTAATCATTACAAAACATAAATGCAAGTGCCACAAGCTTAAAAGACTGTATCAGTATAAAGATGTTCACGGCTGCAAAAAGCTGACAAGCTCATTAGGCAAGACATACAAACCAAGGCAAAACAGATGGCAACTGGCTGGGTGCTGGAGGGGAAGGGATTAACAACAGGGAAAAGCTAGTGAGAACAACTCCATGAAGAGATGAATTGTAGAGGGCTAAAGGGGGAAGTAAGAGAATGCTGAGCACGTGTGACTTAAAACATATCCCAGGTCTTATATCCCATATCATATCAGGTGTAGAACAGATGTGTAAGGCCATGTATAGGAAAGGATCTGAGAGGAGAAGAGAGAGGACTAATAGTAGTGAAAAAGTTTGGAGAGAAGAGTGGGAAGGGCTGAAGATTCCAATAATCAGAGAGGTAGCACTGATAGCCTTAATAGGTGTAAAAGACTCAGTGATGTAACACCAAGGAAATACAAATACAGCAGTTGGATCAACATGCTACTACCAGAGCTATTGATCCTTACTTTCTGTCTATAAGAAAACTGCCCCTTTAGCAGCTAAGAGACATGATACAGAATATAGATAAGAGAAACACTGGAAGTTCTAAAACAAGTGTAAGAAAGAAAATTTAAGCAAAGAAAGAATAACCCTAGGGCAGAAAGCTGAAACATATGAAGTTCCATCTCAATATGAGGACAAACTTTGTTATTTCAAGGATGAGAGAGCAGTAGAACAGGGTATCCAGGGAGGTTGTGGAGGTTCCTTCTGTCAAAAAACCTGTCTGGAAGTGATCTCATTCAACCTGCCATAAGTGAACCTACTTTAAAAGAGTGATTCATCTCCAGGAGTCATTTCAACCCCAACCATTCTTTGACTCTATGGAAAACTACAAAAAGCAAAAACACCATGAAAAAACCACACAGCAGCCACAAAGAAGGAGATAGGGGGTGGACAGTTTCTAAAAAATCAAGAGTAGCAACCTGAACAACATTCGTTGGGATAGATCGGCAGACAAAAGAAAACACGTTCCCTTTTGTAAAACAGGGTGAAGCAGAACAGGAAGTCTTAGATAAATTGTGCCCCTCCAGACATAAACTAGATGGCAATGGATAGAAATAGGTAAAAGTAAATGGCAAACTGTAAGATTTACGGGGCAGGCATACAAGCCAAAAAGAGGCATTTTTAATGGTGATAATCACAGAAGGAAGGTCCTGCTGCGAGAAGAACATCCAAACTTTGTCACAGTAAGAAGCACCTCCTTCCTAAGAGACCTGCTACAGGTCCAGACATCTAGAATTCAGATCTCCCCTTTTTTAATGGATTAGAAACCAGCACTGATGTCGACACTTCCCGTAGAGAAGAATTCAGCATGCTGTTAGATGGTTCAGATGAACAGAGGGAGACTGGACTGTGTTGCCTTCCATTTCCACAGGCAGCTTCTTTCCTGAACAACATACTGTTTAGCCACATTAACAGCAGTAGTATAGAAAATACTAAATGTAAGTGCTTTGTTTTGACAACTGTGTATTATTGTTTTCCTGTCTTTTAAAATAATCCCAATTTCTGCTGTTTTAAAGAAAGTAGCCAATTTTGCTGGGCACTATAGATCAAATTGCGAATCCTGATATTTATCAGAAGTAGGTTTACCAATTCATAAACTTAAGGTGAAGCAATTTAATTGTACATGAAAGAAGCTGTTAGTATTATGCTCATGTTTATTAATAAATTTAATTTCATATGTCTGTAAATACTATTTGTTCTATGTACTAATATTTTTCCAGTATATTTCCAAGAAATAACTATTCTATTTTATTCACTTGCATTTAATTTAATTTTCAGTTTATATAGGATTTCTTTACTGAAACTAATTTAATTACCACAAGGCTAGATGTGCATACAGTGAATGTGAGTAGTTTTCAAGCTTTGGGGCATCTTGCAATTTGTGTGTCCTGCTGCATTGACTGTCCTTCCCCAAGCAATAAATGAATACTTTATGTCTGACTTAACATTTATGGGTTTCTGATGAAAATAAGGCATCTTTTATTTATCATGCTTTGCACAGCTAGTTCATATTCTCTGCTAGCCAATAAAGAATATGTATTTTCCATTCCATCAATACATAGTTCAGAAGGCTGATTATTTTTTATGGTTTAACTAAAAAAATTTCCCATTACTCTTGTAAATAATACTGAGATATAATGGCTATGAAGGGTAATTGGGTAATGAAACATTCAACTTCAGGGCAGGTTCTAAAAAAATTCAAAAGCTACTTGATGAAAAATTATGACAACATAGAATTTTCAGGTGTTCATTTCATTTAAATTGAGATTAAAACAACAAATGATAAAATGTAGGCTGGAAAGAACAATTTAATGTGTTAAGAGTAATGAAACTGTGCTAGAAGTTTCATTCAGAAAACAAAGCAGAAAAAACAATATAGGGCATTTAATTAGTTGCAGCCAAAGGTAAAAAAGAAAATATCATGATTTTTTTTTTAAATGTCAGTAAAGCATGGATAAAACTTTTCTCTCTGTCCTCTTGAAACAGTGTTACAAAAATTTACATGCCTAAAATTCCCAGTAACACAATACTGTGCTTATGTACTGATATTTTCTGTTCTTAGCATCCTCTCTCATTCTTTTTTATATTCTGTATGCTTTTTGGGCTGAAACTGCCTAAGGTGTGGTTTTCAGAGAGCCAAGCTCTTTCCTGACTAATAAAGTCAACTTAAGAGTCCATGGTTTTAGCTTATAGTGAAGAATATGTGTCACTCCCTCACTCCCATGTGTATGAGTTGACAGATGAAATTCTGTGTTGATACAATGACATTTTATTGCTCAGACACTATCTGATATTTAATATATTATTTATTCACTTTAAATACTAGGGTGAAAAGGCTTCCAAAAAACATTGTTGAAGATATATCAACACACTTGTCTTACCCAGAAAGAATTATTATGAGAAAATTCTCAACAGTACCAAAAAAAATTATTACATAAACTTTCAATAGTTAATGATATCAATTAAAGTGAAAGTTTTAGCAAAATGAAAAATTTAGTCTCATTCCCATAAAAAGGTACAGCTATGAAAAAGTCCTGCCATGGCAAAAATGGCTCTAGCAGAGAGATTTGCTGCATGCGAGCTCATCCATCATGATTGTGTTCGCTTAGTGAGTAACCTTCATGATGAGCCCCACTCTGCATCACCTTTCCCATATCAATGCTATACTGTATGAGTATTTTACCAGCATATTAATCAAACAATTTTTTGCCCAATGCTAGCCTTCAAGAAGACAATCTTGTGAAAGAATCAAATCAGATTTGGAAATGTCTGAAGTGGATCGAAACGAGTCTGTCAAAATTACTGTCCCTTCCTATACACGTGCCCTCTAAAGAGCACCTTATAGACCATATTAGAAAAAGAAGTAATGGTCTTTCTCCAGTTTTTGACTCCAGCTTTATGTTTATCCACCTCTGTTTTGATTTATCTTAGCTACATGGAGGTCACTGCAGAAAAGAGGATGCACAGCAGGTTGTGTTACTGCTTCACTTTTTACCAATGTATGACGTTTCACAAAGGGCTGACTTGATTGTTCAGTGCCAGAGAACAGAAACAATTTAGGACATTTGTGTTTTTTTCTTTTTTAAGTAAGATAGTGAAGTTGATGCCTGAGGTCATGGATATAGCATAAAAGCAATTTCAGTTTTCTTTAACTGTTGCTTTAGGCAGGCCAACATAATGTTACTTTTTTCCTGACAGATCATTAGTATGCATCGTTGTTAGTATTGTTAAAGGCAAAGCTTTACTAGCCTGAGGACAATTCACATAAAGACTGATAGTTTCAAGGTGAAATCGACAACCAGTGAAAGGATAAAGATAGACATATTTCACATCTTAAGTTAAACCTGCACTGGGATCAACTGATGAGGTGTGGAACTTCTTGGAAGATCTTAAGGAATTCAGACAAAAAGATCAATGATTTTAGTGATTATGACTGAAGTTAAAATGCAGGATACTAAATTAAAAAGGGAAAGATAAAATAACAGAGCTTATATACTTGGTCCTCCTTAGTGTTTTCATGTTCATTAAAATTTGTAAGAACTATCGACAAAAAACAGAGAGGCTTCTCTAAAAAATGCTACAGGATTGTGATGAAGATGACACATTGAGACCACTGAAGTGTCAAAGAATCAACAGTACGTTTATTTAAAATGACAACAAATTGGGTCAGAGCTACCCAAGGGACCAACAGAAATGTGAAAGTGTTAACACTGGAATGGTCCTGAGTCCTGATAATTAAATTACACATTTGTGAAACTAGTAAATGAAATTTGATAACAGCAGAGCAAAAGGATCAGCTCTAGTGATAATTTCCAAGAATTCTGCATTGAGTGAGGATTTAAGATTGAATGATTAATTTATTATCATGAAAACTTGGAACAATCTAGGACAGACGAACTAAGTCCAAAAGATCTTGCTTAATCGTGCAGAAGCAGAAACATTATAAAAAATAAACCCAAGAAAACCGCATAACACTCAGCCAGCTATTAAATGTCTATGTATTTAGGCATACACACCTTCATTTCTTTTTGAATTAACTTGATTTGGAAATTCGTGGTATTGAGTCTATTTAGCTCCTTAAGACAGGATTTAGTCTATAGATCTAATAATTTCTTCACAGTAACAACATGATTTGGCATGACTTTGTTTTATCAGGATTGTGATGAATTATTCTTTTCAGCATTGCCCTGGATTTATTTCTTTTTTAACCAGCTTTAGCATACTAACAGGTACACTTACTTTTGATATGTATCACCTATCAAACTAATTTTTTTAATTTAAACTTTTAATAGAATTCTGCCCCCGGCCCCAAATCTTGCTCTCCTTTATTCTTAGCTTGGATAATAAAAGAGAAGTGTAAAATCTACACAGGCCTCCAACTTCAGCTAGACACTCCCATTAAAAGATATTTGATATTTCAAAAAATTCTAGATTAATTGTGGGAAGAATAGAATAAAAAAATCCACGCTACCTAGTATTTACAGCAAACAGATTAGCAAGAAAAGAGGGATAAGCCCTACATTATTTAAGTAAGATTCCCAAAGCTTATAACACCTGATACTACAAGATATACTCAGTGATTAGGTTTGCACTAACACCAATGGCATGTTGGAATGCAAAGTCACAAAGTGTACTGATGCTCACAAAATGCTGTTCAGCACCAGACACCCTAGGTCTCAGGCAGCAGCCAAAAAACCCCTGTTGCAAATGTTCACAAAAGCAATGCAAGGTCTGTGCCCTGGTTTAGGGAAAACTTGGGAGAAAATTCAGCATCAACTCAGGACAGTTTGGCACAGATATATAGGCATGTTAATAGGCGATATGAATATTCCTAAGGTGAACTAAAAATGAAACTAGTACAACTCTCAGGTTCTCTTTAGTAACTGCTAAATTGCGTGGCAAGGAACATGCCACCACCACTGCCTTCTCCATTTAACAAACTTGCTATGAGAAGATGGAAGGGCACTCAGACCACGGGTTGCCATTCTTTGGCAATGCTTCTGAATTGAGCTTTGAGCTACACATTATTCTCATAAATCCTGCTTCTTTAAAGTTTAAGACTTAAGCAGTTAAGAATACCTCACACTTAGAAAAACTGGATCCTGCCTTTCACCCTGAGTCAGTCAAGCTAGATGTAATCTCCAGAGAGGATGCTGAGAGGCAGGACAGACTATCCCAAATGGCAAACTATTAATTTTATACTGATGAAATTTTGGAGTATGATGCTACTAGCCCCTTTACAGACCATTTTCCTTAGCAGAAATTGCTAAAAAATAGGAGCATACCTTGTGCACATATTGCAATGGGAAGAATTTCCTTGTCTTCAGTATGGTGTTATTAAATAATAAAATTAATCTGAAGCAACCTAAATGTCAATTAAACAGTCTAAAGAGACCAAGCTCTGTAAAAATGAAAATAGTTCTGAAGTCATAGAGCAAAAACTAATAGAAAAACATTAAGGTAATAGCTGAAATGTTACATCTAAGTTGGCTTTGCAAGGCTGAATCCTTTTTAGTGGAATATAACACAGAATACAAAACTGGCTGTTGTAACAATCTTGTGGCCTAAACAGAGAAATCTACTTTTTCACTTGTCAGAAAAATGGCAACTGTTTAACTGACAGGTGTATGCATAGTTTAGAAAAACTATAATCCTTTCTCTCCTCCACGGTGTGGCTGACAAAAGAAAAGGGTACTTTCAGCGACATCAGATCTTAGCACTGTACAGTGCTTTGTTGTGTTGTGCCCTCTTACTACATCTTAGTTATACAAAAAAAAAAAATCTAGTAAAGCCTTACAAACTACAGCATGTTTTCTTTTTTGCATTTTTCAGGGGCTGCTGCATATGTCATGTATCTGTGCTCAAACCCTTTTAACTTATCTGCTTTAACTATCATGCTAACAGTTGCATTCCAGCCCTTTTTGGTTTGGTTAATTTAATCAGCATTCTTCCTGCTTCAACCACCTTCCATTGACTTCAGTGGTAAAGATTAAAGATTGTTTAGCTGAAAGCAATTCTTAAACTTCTACAAAGCCATTACAGTCTATAGGATGAGAATTTGAAGACAGATTACCTGTACGGGTAGCCATGGTATTTGGAGCGAAATATCGACAGCAGGAAGCTGAAGAAAAAGACCACAAGACCAAGGCCTACCAGACATATTACTGGAAAGAAAACAACTTTGTTTATTAGCACATAAAAGATTTAAAACTGCAATCTCTACAAAGAATATTATTTATGTCAATCATATATAGAGAATTTTGACACGGTTAAATACAAAATGTTACTGCCTTGACTACTGAAGCCCACTATCTTCTGACAGGATTTCAAACAGATATGGAAATAATATTTATGGTTATTAGGAAAAAATAACCTGTCAAGGCAAATGTATTTTCAAAAGAAAAGCAGAAATTTGAAAGTCAAATGTATGTGGATGCAAACACCTTACTGCTGATAATGGATTTAGTAACCCATTAAATTATACAGATCAAATAATGTCATTTCAGGTATTTGCTTGTTCTTTTTGGAAAAAAAAAAATTACATTTAGAAAAATGTCCCTTGACTAATGGAATCATGTTCTCTTTAGCCAACCATCTATGGCTGAAGTAGCAGTAAAGGCAGCTTAGTAACTATTTTATCTAGTCATTAATTTATCTAGTTATTATTTTATGGCTAAAAATGTCACTGTTCTAAGTTCCAAGGCTGGCAGCCAAATCACTTTTTACTCTTAGCTCACTCGCAATATAAATCTTTGGTTCTGAAGCTAAATACCAATGAGGCAGATCTGATGCTATCCAGGTGAAAGTGCTTTGCATCTTTTCAGACAAAGTAAGAACTAACAAAGTAAATGCTTAAATTAAAAAACAAAATTTGGAACATCTTTTGGCATCCTGTGGGATAATAGCATAAAACCTTCCTCACTGTGATAGCTCACTCTATTGCATGTAAATAAATTTTTTAAAAGGGGGACATGTTACAAACTGAGATGTAGCTCATCTATATTAGATAATGTTTTGTTTCTAGTGAGCTACTTTGATTTTAAAAACTCCTTTTCTTATACTATTCCTGCTTTAGCCAACCTTTTGCTATTTAATTGCAATATTCATGCTTCAAAAGTGTGCTGCCTTTGAGTGAAGGATGAGCAAACATGAAGCCAAGGAAACTGACAATGATGCATTTTTTCATTAAAACTGACCATGTGGAAAGTGACACATGTCAACTGGAATATAAAATTTCTACAGTTATTTTGAGAAAACTAGCCATGTACAAACCTAATAAACACACTTCATTATAAAGAAATCACCACTCACAAGTATGATTTCCAAGCATGGATGAATAAATTGGAAGCATGAACAGTACAAGGCAGATACACAGAATGCATCCACATAATGGTCACAAAGCGCAAAGAGCCTGAATTTTTACTGCAGTCCACTGATATTTCAGTGTGCCTGTGTTCACAGGCCCAGATCTTACATCATATCTAATTAAACTTATGTCACTGTATCCTTTGTCATCACTGTTAAAGCTAGTTACTGTAGAAAATATTCAGGATTAATGACACATCTACAGCTCGCTGAAGGAGACCCTCAAATCACTATAGATTAGAGAGATCTCGAGCCATTCAACCAGTTATTATGAAGAGTTTTGAAATGCTTTTAAAGAAAATAGCTGGCCAGCTCCATCTGCAATACTGTGTATTACAGAGAAGCCAAAGAACTGACCTGGAAAGAAAGAGGAGGCAGTGTAGGAAATCTGATACCTTCTAAAGACCTTCAATGGCTTTTATATGAGAAAAGTAAGTTAGGGGATATAAAAGGTGCAAAGGCAGATGGGCATATTTGTTTCAGCCTATGTCATACTCAGTAATACCTTGTTTGACATAACAGTGAGAAAGTTTGCTTCTGGATAAAACACTTTCATATTCTGTGTTTATGTGATGCATTGACAAAAAAAATCTCACAAATATTCTGAGAAACAACAAAATTCAGAAAAACATTAAGAAATTGCACTTCAAGCTAAATATCTTTAGACATTCCAGATTAAGATATGTTTTGTATTACACCTACTGCTGGGTTTCCATCTTCCACTGGAGACACGATACTGGCAAGAGTACCAAATAAAAGCACTTGCACACTCTTTTGGATGTCATCTTAAATTCATTTAATGAAAATAATGTTTTGTTCTTGTTCTTTATATCACTGACTTCTGATACAATTCAAGAGCAAAAAAGCATTTATGCAATGTAGTAAAGACACTGTGTCAAGCTGTACCTTGGCTGAGAATGCTTAAAGTATTTTTTCACTGTTGTTATTTTTTCACTCCATTTGAATGCTGTTTTATCAACAGAATATTTATGCAGTGTCTTCGCATTGTTTAAGCATTACCTTAGATATAAAGTACAACTTACTTCTCCTTTTTCCAACATCCCCTTTGGAGGTAGCAGCTTCATTCAGCAGTACCATTCCCATGGTGATAGCAGCATCTGTATTGCCATTGTCAAGGAAAGCAGCAGATGTGTGGATATCTCAGAAAGCCACAAAGGTAAATCTATGAACTACAGCTTTCAAGTTCATAAAATGAAAGAAGGTATTTACATAAAACAACTGCATATCACAATCTATACTGTACTGATACACTTACCTGTGGCAAAAAAATGTGTAGGATTTTTCTTTGTGCATTCTGGATTTAAAAAAAATAAAAGAAGGTTCAAGAAGCTTTAAAGGACTTGAACAGTTATGGAATTAACCATTCCCCAGTATTTTAAAATATTCTGTATATTGGCAGCAGAGGATTTTAAAGAATGAAAATTGTAAGATCCAGAAATCATTCACTGCAATTGCACACAATCCACCTGTTATTTGACACAAACTGAAGCAGCTGGACTGGTTTATCTTCCTCTGCATTTAGATAAGACATTAACTCCCTCTTTAGTGTCATATTGCTTAATAGTTTAGCACAGAAACAACTCAGAGGCAGTCCTCAGTCACTTTCGGTGTTTTGTTGTCTCATTATAACTGTTACAAATGTGAACAAGTACATAACAATAAAACAATTTCACTAATCTAGCAAGCTCCTAAGCCATTCCCTTAATTGTTTATTTGAAACCATATAAACAAAAAGGAATGGTTACTACTGTGCATGACATCTGTTCTGGAGCAGCAGCAAGCTTGAACTGCACTCTGCAGCAGGTGTGAATCACGAGAGCCACAGGTCACAATAGCAGGAAACACAAACTTCAACACACTTTACAGATGGGCAAATAAGGTTGGAGTTTTCAACAGTACTAAACCCAGGGCATGATGACTACAAACTTCTAAAATAGGATGTTATTATTTATGCACACAATTCAAGATACTCCAAATGTGCTAGATCAATAAGTAATAGCTGCATCTTGTCATATTATACTTATACTAATTGTAATATATAAATATTTTTCATTTTAGGAATGTTCAAATGACACCAAAATGTTCAAAGACATGTGAAATTTTCATTGCAAAATTTTTATTAAGCTGAGCTTGAACAAAAGGATTTAGAACTGTCAATGCTAACAAAATCACACTTCATCAGAGATGAGCAGCCTGATTCAGGTTTGACTTCCAAATTTTATACACACAAACTGAGAAAAGTCAAATGAAGAATAACAAGATTTTAAAAAGTAAACATCAGTGGTGAAAGAGGGCAGAAGCAAATAGGAAACATGAAGGAAATATAATTTTTAACATCATCTCTTTGATACAGACATCTACCTACAGTCCTAAATTAAGCTCTAATTAAAATCATGTTACTAGCTCAAATAAAATTCTTCACCTATGTACAAGCTGCAAGGCACAGAGCCAGTCTATGAATAATTGGTTACATTCAAACCTTTCAAAAACTTATGCCTGCACCTGAAAAATTATATATATAAAAAAAGCAAAATATTGTGAAAAAACTTACTCCTTAAATCCATGATATAAAAATAGCTTCTAAAATTTTATTTGCTAAGATGCAGATTCACAAGCATATGAGACTGGGAATCTCCTGTTCTTCTGCTATTCTTCCAGTAGGGAAAAAGAACTGGGGAGAATGTAATGAGAAGTGTTAAATTCTTTATTTTTCAATGTTACAAAAGCATAAAGATGAATTAATTGAGGCAGTTGTCACAAAAAGGGCTGAGAAAAAAATTTCCACATATATTTCTACCCTATTAAGGAAAAGCCCCTAAGGTAGTATCATCTAATAACTTTATTTCACCAATTCCTCACTTAGATTTATTGTAGTATTTTTCTCCTGAGTTTAACAGTCATGGAAAAAAAAAAAAAAAAAAACAGTCCCAAGATGTAAAGGCAACTCACCAGGTGCTCTTGGGGAAGTGCTACTTTTTGCAAAGGTTTTGAAAAGCCTTGTAAATATTTAGGGGTTTTTTTGCTTCATTATCTGATGCAGTATCAGTAATGTGGCTCTCTGCTATTTCCCTTACCTGGCTGCTTCTGAGAAACAAACCAGCCACGCATTAAAATGCCATTTGGGAGATATATGCTTCTGTAACATAGTTCTTATTTTCTTAGCAGGCCATGAGTTTAATTCACTTTTCTTACCATCAGGAACAACGATCTCACAAAAATAAGTTGTTTGCTCTGCAACTGAGAATTATAGATCTGTAACCACCTGAATTGTGCTGGGGTTTTTTTCCCCTCTCTTTTGGAGCTTCACATCATTACCCCTAAAGTTTCCCTCATGCTGTCACTATTTCTGCTTCAGTTGTTGCTTTCTAACTTTAGTCACCATTGCTGAGCTTTCAGCCTCATTGGCTGCCTTTTACCTTCCACGACATCAGCTTCATAGCCACACTGTAACACTGTGCACGGTACTTGCCCCAGCTCCCTGATGCTAAAATAAAAATTCAACCTGAGTTGTCATTTCGATGTGATAATTAGCTTTTTACCACAGAATATATAGCTTGTTACTATTTTTCACTCATTTCTAACATTCTATGTTACGCCTTTACACTATTTTGATGTTCTACAATGTAAAGCAACAGTCCCAGCTCTGAAAATAATCTTTTACCAGTATCACAATTCTCTACCAGTGCAGAATGTAAAATTTTAGCAAGTGGTTACTTGGACAGTTTTTCATCTGCAAAAAAATGATGCATCAAAAGATGTACTTATTTTCCAATTCCTCTTTATCTGCCTCACTACACATTATGAAACTATTTTGAAAAGATGAGGGGAATGTGGCACTCAGATAAGCCATAGCAAGCAAATGTTTTGAATTCAGATGTTCCTGTTTTCTGATAAATTTATTCCTCTATTGATTTTTTTTAATGCAAATGCTGTTATATGCCTTCTCAAATTATTACACTTTTACATATGAAACTTCTGCTTCTCCTTTTCTCAGCTGATACATGTTTTTCATAAAAATTGAAAACATATTATTTACATAGAGCTTTTGAAAATGTTTTGAATTTTGATACAGGAAGAATAAAAGTTTTAAAGTAGGATGAAAAAGACAGTGATCATCACAACTTATAAGCTTATACAAAAAATAATCAATAGTAACAGAATAAAATATTCAGCCCTGCAAGATATTTTATTAGAGGTAGGGAAAAAGCAGACCACCAAATCCAAACAAAACAAAAAAATATTGGCTCAATAAAATCCAAAATTATAGATATCCGACAAAATGAAACTAATTGCTAGTAAATTTGGGATACTTATTAGCATACTTTAATAGAAAATTTAATCACAGAATGCCCAAACAAAAGAAAACCTGATCATTCCAAAGTTTACTAATGTAATACATAACGTATCTTTACATCACAATTTTTTTCCTAATTATTAGTAAGTGAAGAATGAAAGGAGAGAAAATAGCTTAACTAGCATTTGGTTACTTTTGTGAAAAAAGTTTGGTGGTCTCATTCATATTCAGTTGTATTTCTGCAGAGGGTGCAAAATCTGGCATTAGCATTACAAACACATAAAGAAACAACGACCTTTTAAAACGCAGATCATGCAGTTGCTTAAAAACACATGAGCAAGAAAAACTAGAGAAAAAAAATACTCACCCACTTGAGCCTGTGCTCAGTTTACCATTACCTAAAACGGGGATAGATTATCACGCAATCTTTAAAAATTGCTAGTTCAATTGATCAGACCTGGAACAAATAAAAGCACATGCTTTTTTGTCAAGGAGTAATATGATCAACAGAAAGATCTATGGTGGTTTTGTCTTCTCTCGCTTTTTTTTTTTCTTTTCTTTTTTGGTTTTATTTTTTGTTTGTTTGGTTTGTTTTTTTGCTGGGGGGGGGTGATGATTAGAACATGAGAAAGTCTTTGCTGGCCCCTTACTAGAGGGCATATTATGCTGATAGAGATATTTATTTTAACATTTTCCTACTGAGACTTAAACTTCTTTCTTTAAGATGCCAACTCTTGTATGTTTCATCTCACTGAAGAAGGACGATTCCTAAGTCAGAAATTAAAAAAATGGAGAATAGTCTGAAAATTACTTATTTGAATATGGATTTATGGATAAATTGTACACAATCCAGATGTATTTAAGTATTTTTTAATGGCCTGGAATACAGTTGTAATGATACTAACAACAACCCTGAACATCCTTTCTGTTTAAAACCTGGCTTCAGCTACACTGAATGGTTTTTCAAGAATTTTAGGAAGTATTACACAAGTCTTGGCACAAGAGTTGTCCTCAGCTCCTTGAAATATGCATCTCACAACAGTGAAGTAGCTCAAAGTTTGCATTTCAACCATTGAAATGCCAACTATACTATACCACTTTCCTTTTTGATGCTTTTTCTTCAACAGAGCAGAGAATAGGTTTCATATTAATATAGAATTTCCAATAGTGAAAAAGTTTATTATTAATTTGATTAGTTTTGGTTTCAATTTATGAACCTGTCTTTCTAATCCACAGATAATCTGATGGAACCACTGCTCTTGTGGTGCTCTTAGACACCTGAGAATGGAAAGGCCAAATAAAAGCTTCAGAAGAAGAAAAAGATTCTGGAATCTGTTTTAATTCAGCTGCAAAATGGAGCATAGAGATACCTGATTAGGTTTGTGTTAAATCACTAATCAAACATTAAGAGTTTTTCAGCCTGATTTACATCCTAATTATTCACATTTAGGATCAGCTAAAACTAACACTGGGGAAATGATTTTTACATTTATTATTTATGACCTTTTTGGTTGTAAAGATTATGTCTGAGGAAATTTCAGGTTTATTTCTATTTTTTATTTCTATATTTTATAAAAATTTTGCAAATTTTTATTGTGTAGTTTGCCCCACAATATCTTTTTCTAGCTTTACTTATATTTTATATTCCATTTCTCTGAATTTTCAAATAAATATTCAAATCACAGAAGTATAAACATCTCCAGAATAGGTAGATGTATAACAGTACTTTACTTTCATTAACGTTAAGCATACCAGAGAAACAAATAAATGAAGGAATTTCTTAACAGTTTACTTTAACTTTCAAACACAGATACATTTCCTAAAACAAACTTCATCTGAGCTATTTTTAAGTATTTATGAGGCTATATAATTTTCTCTCAGTATTCTAACACTGTATTACAATCATCTCCCTTATTTTCAAGCACTTTATTTCAAACACCAGACGTAGTATGTCTCGTCTGTTTGTTAGCACACACTTGATACTTGCATGCAGATACAATTGCAGATAGAACTCTTGCTTGCCCTAAAACCCTATAAATATTTTTGAGAATATCTCACATTTTTACTGAACATAAGTCATCATCAATATGAGTCTAGGCTGCCATTTTACTCTCCATCATTTCTAGGATCTAGGCAATACAATTAATTTTTAGCTGAATACACTTGAGGACTACTCCATTTAGTAAAAGGTATCTGTGGATCAAAAAGGTAAAACACTTTAATTTAGACTAGATTTCTGCATCATTTAGCCATTCAAGCAAATATGTTTCTTAACTATTAAAATATCCATTAAAATAATTAGCTGAACTCTAAAGAAACCCTTAAAAATTTCTTCAGCCTGTGGTCAGTGAATGCCTCCTGTTGTGTGGACTAGTAGTCAGCTATTTGCAAAAGGCAAATAAAAATGGGCCAATTCAGAGTTGGTAAATTCATGCAGAGGACACATGCCATATGTGAAAGCAGTTCATCAATTCCAATTAGCTGATGAAAGATTATGAATTATATTTCATGTTCTGTTAACAAATGCCCAACTGTAAATTTAAGGTCTCTGCATATCTCTCTCACATTTAAGGGACCTTAATGTCTTTTCTAAAGGGTCATGTTATGAATTGTTTTAAGGTCAGTTGGAGACTTAGGTAACTTAAAGCTGTCTTGATTTTTCTAGCTATGGTCTCCCTATGCTTCACTACATTTAGGAGGAATCAGAGAGCTTCCAGAAGAATCAGAATAAGTTACAAGGTTAACAGGCAGTACTGGCAGCTAATGCAAGTAAATAATAGAAAATGTGCAGGATGTTCCGCTGCTTTTGATGCTGATTTCAAAATTTAATTAGGAAGCATGCTTAAATATGCTATAATGTTGTGCTTTTAGTCCTAATTTTATCCACCATGGTGGTCTTTCTTTCTTCCTTTCTTATCCTTAAGATCAAGAATACAATAATCCCGTCTCACTGCTTTAGTTACCATCCTCATTCACTTTACCATAATCTCTGGGGACCACACAACTAGTTGAGCATACTGATGCACAAGTGACAGAATCTTACTACTGAGAGCTAAGTGAATATTATTCTACTGACTTTTAACTCAAAATTTCACTCTTATGCTCAGTGAATCTGACACACAGAAAATCATCTCTTTACATTTATCCTACAGAAGAGTTTCCTCAAACCAAAGAGACACTTAATACACTCATTTTAAACTTCCTCTGTAGGACAGGAAATTTCTTCCATAATAGGTGTCATTTTAATGCTACCAAAAAGATTTGTCCTTTTCCCTATAAATCAGTATCTGATATCCGCCTACGCAGCTGTCCCATTAAACTTTGCCTTGGGAATTCAAATTAGGAAACTGAAAAGACATTTCCATTCTTACTTAGGTGCATGTGTTTAACCAGCATCAACACTAACCAAGTTTAATAGTAACAGGGAGAAAATGTACCACGGTAATCATAACTGCTAACTCCTATAATAATGGTTTAGATTTATCTCCTGTGTAAGACATAAAATAAATATATAACTAAATAGTGTGCTTAATAACTGAAACTCCTTTGATAAAGAAAAAAAACCATGACATATTAAATTCAAAGCAGTTTTATTTCTCCAAGGAATGACATAAAAACTTGATGAAAATTCATTAGAAATACTGAGTAGTGTCTACAAAAAGGAGGAATAAAAGAATTTAAGAAATCGTTCAAATTCAACACAGCCTATCCACCATTATTATTTCTTATCTTTCTTGCTGTATCTTGATACCCAGAGCAATATTTACAGCTGAACACTGCACACTTAAATGCCTTTTTGGTCATAACAGTCATATACACTATCTGTATTCAACTGTAGTTAATTACAGCAGTGATACTGATTGCGCACTTTACCGCACGCCATTTCTCTTAGGCAATGACAGCTCTTCATTCCAAAGCTATCTCTCTTTTGCCTTTATGTCTTCTTAAGAACTCTAGCAACAGTACTTCAATATTCTTGTCTTTAGTTCCTCTTTCTTGTCCGTCCAAGAATGTCAAACTACTCAGCATTTTAAAAAATTTAAACTCGACCATTTCAGCTGACTCATCTATGACCCAGTTTCTGTCAGAAGAGGATTGGAACAATAGACACCACAAGCCTGGAATATCTTCTGCATGGGGAAAGAGAATTTTTCAACTTGGGAAGGAGAAAAAAGAATTCTCTTTGGTGAACTCTATAAAGCTCCAGATAGAAGTGAAAAAAAAGAGAGAGAATGGACTACTTCCCATAACTTATATACTGCAGTCACACAGTAAATTAATTGTGCAAATTATAGGCTAAAACAGTCCTAAAGGAATAAATTTTGCATACTACATGAAGCTTACACTGAAAATTCATTGCTATAGAATATTATCCCATAATCAATTCAAAAAAGGATTAAAAAGAAGGAAGAATTTATTAATTGATGACTAGAAGCTATAACATTCTTTATGGTCAATCTGTCTCAAAAATCCCGGAATAATTTTTTCTGTTTGGTTATTTTGTTTTGCACAATCTTTCCCTACATTTTTAAAAGTTATTGCTGCACTAATACACGTGGATGTAAATTGATGATAACTTGAGAAGATGCTAAACTTTATTGCCAAATCAAAATGTGTTCAGATATATAATAATAATAATTTGATAAATAATTTATATTAAAAAAACACTTTAAAAATCTAGTTCATGTTCTTATTTAAATAAGTTTTCTTTGTGTCATCTGCCATATTTATTCTACAGCAGTTATACTTCTATTTCTGTAAAGACTTTTTGATAAATTTTCTACTTCATGAGAAAGTCTCGATACTTAAATAATTCTACAACCCCTCCCCTAAGTATTATGTGTGTAAATTGAACCCAGTTGTTTGAAGCACTGATTATCAAGCTGATGTGGGGATATATATTACATAAAACTTCCTTCTCAATTGCATATGATAATAAGGTTTTGTTGTTTCTGGGGAGGATATAAAAATATGCCCATTTCAAAGAAAACTGAAAGCAGATTGAAAAGACTGGCGCACCTTTATGGATATAACCTCAAATTTATACCTAACTCTTATTCTGTATTAGTTTTTCTCTGGAAATAATGATAAAAATATTTTCTTTTAAGATATTTTTTTAACCTGTCGATTTATGGTGAACAATGAGCTTTATAATGTAGCATGAATAAAGGCAAAACTTGGCTTTTGTTTTATTCCTAGGCAATAAAAAGCTAAAACATAATGGATCTTCTATTCCATAGACTGTTCTGTTCATTTTTTAATGACAGCTTCTCTAAAGCTATTCCCCAATTCTATAAGGCTGGCAAAAGAAATCCACGGGGAAGCCAAAACGTTATGTCAGACAAGATTGTAGTTTATACCAGAATGTACCATGAACTGCAGTTTGGAAGGTTCAGACTGGATAAAAAACAACTTCACATCTGAAACTGTCCAAAGAGATTACATGATCTCCATCCCTGAAGTTTTGAAAAAATTGCGCCAGACAAAACAAAGAAAAACCAGTTCCAGCTATAGTGATAATCCTTCATTAACAGAAAGATTGCTGTATGTGATCTGAGACCCCTTTCAACCAACACTTTTATGATTTCCATGATTATTTCCTAAGTTAACTCTCCAATACAGGAGAAAGGGGAGCCAAAGAAAAAAACCGAGTAAGAGTCATCTTGTCAGCATAACACAAACTGCTCAAAGTAATAGCCTGGAAGTCACAGAAATGTGTAATATACAAACACCATGATATCTTGGAGATCTTTTCCAACCTTAATGATTCTCTGATATCCAACCTTGTCTTTTCACTGTTCTCTTCTATGTGCTCATGAAGAAGCAGCCCACAGGAAAGGCTCACATTGGAGAAGTCTGTGGAGAACTTTCTCCCAGAGGAGGAAGCAAAGGAAGAGTGTGATGAGTCCTCATCCCAAGGAAGAAAGAGAGGCAATGACAATTGTGACAAACTGGACACAACTTCCATTCTCCATCTCCTTGCACCACTGTGGGAGACCAGGTAGATAAATCAGGAGTAAAGTTAAGCCTAGGAGGAAGGGAGGGGTGGGGCAAAAACTGTTTTAAGATTTTTTTTTTTATTTCTCATTACCCTTCTCTGATTTGATTGGTAGTGACTTCAATTAATTTCCCTGAGTCTCTCCCTGTCCCCTATCTTGACCCATGAGCCTTTTTCTACATTTTCTCTCCCCTGACCAGCTGAAGAGTGACTGAGTGGCTTTGGCAGGCCCTTGTCCAGTCAGGGTCAGCCCACTCCTAGTGCCAAAGAAGTTCACCCCTATTACCAGTCCTTGGTGAGCACACTGCACACGTACATATACCTGGCATGTAATCAGTAACTTTGTATAGATTTTACTGAATTTAATTTTGCTTTATAAAAATACTTAAGCTGAGTATCTGACATCTTCACAAACCCTTCTTACCCAAGTCCTAATTATGTAGCTACAGCATGGAAAACCAGATCTTTATATGGAAATCATCTAGCAGATGGAGTAAAATCAATATATAAAACAAAATACAGAAATGCAAAGGAAATTCATATGTTTTCATCTAAGGTATTAAAAATTCACTTTATAGAGAAACACAATATTGCATTTCAACATCTTGCAAGAAGTGACAAGCTTACTACTACAAAGTAAAAAGAAGCAACCAAATCAAACATGTACATTACTGGAATAGTAATGTCCTGTTTTAAAATTCAATGCATCTTTTAAAGGATAAAATGAATCTGGCATATTTTTTTTCTATTTCTCACATTTTCTAACAATATTTTCTGAATAAAAAAATAATGAAGAAGCAATTGAGCAGCTCATGATTACTAGCAACACTGAACGAATAAAGCAATATTAATTTTCATGAGTAACTGTTAAACTCTGTCAAGATTTCGTGTGAAAGATTTCATTGTGAAATTTGTGTGTGGCCGAAATCTCATCTCAACAGTACTGAGCCATGAAATAAAACCTTAGAGAATTCTTTCTGCAAATGGCAATGAACAACATCACTGAAAGGATTCTTTCAGACAGCTGCATTAATGTAGCTAGACAACTTCCTGGTTTAAAGACAGTATCTGCCAACAAAAAGATATCACTTTCATGCCTCAGTCAGAGAAAATATGTCATCAACAAAATTTTTGTTTATTTTTAATATTCTCTGGTTCTGGGGTTTACTTTTCTCATTCTCAAGCAGTCAATAGGATTGTTTAGATAACAGATTTATTTAAATTGTGGCAGTTCATCAAAAGCAGAAAACTAAGAATAATTATATATTGTTAAAATATATATATATAAAAATAACAATAAATTAAATAACTAACAATAACATAAATTGCAGCTCTACAAAGGAAAGCATACAGATGATACCAGTAAGGCGCATACTCTATCTAATTAACAAGAAACTTTTCATATGAAATATGATAGCTGTCTCTGTATACTTTTTAAAAATGTAGCATTTAAATTAAGAGTCACTGAGGTTTGACTGGGCAGTTTTCAGGTGGAAACTTTACACAGACAGACACTCTATAGCCCCTCTGGGGAACCTGCTTCCCTGTTTGCGCATGCTTACAGTAAGAAGCATCTTCTTGGCTTCAGACTGATATTTCTGGTTTTCAATTTTAGTCCACTGCCTCTGGGCCTCTCAAAGGGCACTACTGAGAAATTCTGTCTCCTGCCTCTTCAGCTCCTCCAATCAGGTATCTATACACATGGATGAGATCTCCCTGGGAGTCTTCTCTCAGTTAAACAGTTCCAGCTCCCTCAGCCTTTCCTCATAGGAAAATCCCCTAACCATCTTTGTGGCTCTTTGCTGGACTCAGTTAAGTCTGCAACATTCCTGTACTGGGAGACCCAGAACTGGCAACACCATTCCAGTCCAATTGCAAATATTAGACTTGCTCTGCAAAATATGATCATAACTTTGAAACTAAATTAATAATGGCTATTTATGATGCATATAAAGTTTCACAGGTAGCAAAATGGATACCAGGCAAATGAATGTAATGAAAGTGTAATGATGGTGTCGTTTTTGGATAGGAAATGCCAAAGATTAAGGTAGATAAGGAAGTTAGAGGAAGGGCACGTTCTAAGGTAATGTAACTTCAGAGAGAGAACAAAAGAGTAGCCACAATAATAAAACTGAGATCCATCTCCTACTGCAGATTGGGAAATATTATTTTCTTTTGCTTGTTCCCTATAGAGAAAGGCATTTGTAATGGAACTACTAAACTTCAAAAATGGTAAATGGTGATTAGAGTTCTCATTCAATGAATAAAGATGATAAGAATCCGGGTTTAAAAAATCCAGAGAGAATAGGAGTTTATTAAAACTTTTACAAAAAGATACCCAACTGCCCCTCCCCTAGAAAACTCCAACTTAACTTTCTCTGACTCAGTAAGACTTAAAGAGTAAAAGAAGGTCCCAAAGTCTTTGGTGAGGAGGCGATGTCAGAACAAATGTGATCGAGTTATTTGTTTCAAGAATTAGTAGTAAACTGTTTAGATTAGGTGGGGGGAAAAATTCCAAGGACTATTGGAGGACAAATCATCTTCATGCACTGTTGGTAAATTTCTGTATGCCTTGCTTGTAAGTTAAAAGAAATAAAATTAATTTTTCATTGAATTTTTAATTATTATAAGAAAGACTAAAAAAAGAAGAAAATTAGTTTTTGCCACTGGAAAGGAAATATTGAAAAGAAAAAAAATAAGAATAGTAACTAGGCACAAGACTAATAAAGGAAATAACAAGGTGCACATAGGTGAAAAGCAATGCTAGTGTTACTTGGCAGGAAATAGCAACAATGAATATTTATTTCAACATATAATATATAAGCCAAAATACGATACCTGCTTAAATGTTCAATGATATTCACTGCCAGAGCAATTTTATTTAACAGCATACTATGCCTCATTTTGTTTTTTTAATATTTATCACCAGTTTGAAGGATACTCAGCAGAAGAATAATATGTGACTCTGCCACAAACTGAGCCTGGCTGCTTCCATGTATATAACTCTGTAAAATAAACATAAAAAACATTCCTCTTTAAGAAATCCATTGAAAATGGCACAACAAGATACATGAGAATAAAACCTGTTTTGCAGAAAAATGCAGGCAGCAACAGCTAGAAATTAATAGCACAGTTTATGTATGTAGGTTTAGTAAAAAGGAATGTTAAGAATTCAGGAAAAGCACAGCATATAACAGTAAATGTAATGTTAAAAATATGAAAGCATTATGCTGGGCTCTTTTTCACACTGCTCCTACTGTGGAATAAAGAACAAGCATTTATTTGCTCAGGTGATACAGTTTTTCAGAAGGGAGGTGATAAAATCAAGGGCATGCCTTTTTAATGTAAAAAATTATGGCAAATAGCTTTCCTTGAAGAACAAATGGTGAGAACTGTATGGCATTTGTCTTTGTCTCTTTCCCTACAGGCATATAACAATACTTTGAGGCCACTTGAAGCATGGATTATTTGTGTATTGATACATATTTATGGAAATGTACCCCCCACACACCAGTTCTGTACACAGCAATGGCCACTGACTCATCAAGTTTTGAAATTCATGGCCATCTGCGGCTCATACTTACCTAAAAGAGAATGTAATTAAAGAAACCTTTTTAAAGGACTTTTGAAGAATTAGCTATTTATCAATTCTAAAACTAAAGAAAGGAACTGGTCACATGTAAGGTTCCTTTATTTTCATACTACTTTCCTTCTATAAGATTGCTGAATGACCCACATGCAATGCACACATTCTCATGAAATTTCATTTGAACTACAAACCATGAAAACACTGAGAAGTACGATTTCTGGTTTTGCTATCTTTTCTGCTTTTTGACACTGAATCCACTTAATATTTGGAAACTCTGTGAGGTCTATCTGGCTGCAAATGCTTTAGGCAAATGCTTTAAATAAATTATTTAATAAACTCAGATTTTCTCTTTCATTTTAAAGAGAGCAAGAGGGAGGACCAGGTAAGATGCAAAGATTAAGTCTGTCAGAACAGAGGCAACCACAGCTTGAGCAAAAAACTGGACAGCCACACAATTAACAATGCCACACAACAGACAACAGCAAATATCATGGTGATAGGACTAATAGGGGAACCAGAGCCTAAGTAACTCACACTTTGAACAACCAGTCCTTTTCCAACTCCAACATTCTTCCATCTCAGGTCTTATTTCAAAGAAGCTATTTGAATTTTGAACTGGAATAATCATATCCCTAAATCAGGCCAGTTTCTTTGGTAATAACAAACAATTGTTCACTGCATGCATATTTTTACAAAACTGTGTTAAATGTTTATCTACTATTCATAAACTCATCAAATATTTAGTGTTATTGAACAGCAGATGGTACACACACACATATATGTATATATATATATACAAAATCCCACAATGGCAATGTAATATCCTTTTAAATTTCCTTAAATGCAGCATATGTTTTTGATTTCCCTTCAAGAGTGATAGTTGTCATGGCTCAGTAATATACTTAAGTATAACCTGTGCTTTTTTATTCCTTTCTGTTAAATACAAACCAGAAACAAAGTAAGGAGAAATAAGGCCTCTGCAAGTCATGTGCTAATTCTTAAGGCAAGAAGAATTTTTGGACTACCCAAAATTAAAACATGATTTCAGGTGCTTTCTTAAAACAAACATCACAATGTTTATTTTCCATTAGTATGTACAGGAAGGATGCTAGGGTGAAGGAAGCTGATTAAACTCAGCTGGGTTTAGTAATAGCCTAAAATACAAAGCTACTTCACAAAGCATAATTTGGGATAACCGAGAAATAACTCATCCTGAATATACGAGATATGACACACATCTAATTAAAAAGTGTACTGAAAACTGATCAAAAGCAGACAATTTTGCTAATAACTATTCTTGAAAATGATGAGCTGAATTTGGATTGTATGTTGAAGAAATCCCTAGATGGAGACTGTGCCCCGAAGGAGACAACAGGCCAAGTTCAAGCTAATATATATGTAGAAAGCAATGAAGCAACAGAGTAGTTAACTGCCCCAAAGAGAGAGAGTTATGAATTCCACACCATTAGGATAAGAGCTATTAATCTGCCTTCTTTCACTACATTAACATTCAGGGTAAAATTCATCAGAGAAAGGAACATTACAGAAGGCCATGGATTACTTAATTATGATTGAGCCTTTGGAATGGCGTATTTTAATTAAAGACCACCTATTTTGCCAAGAACATGCATGAGACACAAGCAGTTATTTTTTTTTTCTCTTAATTTAGTGGGAAAAAGAACCATGCAACATTCTCTATGAATTCAGATTTCACGTATTTTCCAAGCCCAGGAATAGCAGGACTTTCAGCAGTAATTACATGTTTAAAAAGCAGAAGTTCTAAAATATTGTCTCATGGTAACATTTCAAGACCTTTACATTTTAAATATGATTGCAGAAAAAGTTTAAACATTTTATGCAGGACAAATGATTCATTTAGTAAAGCAAACACTTTGAAACCAAACATCAATGTATATAAATAAATGTTTTACAGTGTGATTTCATGATCATACCTGCATTTCTCAAGACAGATTTTCTTCTAAGCAAACTATGTAACACTTCAAAAGCAGCAAGATTAAGAATAAATCTTGTACAACTCCAAAGCCCAATCTTTCTGATTCTGTTACTGCAGCTACCTATTTGAATATTATGCTTTCTTAAACCAGCAGAGTTTCACATAGTTTCACTTGAAGCATGGACTCCAAATGTGCTTTTTTAATTCCTATATAGTTGTACTTGTTCAGTTCATACAGGCAAATCAGTTTTAACTCACTTACAAACCTTACAGGGGACTTCCTACAAAGTTATTGGCCAAGTCAGGTCTGTGAAAATCTCAGAATAGTAGCCTCATCTAATTCCCTGCTTTCTTTCCATCATAGAAAGTACTATTATCTGCTGGGGATGGCACAGATTCAATGACCTATTTTCCTGGTGACAGCCAACCCTCAAAAGCTCTTCTTGCAACCAATGATGTGACAAACCTTGAGATGATACTGGTTTGGGCCTAAGTTATTTCACACGTGTGAGGATGGCTACGAGCCAGGAACATCTGTTAGCATATGGATACGATTTGCCAAATTAATAATAAACCTTTTATTGGGGCAGTGGGATGTAGTATGGGTATGAGTTTATTTTAGAGATCATAACACTGAATCCCAGTAAATCAATATATGAATCCCAATCTCAAAAACTAGAGAAAGACAAGAAGTCTGGAAGCTAGTTAATTTACTAAAAGAAGCCTCTGACTAGTCTAATCACATATTAATATTTAATAGTTAGGAAAATGCCCAAGTATTTAATGGGGCAATTGCTTTTATTGTAGATAACCAGATATAAAAGAGGAATCTGCAAATGATGCTTAATGGCTTCAAAAAATATTGTAATATTAAACACAAAATAAGTCTAAACTTACTTACTGCTAACAGAAATCCTAAATAAATGAATTTGCATTTCTAGCAAAATGAAGACCACATATGACAATAAGAAATGTGCAGTCAGCTATTTGAGACAGTATTTTTTCTAGGAATCTTCATTTTATTTAACTATAAACAGAAACAATAAGCTTCAGTTTAACACTAACCCACCTGAAATAAACAATTTCTTTTGAACAGTTACTAGCTTTATAAACATTTCTAACTCAAATATAAGCCAACAGTTCACCAAGTCTGGTGAATATTTCTTGTATTATAGTGCTAGCAAGCAAACTCTCTAGGCAACATCTCTGCCTGAAATGCCATCTAGCTTGGTTATAGACCAGCAAGACCAGGACTACACTGAAGTGCATACACCAGTACATACAAAATGGTGAGGAATAGACAGAATTATTAGATGTTGTACTTATGTACTTTCAGTAATTTTATTCTGTTTACTAAAGCACCTTACTCTAAAAAATTAGTAGGATATCTAGAAAATCAATTATATCTGGACCTCCAATAAAACTCCATGTATTTATTATTTTTTCAGCATCATTGGTATAACAGCTAACAGACTCACTTACTAAACATGACCATAACTCATATCAGCCACTTTTGATAGGGGAGTTTAATAGCTATTGATTAAATCAGCCCTTTTTAAGAAATACTTACTGTTGGTATTTTTAAAAGAATCTATGTAATACAGATACACACAACAATCTCATGCAGACTCTTTGATTCCCTCATATTTAAATTCAATTAATATGAGTTACGTTTTCAAGGCCTGAGCTCATTCCTGTGTTCACCACTGCTCAAACCAAAAACTGAGTCAAGAGACAGCAAGCAGTTTTCATAGGACTGGTTGGCTGAAACAGCCTGTGCTGGCTGCCTTCCATGAAGACCATCTGGCACCAAGCACAGAATACGAACTGGGTTTCCAGCCTCAGAACAAAAGGCGAGAAATGCTGCCTTACTTTTGAAAACTAGCAAGATGGAAAGAGTAGTTGGTATAATTTAAAATAGCATACAAATCCTGGTTTATGCTGCTGCTTTGGTTGTCCCTAGACAGCTTTTATAGCTATACTGCATCATTTAGGGTTTCTAGAAGTACTATCAAAGGAGTCCATCACTAGAGATTAACTCACAAATCTAGAAACTGTAAACACTCCACTCAGATATACAGAGGCTTTGATATAACCTACTGAATAAGAATTAATTCTGAGGGACTTCTTCCATATTTATTAATCATAAAATAGTAAGATAAAAAAAGATGCAGCAAGCCTTCAAAGAATCATACTTTGTGGATTTCAGAAAAAACTCAGAACTCAAACCTCTCATTAGGAATAAAACATTGCTACCCTTACAGCCTTAATTCCCATGTTACATAATAGATGGAACAAATGCAACAAATGTCTTCCCTCGAAATGTGCAATATGACACACAGCATCCAGGTCAGAGACTTCAACAGAGATAAGAACCCAGGATCTCTGAAACAGCATGTTGGTAGGTTGGGGAAGTTTGAGTGACACAGCTTAGCCTACTTACCTAAGGAAATAAAATTTTTTGCAATTGTGATGCCTTGCTTAATGACTGCTTTTTAATCAACTTAAGAAAAATGGCAAAAAAATCTCAGAGAAAAGTGATAATCCTGCACATTTCATTACAGCTGGACAAATAAGACAGCGGTTCTACTGAAAAAAAAGCTGTGACTAAAGTTCAGCTGTTAATTGCTGCTCTGGAGTAGGGACTGCTTGAATAATATGTGGAAGCCAAACCATGACACTTCTAGTTAGGAAACAAAAGAAATTGAGGTGTTTTTAAAGAAGAGCATTTCTCTAAAAATACAAATGTATTGGTAATAACAACGATTTTCCGACCTCACTTTCTTTACTCATCTCTTTTTGCCCTCTGATGCTGAGGACAATATGGGATAAATCTCATTAGCCACAAAAAAAA
>VYXF01002844.1:639029-715197 GCA_013397295.1 Polioptila caerulea | reverse complement strand
AAAAAAAAAAAAAAATTAAAGACAAAGTATGCACTTAGATTCCACTATATATCTATTCTGCAGCGTGGAAGCATGATGATCTTCACAGAATTGGTGTTCTGACAAAGAATGGTCATGGCAAAATAGGAAAGAGAGCTACAGCATAATGGAAAAGAATGTTTCCTTACAAACTACAGAGATGGATGAGCTGAAAGAGCCATTCAGCTAAGCACATGTTACTGGTATTATTTAAATTATGGTTTAGAATCTAAGAATAGTGAAAAAAATATTTGTATCTTTAAGTTTCTATTCTGCTGGGTCTGTAGCAATATTTTCTTTTGACAAAAAAATTACAGCTATTTTGGATAAAGCCTTCAGCATAACCTCATATACCTTTTCATAGTATTTATGACTCAAAAGATGGTTTTAATTTCCTAGTCAGGACCTATAATATTTTGTCTTTTGAAATTTCAAAGTGTTATTTCAATTGGATTTCAAGCTGTGAGGCATAGAAGGTAGTTTCACTTAAATACTGAAGTGCTGCAAGTAGAAATGAAGACAAGACTACTGTAACACTAGTTCAAAAATATGCTGAAATCAAAGGGCTGTGAAAAAACACAAACAAAAAGAAGTCTACTTTCTAGCAGATGCAAGAGTGTTAACAATGCTGTAAATGCCAAATTACTTCAAAGCTCCAATCCAATTAATAACAATGCAGAATTTAGGAGACAGTGAATCAGTCTGTTCTGATAAAGATGGTAACATTTGCATTGACATCTGATGATAAGGAAGTAACATTACTGCCCTTAACTATAAATGAAACCACAGATGATTGTTAGCGTCAGCAAAACATTACTAAAACAGTGCTGTATACAGTTACAGAGATATCAAAATTTGGCCTTAAATCAGGTGGGACTGAAATCCAGCAAGTGGAATCCTATCAATGCAAGCCATACATTCCAGTTCCAGTTGTGTCCTGTCACCAATTAATAAAGTTTCTGATAGATATGGGAGCACAACATCCAATATTAATGCAGTGGGATACTGAGAAGCTGGGTGCACAAAATGGACAGCAAAGAGTTAAAATCACTGGAGTAAATGGAGCAAGAAGTGTTATCTGCCAAACCCTTGACGTTTATTTGTGGCTCCTGGGCAACAAGTCTTCTCATCTTAACCCTAAAAGAAATCCAGTGACTGAAGTGCACTCATTCTGTGTGGTGCCTGCACTCCCTAATTCAAGAATTGTTGGTGTATCACAGAGCTGTATTTTTGCTGCAGCACAAAATGAATGAATGAAGTTGTAGTTGCTTTGGCGCCACTAACAGCTTCAATACCAAACAGAGGAAACCTAACAGCCACAATACAGGCACATGGGGTGGTTTCACATTCTCCTAATTCTAATGTCGATGCTGTGAAACATGAGGAGGCTCAATGGTGCTTATCTGGGAGGACAATGCACCTTTAATAGGCTCCCACATAGGTATAAACATTCACCCATGATTACACAAGCTGTGCTTGCCGAACTTTTACAAGCTATCTCACTCCTTCCAGACGTGAAATTAAACAAGCAAGACCCTCCTGAAAAGATGAGAGATGCATCAGCAGCAGCGCAGCAAGCATTTCATGAAATAAAAGTTATAACTCCACCTTGAGAGATATCAAGTTCAGGCAGTTAAACAACTTGAAACACTGAAGGATAATCTATTGGGACAAACCCCTCTGAGACTTGTGTTGTTTTCCTATTCCAAGAACCAGTTTCAAGTGAGGGAACTGCCATTCTCAATTTATATGAGAAAGCTCACAGAAAATAGCTGAGATGATGCAATAATCACTTTCGTTTAGGCCCTTTTTAACTTTTTGGTTACTTTTGTGGTAGACACAGGAACCTTATCATAATTGATGGATTGTTGCTTTTCTTAATAATCGGTCTATAGTAGGCTAAATTGTCATTTTTCTTTTTATAGGAACCTGCTATGAGATGAAATTGAGCTGTGATGAATGCCACCACAATTCCCTGCATTTTCAGTTTATTAATGTGATTGTGACTCATGTTTTCATTACAAGCACCTCTCATTGTTGGGAGACAAAAAAATCTTAGTAGGACTGCACATCCTATGTATTAATTAGTTTGATTTTTGCTAACTTTGTCTTTTTACTGAAAAAAATGGTGTGAGGAAAAGCTTTATGTTTATTTTATGGATGTATAATTTTATCTCAACCAAATTTTGCCTGGGCGTTGGTACAAGAGTTCATATTTGGAATCAAGGAAAATGTACTAAGCTTCCCAGTTCTTTCTTGGAAAGTTTTAGATTTATTTTGGTTTGACTAAATTTTTCAGATATATTAACAAGTGAGCTAAATAATATTAACAAAACAAAAGAAAATGTTACATACAAAATGGTTGAGTAACCCCTCCTAGACCAGAAAGAGGGACAGCCATGGACTACAAATGGGACATGGATAAAATACAGGAAAGCCTTTTACCAGCTGTCAAGCAACTCTACCAGTAACCATTTTTGGAACCAAATGCATTATCAACCATTAGTTCCAAAGTATACCAGAGTTGTAGTTCCACTTGAACATGTCTGATATACTACTGGGTTCTCTAACATGTGTCCTAAAAGGGTATTTTAATCTGACTCTACTTCTTTAAGTTGGGCTAATCAACATGGCCACTATAGTACATTCTGCACCACACACACTTCTCTGTTGTGGGTGCAACTTACTGTGGCAGCAATTGTAAAAGAATGTGATCAGGGAGATATGCTCACTGAAATTCAAAAAAAGAAAAAGTAAACTAGGAGACTTAAATAAGATAATAATTTCATTTATGACCCCACCAATACTAAAGCCGCAGTTTCTGTTTTGAGTTAGGATTAAATTACATGGAGCTGTACTCTCTGTCCTGGAGAATGGAGTATAAGCCCAATGTAAAGACGTGTTTGCCAGTAAACATTTTATACAGGAATTTTTTTTTTTGTATTTTGTATGAAAACTTCGTAAGCATAAGCAGTCTTGTTGAAGCTACACTATTATCAGTAATGTATCAAATTATAAAATCCCTAACTAGCAGGGCTCCTTGTCAATTTTCCCCTTTTGTTCACTCCAAACCAACGACTGCCTTACAGGAGTTAACCTCAATTCCTGGCCTCTCTCTTGCTCTCCTCTCTTTTCTATTTCTTTCTAATCTCTCTACCTCCCATTTTACCGGCAAATAAAATCCCTACAATTGACTTTGGCATACGGTGTCGTTTGCACCTTAATTCTGGGAGAGGCATCTCTCAATAACTGGACGCTAACAGCTTGTTATCTTCTCTCCAGTACAATCTCTCTCATTTGCTCTTTGTTTTTGGTAATTAACACTTAAGATCATAAAGAAGCAGTCATTTGGAGAGAAGTACTAAGGAAAAATACAGGCTTAGTATGATTGTAAAAAATTCAAACTAGAACTGAATGCCTAAAAAAAAAAAGGGTCAAACCAAATTCCTAATAAGTTTTGCTGCACTTGATTTAAAAATTTCTATCAGTATCCTAGAGTAGGTCTATACTAATCAGAATTGTACAGCTGAGTTATTATTAAAAAATGTGCAGTGTTGCCCAGAGCAAATTTGCATGGTATATTAGGTCTAGTTAGCAAATTAGAAGTACTGCTGACATGACATAGCAGCTGAGTAAAATGAAGCCTTTAGTAGGACAAATTGAGAATACAGGAATCACTCCATGTTTAGAATATAAAGTTTGCGAGCAGGCACACCTGACAAATAGGAATTTATTTCACAATAACAAACTCTGAATCCATGATTTATAAAAAGCACTTATAAGAGTCACTTATTTAAAATCATTGCTTAATGCACTGGCAGATGCTTCCTAATTATTAGAATAAAGAGTGAGAACATTTTTTTCAAAGGATGTGCATGACATTAAGCACCTTGTACTTCAGTAACTATCACATTTGTGATGATGTCTTTTATAAAGTTTTGTTTATGATGTCAGGCAATCACTGAATATAACATAAACATCAGTAACTAAAAATTTTATGTTACAACCCAAAACCACAGACCTATATGCTGTATTATCCTTAGCAAGTATTCCAGCCTGAAATGAATACAAATCAAGTACTGCTGTCAGGAAGACAAGCTGCATTTCAAGTTTCTTCCATCCGCTGTTGCCAAGAAAAACACCCAAATAGTCAAGCACGGAAAAGCAAGAGAAGTTTTATAGACATTTGGAATTATCATTACATTCAAGCTTATAATGAAATTTTTTAAATGCTAGCTTTCCTAAAGAAGCAACATTAATACATTAACACCTAGAAGAGGAGGAAAAAAACCTTAATTGAACAATGAATTACCATGTATTTGGGACAAGGAAAATTAGGAATTATTTGAAGTGAAATTAAAAAATCTCTTAGGATATTTTAAGGGCTTATTCATGTGAGACTTTGATACTCGGACTACAGTTTGCAAGGAAGTTAAGAATATTACAAGGAATTTATTGTGAAATTGCAGTATGCTTCCAGCTCAGAAAGGAGAGAATAAGCTTAGTCATTTTCTACAAATATCAGAGTTATTTAATGTGCAATTATTATGCCTCGATTCATAAAATAACAAAGTTGTTACTTTTCAACACCATAAATATTTTAAAATAAATAAACAGGTGACTGCAGTCAAATAAGTTTTTAGGCCAAAGGCAAAAATTATATAATGAATTTCATTAACAAAGATTGAAATGCAAAGCAGAATTTTGAGAGCAAAACCAATACCTCATGAAAAACAATTCTCTTTCTCTGCAGTAAGAGAAGTTACTTAGCTTTAGTAGAGTGTGGCTTGCAGGTAAGTACTACTAAATTGGGCAAAGTTGTTGAAAAATAAAAAATTCAAGATGGTTCATTTATAAGGACAGCATATTAATTAACCATAAAAAGGCAAAATGCTGATGTCAAAAATACAAAAAGGTTTCAACATATGCCTCTTTAGTTTATGCAAGGTATGAAGCTCTAGTTAAAACAGCTCAAGGTGACTTTTGACCTAAGCAGATTCCCAGTCCCATATATTTGTAGAAGAGCAAAGAAGTTTCTTTGTACCTGAAATAATTTGGATGAAATAAAGATTCAAAAGAAGTCAATAAGCACTTTGCTATTGATTTCAATGAGCCAATATTTCATTCTGATGGTTTATTGCTGATAGAATTTCAGAGCATTAATATTTAGAAAGATATATAGTATCGAGTAAGCCACTTAATTGCATAGAACAAACTATAAAGTAAAACCATTTACTCTATATTAAAGAATTTCAATATAACATTTATTTCTACATAACATTTAGCTGCAGAAGGCTAAACTGCCTGTCACAAGAAAAATCAAGCTTTCAATATAGAAGAATAGGTTCTGCAAATAACCTTGGGCAAGAGATTCAGTAGGTAAGCAGCCACATTTTTGGTGGTTATAAATGCCTCTCCCCCAAGTTCCTTCTAAATTGACCTGGAGATTAATTATTTAGTGAACCAAAATTTGGCTTGCATTGAGTGACTGAACAAGGAAAAACATGGAAGAAAAGTTTAATGACATCCTCCTAATGTTCCACATTCAATCTGGTATCACACACTTAGCAGTTGAAGTTTCTCTGAGGTGAGGATTTTGTCTGCTTGTTATGAGAATGCTTTTTTAATTTTTTAACATGAATGAATATAACTTGCTTACTCCAAAAGGCAACTAACATATAGAGCTCTGACTTTATGGCAGCGTCTGCCTCAACAAGGAACAGTGAAGGCTACAAGCTTCTATATATAATGTATGTGCTCACCCTTCACAAAGATTATGAAGGGAAGGTCTGATCACACACCAGGAAGAAAACAGTCACAGTCCTCTAAGTTCTACTGCTATCTCTCAACTCCTGCTAGTAGGAGGCAAGTTTCTGCAAATTCTATCTAAGCATCTTTTACATGTCCTAAAACTCCTTCATGTGATATGCAATGTCGCATCTGCCTTAATAAAGTAGCAAAATAGAAGCTATTTTCAGCACTAGAAAATACATCTCTATGTCTTTTCTCAAGCAGTTTAAGAGCCCCCCATTAGTGAACATCTTTTCTGTTTTTAAGTATCTGTCTCCAGTGATCTATATTCCCACAAAAGTTAATCTGAACAGCTGGCATGCATTGCAACTGCATGTATTAGCACAACTGTGTATTGCTCCCTACCAGTCCACATCTCCTCTTCCCTTCCTCTTTACACCTTGCTAACTCCAAAGAATGTGAGCTGGTATATACCCCATGTAAATGATTTAGGCTCTCCTTTGAAACAGGAAAACTGGCTAATAAAAACTAAGAGAAGCTTCAAATATGGATGTCAATTTTTTAGCTATCTTAAAGACACTATAACTTTATTTTTAAAAGTTAGTCTGTGATATCATAAGTAAAACACTACCAGAAAGCCTGTGCTGCTGTCAGAGCATTTTTAATAAAATTTATTTAGTTCCCTATGCACCTGGAACTTTGAAGACAGTCTTTCGCATACACATTGGACAAAAAATAAAAAAACCAAAACAACTACCTTCTACAGCAGAAAAGCTTAACTGAACCACTATTATCTGAATTACTCTGGTAGATGACAGTCTCCAGAAACTTCCCCAAAGAACACTGTTCTTTATTATTATATGAACTAAATAACTGAAAGAAAAGTTGGATAACAAATGAATAATCTTTCATGTCTTCTTGTGTCTGCATTTTCATTTCTTTCAAGTGTCTTCACTTGCTTTTTACATTTTGGAACCTTCTAGAACTACTAAATCTACCAACATTCAACCTGTTAAGGTATGGAGAGAAATATGAAAATATATATTTTTTAAAAATGTTAGTTTAGGTATAGTATTTTAACATTATATATTTTTATCTTTTTTAGTGCAATTAATTACTCCATCAGGAACAGGAAAATTGAGAAAGAATGCCCTAAACCACTGCTTCAACCATTTGTGCTTTCCTGAAGGCAGCTAGATTGGCAAGAGAAGAGATAAGGAAACTAAGAACAGCAAAGCAAAAAAACCCTTAAATTTAGCCTCATTCTGTAACATGAATAGCCCAACCTTTTGTGTAGCATAAAATATGTGTTCTTAACCATGTACCTTGCTAAAATCAGTAATAGTCTGACAGAAGCTTCCAACTTGCAGAGTTCTTAGCACAACATCCACAGTTGATCTAAAGGCCATTGTATGAATTAATTTGGAATCTTCCTGTCAAAAACAACCTATTTGTTATCAGCCTCTTGAGTGATGCCAACAGGCAACTTTTTAAGATTTGGGATACTGTTAACACACCAAAAGAAGAACTATCTTCAGTGATAAAAGTTTCAACCATCGCAAAATATGGTCAATTTTGTGTGATACTAACAAGGTCTAGCTTTCAGCACAGTCACAATTCTGCCTACACAAAATTCTCCAGGCACTTAACATATCTGATGATTTTTTGATTTTCTAAGAATGACTTATTAAATCTTAAGAGTTATTTTCATACACTTGAAATACTTGAGATTGTTGGTGAAAGCTTATGTCCTGTCAACCTCTATTTGCTAAACTATACATTAGAAGATCAGGATTTCTTTTCAGTAAAATATAAATGCTACAAATACAAAACATATAAATGTTTCAAAATATCCAAATGCAGTAATTATTCATAAAGCTATCTATATCTTTTAGTTGAGATAAGACATCATTTTTGTAGAGATTATCTCAAATAATAGGTGAAATATTGCTAACAGTGTCCAATAAGTCAATGGAAATGAAAAGATAGTCTTCAAAACTCTCTACAGTCCATTGGTAGTGGTTAAGCCCTTGATTAATTTCAGTGTAACAATATTGAAGTGGGCCACAAGAAAGTTTAGCACAATTTTATTACCATGCAAAATTTGCACAATACTTTTGAATGCACTGGTATTTTGTGCATTAGCTAGCCCACAGAAAAAAAATTACAATATTTAAGAAACAAAAGTTATAATCCCATGAAGAGCTGCTCAAACCAATTCTCAAAGATAGGGCTTAAAAGTCTAATTAAAAAAAAAAAAAATTCCTATGATGGTGATCGCAAATAGCATGTAATGGTATTGGTATATTATACAGTGTGCTAGTTTTTATTCTGTATTTCACATTCCAGAACTAAACTTTGAAGTTCCAACTGTTTGGTAATTCAACACACCCCAGAAAGAAACATATATTTAAGGTCAATTTCCTAAAGAGGAGGTTAGAAATGTGTATGAAAATTACTTTTTTTTTTTTTTTCCAAAAATACTCATAAATCTCTGAAAGACACCAGTGTTATTTCCTACTGTATCAGGACTGACAGAAACATTCAGAATTTATTTTAACAGTCTGACATATTTATCATTACATTAATATCAAAACTGTATTAAAAAGTGAATTTCAGTACATGCAATGAGAAATTGGCTACACTACAAAAGCACTGATAATAGTGTTATCTCTTCTGTTCCAGCAAATATAACTGCAAAGAGGAAGCTTCCCTCTATTGACAATTCAAAGCCTTCTTGAGTATTCACATTATGACTCTGACACTTGCATGACTGATAAGAGACAAAGTCAGAAAAAGTTTGAAGGTCATTCTTTTGTCTCCCTCAAAACTGGCATTTTTAATACCATCTAGCATGCCTTTTCTGGAAAACTCTTTCTTTGGAAATGCACTCTTTTGGGGTAGATATTAAAATGCAACACTGCATGACAGAAAGTATTCTACTCACTTTTTTTTTTTTTAACTTGCCATATTAAAATAAAAACTTCAGGAATAATAGAACTGACCTTTAAAATTAAAAGAAGCAGCACAGGGATTAGGAAATATACCTATACATACAAAATGTTTGCTAGTTATGTTAAAAGATTAAGATTTTAAAACTGATTATGTCTAGGATCTAAGTAGCAACTTGAATATGTATTTTCACTCAATTTCCAAAGAGTTTTAGAGAATTATAAAAATATTAAAGGACTAAAAATTGTGTTGGAAAGTCAGGGGAAACAGGATAAAAAAATATTTCTATGGTGTGACCTGTGAAATACAGAAAAATTGTATTCACAGAATGTTAAAAAACTAAATTACCCTTGTAGTATATTAAAAATTAATATATGACCAAGGAGACAGTTTTCAATCACTGTAATACTTCAAAAAATTACAGAAAATCCACACTGAAATGTTTTTTTACATACCAAGGATGCAACATATTTTTAAATTATTATCACACATAAACAGCATTTAAGTTAGGTTTATAGTTTCTCAGTTGAGAAATTAAATTTGATAATTAAAGAAAAATTATATGAAACTTGTCTTTTAAATTAAGTTTTAAAATTGAAATATTCATTAAAATTATTGTGAATTTGAGTTAGCTGTTAATTACACATAGACACCCTCCCAATTCCCTACCACTTCATGTAGATTCTCTTCTCAATACCAAAATTATTTTACAAATTTGGAACAAGGAAGTTTACCCTTTGGTATATTCATTTTCTAAAGATTCATTTAAAGAGGGATTTTTACCATCAATAAAAAAATTATGAGATTGAAGAGAAAGGATCTCCAGCCTAAGTAGACAAAATATTTTCGTATCCAATGTACAGCCTACTAAAGCCCTTAACTTAGGAAAGCAAAGCATTTAAGTCAAGGTTCTGAGAAGCCTACAGACATTCAGTCTTTTCAAAAATAGAGAAAATATAAGTACAGTGCTACTAAGATAAAAGCAGACAGAACTCAAAGCTGTATCTTAGCTTTTGTTCATATATACATATATTCGCAAGAAATTGACATATATTTATCATATACAATATCATATACATTTAATGATCTTTTAGCAAGTATTCCTGGTAAAATATAAGACACACCTTCTCTTAGCAATAGGCATATCAGATACTAATCTGTGACTGAAATTATTTTCATGGAACTAGAGCCTCTTGCACAAAATCTCTCTTTGTATCAGAATGAGTTTCGAAATTTGACTGGAAGAACACCACAATTACTGATACAAAGGTGCTTATGTTGAGCTGCTGTGGACCCAAAGACTATGTTTAAATCAGCAAGAGTGCCTATCAATTCTTCACACCCAATAAACACACTACACACATGTCAAATAGTTCTCTATTTCACACTAGTTCCTCTTTGGTCTGACAGACTGAACAAACCAGTACCATTTGGGAGTGTACAGGCAAGTTCCTAAAGTTCACCTTCTATCATTATTTCAGGCAAAAGGATCATAGGTCATGTGCCCTGTTTATTTTAAACCAAAGTACAGAAGGTGGGAGTTAAGGAATACAGGTACCAAAAGAGCAGCTCTCATCTGAACTAGGCACTGCTGCGAGCGAGTATTTCACGCTTTGGAGGAGGAAAATGAAGTCAAGAGATAACTGAGACCCCACTCATGAAGAAGGACACTACAGAGTAGAAGAATTGAAAAACATTCAAAAAGAGAACTTGTGGTAGGTGAAAGACTAATTTTCTAGGTAGAGTGGAAACAGACACTACTAAGAGCAGACCTCAGTGATCAGTATCTGACACCTGGCTGATTCCATTTTCAATTACCTACTGATTCCACAAGAACCAATAATATTTTAAGTGTCTTTTTGATATAAAAAGGGGCACTGTAAAGACACAAGAAGCACAATAATTTAGTAAAATAAACTGAAATAATGATAGTAACATATTTTAAACTTTCAACTTAAAATTTTTACATTTCAAAAGAGCTCAAATGAAATGAAAAATTAACAAGGGAAATCACCCACCCTAGAAAACTTTGGTGAACCAAGTCAGAGGTTAACCATTAAAGTTCTTTAAGATATCTTGAATCTAAATCCCACACATCTTAAAAATAAATAAGCAAATAAATAAATTATTGACCTTTTGGAGAAGAATTCCAGAACTAACCTACAAACAACCCCATATGGAATATAATGAACAACCAGAGCTCAGAAGGAATGGAAAGAAAATAACTAGCAAATACATTTCCCTCTTAAAAGGTCAAGAAACTTGCAAGGGGCAAAATAAAAGTTGCCAGGAAACAAACTGAGGTGGCCCCAGAAGTGAAATGCCAACAGGTAGCTCACATTTCAGTCATTACAGCAGAGAAAAAGAAAAAAAGGTAATAAGCAGTAAATAGTGGTAATAATCCAGTTTCCTAATTCTGTGAGTGTTTATGATGACTAAAAGGAAAACAATTGTCCATAGCTGACAGAATGCATCTATATCACATATAACGTTGCAGGAAAAATAAAAAAGCAGAATTCCATGTACACTAGTACATGAGTTTTAAAGCCTGGTAAGAATTTTAGGTATTGATTCGAGACAAATCTCTCTGCCCAAGTTAGTGTAAATCTACAGAAGAGCATACACAGAAACCAAATGCATCCTGAAAAGAAGGAAGTAAAATTTCAGTAACATGAAATGTTTCTGAATAAATTTTGATATAAAGAACAATTAAACATGCAAAGGAACATGAAAAATGAGATGAAATACAGCATACTTGATCCTAAGGGATATGTTGCAGACGCATCAGATAGAATCTTTTTTTTTAAAGTAACTAATGCTCCTGACAAAAAAAAAATTGCTACTATTTATCTGGACTTTGGCATTTCATTTTGTTATATTTAAAGGTGTTAAAAAACAGGATTAGAATAAACTCTATAAGCAGTTTGAATAACTGGCTCAACAGGAGACAGAACAGGCTGTTTAAAAATACATAAAGGAAGTCTATATCTTGGGACTAATTTATGAAATTTTAAGTTGATGACTTGGGTGCAAAAATTGGTACTAATGAATTCAGCTGAGGCCAGAAAGGAACTGAGATAAAACCACCACTACTTTACATAGGAAGAACTGGAAGTCATATGCCTCGAAAGTCAGAAGGATTTCCAATCCTGTTCTCATTGTATGAAAATAAGAAGACAGGAAAAAGGTATCCATTTTACAAATAGGGGCTGAATGCGATTCATTACTGGGAACAAATAAGTCAAAACCAAGGTAGGTACAAAGTGTTTCATGTATGATCCACCCAATAATTAAAAGCTTAATTTGAATACAAAATGTGGTACAATAGTACTGCAAAATGAGGCTGGGAGCAAAATCTTAAGTGAGGGACTATAATAAGATATATTTGCCCATGACTGGACAATGCATAAGGGCCCTCTTGCTACTGCACACTCATGCACTATGAACTAGGCTTTAAAGGTACTTCTGAGATCACAGCTATATAATATGGTGGAGATGGAAAAAAAAGGGCAAAAGAGAAAGAAAACAACTCAAACAAATATTTTGCATAAGGACTGAACTTGTTAGCTTGGCATTTATGTTAATAACCCAACTGAAGAGAGGCTTATTAAATAAATCAGCAGACATCTACTTGTCACCTATACCAATAAAATCCAGGATTATGCTGGAAGTTATTTCTGCTTTTTGTTTGTTTTGTTGGGTTTTTTTCTCCAGTTATTCTTTTATTTTTCAAATTGTTGTTCTGTGTTTACTATTCCAGTTGCGATGTTTATTTTCAGGATGCATTTTGCCTTGTGCTATATATACTGTCTTTTTTGGAAGATAGCATGTTCAGAACACAGATGTTCTTCAATCAATATAGAAAATAATCCTCTGACTAAGTGGTTTGAACATGTCTTTAACCTGCTCCTTCTAAATTTTTTTTCTTCAGCTTTAAAGAAGCTTGTGTGGAGGGATTTGTTTGTTCTTCACTAAATGAAGCTTTCCAATATTTTAGCAGAGTTAGGAAATTTGCAAATTAAACAAACAGGAGAGGAATCCAGAAGAAATACAAATTAAGGTCTTTGTACTGTTTTTATTTTTGCAGTTACTCAAGTTTTGCAAAGTATTCGTAGACCTGAATTTGATCCAGTGGGTTTTAAAGTTAAGAACAATACAGTAGACCACAGGTCTGCATGAGCAATACCTGAAGTGGCATATACATTCACTTCACAGCCTTGTGGCTCTAATTAATAATAAGAGCTAACTAATAATAATGTAAGTGAATAATTATTGGGATTTTAAATGACTAATAGCATAATTTTAATTCAATTTTGATCTGAAATAGATTCTTAAAATCTATTAAACTGTGCAGCTGATCCAATGATTGCATTATCTCCATTTACTGTAGCACACTTCTAGCTAAATGCACATCCAGTTCTTTACAGGGCCATACAAAAGGGTTGTGGGTACTATCATGTTGTACAAATTATACTCCAAATAAGACACTTCCCTCCCTGCCCTCCTTTTGGTAATTTCCTCATTTCCAACATTAAGAATATCTTAAATAACAGCACTGGACAAGACCAGATAGCATTTATTAAGTCTTTATAACACTGATTGAAGTGTTCTCTGTCTATAAACAAATTAGACATCAATAATAGATCTACTTTGATTTTTTTTTTCAGTAACTCTGGTATTTAGCCATACAAAACTATGGAAAAATTCCTACTTTTATACATCTAACAAGGATTACTCAGGTTAATATGAAATATTGAATATTTTTTTTTTCTTTGAAATGCATTTTAGAACACTAACTATTAAAAAAATCATAAACCAAATTCTTCTTTCATTCCATTGACCCATATTAGAAGAGTGAGAGACTGGCAAATGCAGACAACTTTCTTCTTTTAAATGGTAGTGCTATTTTTATTTAATGTAGAGCATTTTGCTATGCTAAGTGACCCCAGGACCTGTAAACACAAAGGAGATTATTTCATGCTTTTGTTTACTGCTCAAAAGCTAGACTTGCAAGATTGTCAGTAAAGAACTCTTTTTAATTTGCACTGTACTTGAAGTTAAAGCGCTGCAGCCTTTAACGGCTTTGGTTTAAATATTAATGCTAGACTTCTACGGAGGTGAAAAATACCTCCTTTTTGCAGTACAAACACATACAGAAAAACTACAATCTATTTCAAATAAATATGAAAGTTTGATTCTGTGAGTACTGAATACTAAGTGTAGGTGATGCACATAAAATCTGCTCCTCAACCCACTTCCGTACATAATATTAGCTTGACACAAGATGCCTTAAAAGAGCAGATGAATCACAGCAGTTATGCACAAGCAAACTCTCCTAAGATGGGCTATAATTCTGCAATGTCTTTTTAAGTGACAGTCAGAAGTGTTTGTGTCTAAAGGCTAGAGTGAAACAAAAATAATTTCTTGTTGAAAAGCTTGTGTAAAGCTTACTCCTTTTGTGAATTTGCTTCTCAACAATTAGACATAAAAAAAGTTTGAATGCTGACCAAAAATCAGAGTAGAAGTTAAATTATGTCCTACTCATACTCCAAGAAAAGGACAAAGCACTTTGAAAACAATAATTCCCTTACAAACATTTTGGTGACTTTTTTGGGAAACACTGCTTGCTGCTTATATAGCAAGACAATTGACTTAGCAATACCTGTTTCTAAATATAAGTATTTATAAAGTTACAGCTGTGTAAGCTATTCTTGAGCAAGATCTAAATGGAACCAATACAAATCAAACTTTTCACTCAATAGTTTAGGATAGAATCCCAACAGTTTAGCTTGAACACGTCTGTCCTTTGGACATAACAGAAGAACAGAAAGCTTTAATATTACTAACTAACACATGTCGTATGGTGTTTCTGATAACATGAGCTTTATAGAATCTGCAAAATAGTTTTCAGATTTCCAGGATATTTTACAGTGACTACTGTGAAGACAAAAGTATATATGCATACATTCAAATTATTTTATAATTATAGTCATTACAATAAACAGAAGCACAACAGCAACCAATGAACATGAGATAAAGAAATTATTAATCTGAGAAATCCAAAAAACTCAGTAAATCAAGTCCTTAATTTATTGAAAGTTTCTCATTGTTTGTTCTAAAGCTAGAAAAAAAAATTCTTTCTCCTATTGAAGAATTACTGTGCCAAAAGAAAAATGAATACACACATGTTCCTCCTTCAAGTTGATTTTCACAGTTGCTTTGAATAGGTCTCCTGTAATAAAAGTCACGAACACCACCAACTCCTCCTCTGCTCCAACCAAAAACACTCCAACTACAAAAACAGTTGAACCCAACAGTCAACTCCTGCCTTTACCAGAGCACCTACTTTCACATTCTGTTCATATGTATAACCCTGCCAAGTACCAGCTTATTCTATTTTAATTTTAGTGCAGGAATAGGTTTTGCCTATCTGAGTGCACCAGCTGAAGTCAAAACTGATTCCTCAGCTACCAGGGTTCAGACTCTATTTAATCTTAATGCAGTTTTGCTGCTAGGAATCAGGGAGGGGGAAAAAAAGGAAACTACCAAGAACAGGACTTTTTTAAGTCTCAAGCCCAATGGAACAAATAACAGTAGTTGCAGAATCCTTAACCTTGAGAATATTTATAATGCTTCAAAAGAATATGTAAGGAAAAGAATTAAAGCAGGTATGTGTGTCTATTCCTGACTACAACATATATCTACAAGATTTGTGCAGCATCTATAAATAAAAAAAAAATTAAAAGTCTTATTAATTATTCAAAGAACAGAAAAACAAAAAACATATAAACTGCCACTTAATATCCAGGAACTCAGAAATATTTGATATCTAATAGTTGAGGTATATAGTACCACCCTACTTGCCTTTGAAAGCTCAGAAGAACAGACTGCATGTACAATAAAATCTTTTAGTTTACCTTTTAATTTAGTCCTTATGTCTTCTTCTACTGTATCTTCCTTCAGGAACAGTCAGTTAACATGAAATTTAGCCAAAGAAAGAAATTAATGCTGGCACCAGAGCTAGACAAAAAAACATGTCAGAATATTTTTTTTTTCATGAAAACATACAAAAAGCATTCTATATTTAATAAAATATCAAGTAGCAAATAAATATTGCCTTGCAGGAAAAAAACCACAAAAAACAAACCAAAAAACCCCCAATCCATAAACCCAACCGAAAGTTTCTTATGTTCAGGAAAAAAAAAAAAAAAAAAAAAAAAAAAAGAAAAAAGATATCTTTCTAAACCAGAGATTATGGGTCAATTAGTCCACGAAGGACTATCTGAAGTATGCTGCTTCATTTACATACTCAAGTGCACATTCCTTCCCTTGACATAGTTCACAGGCACAAGAGAAGTGAATCTGTTACATTGAAATGACAGCATTAGAGCTAAGTAGCAAAACTATATGGAAAGGCAAGAGCTCACCAATATAAAACCGACCAGCTCTAGAAGGCTCTGAAGTATAGAAAATATTTTGAGACTTTCCTAGTAGTTCACAAGACCATTCCCAACTGCTGAAACTTTTCTTCAGGAAAAAGAACATCTGCACCCTAGTACTATAGACTGTTTCTACCGGGAATAGATAAGATTCACAAAATAATCCATCAAAAAGAGTGAAAGATGGTGTTACACAATACGGAAAATATATTCCTTTCCTCTCCTCTGCCTTCCCCAGCCTCCAAGCTGCAGGATTTTAAAAGAAAACAATTGTTTAATAGGTAGAAGAAGAACATCTGCGTGGCTCTATTGAGAGAGCAGAATCTATACAGAGAAAATCACTGACCACTCCAGGCATAATATTTTCTTGTTTTCAGTGTGGATTTTTGTAGTCATACCATAGCGTCACTTAAGCAAAAGGATACTGTCAGAAGCTCTGAAAAGCTGTACCACTGATCTAAGTCCAAATTTTATTAAAGCCAATGTTAAATTCTAATTAAGAACTCAGCTAAATCAGCCTTACTGAAGAGAAGGATAAAATGTACCTTGACTGTTCCTGAGGGAAATTGACAAAAAAATATAAAAATAAATTAAAAGGTAAAATTAAAAGAATTCTGTGGATGGTTAAACACTGGAATAGGTTGGGAACTCTCTAATAGACATTCAAAATTCTTTTAGAAAAAGCTCTGAACAACCTTTGAGGAAGCAGCTGGATTACACAATCTTCAAAGTTCCGTTCCAGTAAAAATTATTTTAATAGATAAGGCTCTTATCATATATACCTCCACAACCAGTAAAGCCCAGGAAGACAGAAAAACTGGATTCCTGCCTGGGATTTAAGCTGGTTTAAAAAAATGGCTCTTGTTCTATTAGTAACAGAAGAACATGAATCAGTTATTCCCATGTGCTATTCTGGTTTTCTACCTTAAAATATATTTTACTATATTGCATTACCGTTCTATCTTCAGATACTTCAAAAATTCATGTATTTCAGACGTCTTGATTTCTGATATAAGAGCTGTTCTGCAGAAAATAGTTCGTCCAAATGAAAGTAAATGGCTTATAGCAGCCCATTTACACATATCAAATGGAAGGCAAAGAGTGGGGGCAAGGGGTGTTTATTATGGTAGCTGAAAGTGGTATCAGTCAATTAAAATTTCTGTTGTTACAGGAAGCAATTAAAATCTAGTAGGCTTTTAAAATTTTTATTTTATTTTATTGAATGTTATCATGATAGACTACTTATGATTGCTTGTCTGAAATCTGGGCTTACTTCATGAGAACATGTTCCATCTTTTCTCAGACAAAAAAACCCAGCATCAGAATGTGAAAACCAGCAACTATGTAAACTTCTACAGCATGTATGTGTCCAGAATTGATCATTTAAGAACACAGAGGTTCTAATTCCTCATCTCAGCAACACTTCTGTCTTGAACATCTTCCCACCTCTTGTCCCCACAATTAAAAATGAGTATGAAATATTGTATAAGGTTTCCCTTTTCTAACGTCAAGGTAGAAACACAGGTTATACAGAATGCCAGATAAATCACCCTTGCAATCTCAAAAACCTTATGCTGCCAATTGATAACTTTTTTTGACTAAATCAGGACAGAAATTTAATTTAAAAGCTTTAGAAACCCTTTACTTCTCGTAGCTTCTGAAGAGACTCACTGCTTTGAGGAAAGCTATTTATTAAAAACACTCATAAGTGATGCACTACTCACTTCAATCCAGAATGCCATTATAAATAATTGGTTATTCCAGTAAAATATTAAGATGTATTTTCAACAGTACTATGGCTGTGATTAGTGGCAACAGGTGCACCAAAATATTGCTGTGGTAAAAGTCAGGCCAATCTGTATACCTTATGTTAGGTACTGATAATAACCTGTATGAACTCTTTAATTATCCAAAAGCAAGACAAACATAATAAAATATCACACAGTAATGGACTTTTGTATGCATTGCACTGCTACCATCAGTATGGCTACTTTTAGAAAAGTCAGGCATTACAAAGACAATCTTGGCAAACTGTACTTCAAACATGCTTCTGATACACTGAGGGCCAAAGGACAATGAATTTACTGTGAATTACTGAGCTTGAAAGGGTGAGTTCTTTGAAAACGTTTCAAGAAACAATTCCATATATTTTAATTAGATTCATATCAGAAACCACAGAAGAATTAACCTTGGTAAGTGACATTTTATCCTGCTTAGCAGTAGAGGACTAGTGCAAATTAAGAATCCCAATATTCTTAGCATAAAATTTTCAGAGTACCTTTGTTTTGTATTGACAAACGAAAAAATTTTTCCAGCTGTCAAATGTATTTTTCATTTAACATGAAACATACAGATTACTACATAACTGTATCAGCAAGAAAAGTGAGTAAAAATCAGTGGTTATAAAACTACCTTACAAAAGTAGAGGGAAAAAACCTGGATGAATAAGCTCTATAGTAAACAAATATTTATAATTAATGTGATATTAGAGGGTGGTCTATCTAAAATATCTATCTTTTAATATACAAACTGCTTCCTAAGGACACAATTTGTATTATACTGAAGGACTTTCATCAACCTCTTAAATACAAGACAATAAAAAAATCCAATTAATATAGTGGCATTATATATATTTTCCATTTCACAAAGCATCAATTTATGCAGGAAAACCACCTAATATCTGATAATAAAATACCATATTTTCCTCTTCACACAAAAACTTTTCTAACTTCCAATACTTTCTTTTAAGAGAAGGAGAGAAAATTATGAGCTTTGGAAACCATTTTAATTCAGCTTGTCCTCTTCCCTGTTCTCATTTAGAGTAAATTTCAAACCATTTTAAAGATGCAATCTTGAGCATATTGCACAATAAAAATTTTAGAATTTGTATGTGTAATAATAATAAAAAAGGCAGCTAACTCGGACAGGTATATAAATATGCTCTTTTAGCCATAGCTGCTATTTGTTTAAAAGCTGATGAAAATCTAGTGAGAATTCTTTGCTGTTAGATCAATTAAATAGCAGCAGAACTACCTCTACAGAAGGCTCAAATCCATGTAATTGCTTTCTCCATTTCTACTTCTCTCACCACCAGCTCTATACAGATCAAGCTCTGAATAAAAATCAGAAGTCTCACAAGACTTTACACACAGACACCAACAGAATGTTTGTCACTCTCAGTCCCAGTAAAACAGATTCAGATTTTAGCATAACACAGTCAGTAAGGGTCCAATCCTAACAAAATTATTTGGCAAAACATGGAGAACTCTAGAAATAAAAAAGAAATAANAAGGCTCAAATCCATGTAATTGCTTTCTCCATTTCTACTGCTCTCACCACCAGCTCTATACAGATCAAGCTCTGAATAAAAATCAGAAGTCTCACAAGACTTTACACACAGACACCAACAGAATGTTTGTCACTCTCAGTCCCAGTAAAACAGATTCAGATTTTAGCAGTCAGTAACACAGTCAGTAAGGGCCCAATCCTAACAAAATTATTTTGCAAAACATGGAGAACTCTAGAAATAAAAAAGAAATAAAGTACGTGTCAAGACAGAAGACTAGCATAGTTTCATAAACCTAAACCAGAAGTGAAATAGCAAACGATGTTACTGCGTGATTCAGCTTTCTACATAAAAATGGATGCTCTTCCATGTGGACTCAAAACCTGAAATTAGTTGATAGCAGTACGGAACAAAGGAATTACCCACAACAACGGCAATAAGAAAGACTATCAGCTTTACAGAATAGACCATATTTATATTTTATATTTATAGAAATATAAAAATATGATTTCAAAGCTTCAAAGAGGACAATCATGCAGTTAAAATAGCTTAGGCAATAATAAACACAATGCAAAAGCCAAAAGTTTTAAGAACTGGTGATATTACGTGCACAAGATACTAGCAAGAGTAAGTAGTGCTGTCTAAGCAAAGGAAACATCTTTTTCATCTTTTGAAAAACCCCCAGGAATTTAAGAACAAATTAAGTGTCATCTAAAATTAAAGCAAGAACAAAGCATGTAATAGGAGATATTTGAGGCAAAGAATAGTCTATGAACACAGAGTATTGCCACTTTCAAAGTCTGTTAGCATATTGGACTAGTATAGAAACGAACCACTAACGTCTGTGAAATAAGAAAACACTAAAAATCCATAATTTTGAACCTAATAATAGAACCATTAAGCTTGCTGAGCTATTCTATGTGTTTTCTTAAAACCAGAAATGTCTGTGGTAAGACTGTGAGCAAAGTTTCAGAGTATTACATACAAGTAGTCGTTGCAAAAAAACCCAAAAAACTGGCATGCAAATTTGGAATTGTTACTAAATGCTAGAAATTGGAAAGAAAGTGATGAGTTAAATTTCATCCAGATGTAAAAACAGAAGTTGCTGACAATTCACAGTGTTACAGTGAGTTATCATGGTTGAATAAATCTCACAGAAGGTTAGATAAGCACATTTATTGCTTCAAATTCACAGAAACACAGATAAGTGTTGGAAAATGAAACAGGAAAATGTTCAAGCGTTATTTGAAGGAGAAAAACCCAAACCATGATGTAAAATAGGTAAAGATTTACAGCTTACTTATCAAGCTTTCAACATTTCTAAAGTTAGAGCTTTAAATGACAACTATACTGGTCAGTGATAGCTTAATTAAAGCAGGATCTTGGTAATCCTGCATTTATTTTTTTAATTCTTAGAATCTAACTGGTTTTACTTACTGTCATATACAAAGCTCCAAAGAGGTCAGAGCACTGGCACATGTGAACAAGGAGAGACAAGTGAATCAGAGGCACAAATAACTTACCTGAAGTCATAAAATGCATCAAAGCCAGAAAATGTTGGCCAGTACAACAGATTAGTATCTAAAATTTAAAACCATCTTTACCACTATTTCCACTAATTAGTTGTGTGTACTAAGGTTCCCAAAGTAGCACTTCAGACATGCAGGATATGAGTTCACACTCTGAAAACGCCGACAAGCCAGCACAAATTCAGGAAAATTTCATAATTATTAAATGTAAGGTATACTTCCAAAACAGGGGCTTAAAACAGCCAGTGTGTGTAAAATTGGATTGTTTGTGTAATTTTTCACAAACAGTGCTTTTGTATACAATATTTCTTCTTTCTGTCACTCCATAGAACAGTGTCATAAATTTAACACTGCAAGGCAGGAATGAAAAATTCCAAATTTCATAAACAGTATTTTATTGAGATTATTTATGTATCATCAAATCTATTTCTGAATAACAAAGTTCAGAGATGAAATCCTGTCGTATTACAACATCAATATTCTGCTTCATTCAGGATAAAACACAGATCAGTAATTAATTTCAAATCATCATTTTTTGCTACTCCAGTGAAGATATGACACAAAGAGAGCTTAAAATAAGTATTTTCTTTAAGATGTAATACAGTTTCCTTCAACTAGTGATGGAAAAAACTGAAAATAGCTCAATGGGCCATGAGTTATGAAAAAAAACAGGAGGTCAATGCAAATTCTGTAGATTCCATCACAAGATGGAAAGTGGTAAATAACAAAGAGTGATTAGGGACTAGCCAAGGTAATTTTTAATTTTCTAGTAGGCAAAGAGAGTTCATTCTTTCGAGATCTGATGAACATTTTCTAACTTGTGAGCAGGAAGAAGCAAATAAGGTAATCCTTTAAAGGCAGCAGTAGCAGGATATAAAAGTAACTTTGGCAACAGTCAATGGTAACCTAGTAAAGCTGATAGAGTTTAAATTGAAGGAGCACAGAGATAAAGGACAAAGCATTCTATAAAGTTTAGTGGAAGAGCTACAGACATAATGGAAAATGGTACAAAGCACATGAACATACTTGGCATCTCCTTTTCTAGAAAAAATGATTGGGAAAGGAAGCTAAGAGGATACAAACCTCAAAGATTTGTGTAAAAAAGGGTTTGTGTAGCCTAAAAGAAGGATTGTAGCCTTGTTTTCCATTGTGTGAGGAAGCACATCTCTACAAAAAGACACAATATCTACATTTATCTTTGGGCAGCAGGAATTGTGTGGTATGGAAAAATTTCTAACACAGTCACTACAGTTAGGAGCTGCAGAGAGAGAAATTTGAACAACACAACCATCCATTTCATTGCTCAAATCAGAAATGACAGCATCTTCTAAAGATCTGAAATTCCAAAACAGACTCTGCTTGCAACTAGATTTAAGACTCTGACAGACTTTCACATAGACCTATGGAACTGCAATTATTTGCAATTGTGGCCTCACTGAAGCAAGTGACTGTCTACACAGCAGTTCCCCTCAAAATAAAATTAAAATAACCAACTCACCACTTGTCCATTCTGAGGATTTTTATGTGCATATGGTGGTCCACGGATGTGATTCCACATCTGACCAGATGTCATAGCAAATACAACGCACTAGAAAAAGATAGAAAAACAATATATTAAAATAGAAAAACAATATAAAAACAGCAAAACAAATATTCATTAATTTACTGCGAGGGATTGAACAGAAAACCATTCTGCCAGTTATTTTGCTTTAGATATGCAATTTTTTTTCACTAACCAGACACAGTATCTACCTCTATTTGAATTTTAGGATATATCTTCAGATGTGTTGCTTTCAGAAAATTCTTAAGGAATTCTACCATGAGTAGAAAAAATTAGTTAGCTTAAGGCAGATTTTCCAAATCTCACTTGAAATAATCCTAAATTTATGTGCCACATTTACACACCTACATGACATCAAGTACTTGCAGCAGTAGAAGGCATTCAATGCAAATGTTCTGGAAATTAGTACTCAAGATTTATAGAACCTTCCATGAAAATATTTCTGCCTCTAAATCCTATACAAATATTTAGCTTACCTTTTTGCTTTCACATGTCTGAAATTATATATAAAGTAATATAAAAAATCCAGTTATTAAAAAAAAATCTGTCTTATTTTATGAAATTCTCATGATGCATCCTAAATGACTGCAATTCATTTTAGCTATGACAAACAGCAATGGTTGATTTGCTGGAAAGGTTGAAAATTCCCTACAGAAAAAAGTGTGAAGTTAGGTTAGAGATGTGTGACAACTGTAAAACAGAGCTTAATTCTTGTAGATCATTCTGCAGAATATACATGGCAAACAGCAGTCGTACCAAGAGTCATTAAGACTACTTTAAAGAGGAAAATACAGTATTTTTGATTATCAAGTGAGAAAATAGGAGAAATGTATCATCTAAATATGTTTTGTTTTATCAGTATAGATAATCCTTACAAAAGCTACATTTTAAGTACAGTTATGTACGTGCTCATTTTTCCTATAAATCAGTATTCCCAATAGCATCGTAAAGTCATAAGGATATAGGCAGATGGAACATGAATGTAAAAAAAAATTTGTACCATAGTAAGTAGCTAAACTGGGGTTTACTTAATCCTTCAGAGTGTTTTCTTTAAAGAATGTTTAGTAATATGTTTGTGAAGAAAGTATAAGCTAGTGTAGTTCTTTATCCCTATAAATGCAGCATTGCCACCTCTAGAAATATGAACAAGGCCTTACTACAGAATCTTGTCAAGCTATATTCAAATCTGTCTTGGCTTTCTTGGCTTTGGGTTTTAATTTGGGGTTTGGGTGTTTTTTTTGTTTGGTTGGGTTTTTTTGCTGTTGTTGTTTGGTAGTTTTTGGGAGGGGATTTACCTATTTAGCTGAAACAGCAATTTTTCCAAATTTTTCCAGGTGATCATACGTAGTTCACATTACGTTGGCATATNTTGGGAGGGGATTGACCTATTTAGCTGAAACAGCAATTTTTCCAAAGACCAGGTGATCATACCTAGTTCACATTACATTGGCATATTTTTTTCTCCCTATTCTGTTTAGGATGAAATAGATAGGACCAACATATTGATGTAGTACAGTCGTGATGAGATGACAGGAGAGACAGGCAAAGTGTCAACATAGACTACGATGTGTCAGTATGAAATGACAAGAAAGGATGCACAGAATTACACTGGAGATCCCAACCCTATAAATATTACAATAGTGAATAAAGAAACACAGACATGGGAGCTTGTCAAAAACAGTTTTAGTGCTAACAAAGAAAAGAAAGGATAAGCATCCAATGTATTTAAGACCACCTTGATTTATCCCACAAATTCTGATGTAAAATGTGCTTGTAGTCTGTAAAGAAGTGCAAAGCATGAAATAGTCCCAAGTGGACCCTAAACCAAGGAGGAAGAAAGCAGCAGCATCATACTCCTGCCAGCAGAGACCATGAAATGCTGAAAATTCAGCATAATACCACATCACCCCAAAGCAAAAGAATGATCGCCAGATCCAGAGAGAAGCAGTGGAAGAGTAACCATGACATAAGAGAAAGGCAAAGATACCAAGAAGTGCATGCAAAATTATTTAATTGTGGTGTTATTATTGAGACTTCTCTTGTAAGAGAGATAAAAGATACATTTTCAAGTACAGTTTAACTACAACTTTTTTGTAGTGTTATTATTTTAATTACAATAAGAACAGGATCTTACTTTTAACATAAAATGTGTTTCACTTTCCTTTCAACAGGATTTGGAATGTTACAGCATAATAATTAACATGGCAGATGAAGACATACTGGTAGTGATTGCTAGAAAATTGACTGCATTTTAATTAATAATATACAACAAAATTAAAAGAGTATACAGTGACATTACTGGGAGAAGAGTAACATAGTTATTTCTATACCTTGCAGATTGCTTTAGTAGAGAAATTTATACTGCAATGTTGGGGATGAATCACATAATAGATAGCTTATGTGAAAGCACAAAAGTGTAGAAATTGAAAATGTAGATAACAAAAGTGAGGTGAAACATATTTAGAAAGGAAAGAAAAATAGCTGAAAAGTCAAACATCGAAAGATAACAGATGCATAGAGTACACAAACTGAGTTTCACTCTCTGAAAGTGTGTTTTTCATGAGAAGTAATTTTTCTCATTTTTAAATTAGTGTTTGTAATTTATATTCTCTAGGGTCAAATCTGCTTCCATATGGAAAGATCAAAAAATACTCTACCCTATTTTATATATAGTCATATATTTTATAAATGATGCATCTCCCAAATTACTGAAGATCTTTGATGCTTTAAATGCCACACTGTGAGACAGTATAACATCTAACAAAAAAGTAAATCTTAGACACAAGAGTGAGGAGAAGAAAATATCAAGTACAAACATAACTGAAAAGCAAGGACTCAACAATGTGGTTATTAACCTAAAGGCATCTTTCATATTCTTTCAGTTCTCACTGTTAGTGAGAACTGAAAAAAACTAATTTGGTCTACTACACACTGGATCTACCATGAATTCCTTCCATCATGTTGCTTTTTATGCTGTTTTTCAAAATTACTTTTTCAGCAGCCAAAATACATTTTCTAGGTTATCTCTTGTCCTTTTCCAATTTGCACATATTTTAACTATCCTAAGGACAGAGCATTTGCATCATATTCCTTATGTAAGAATTTAGTATGTTACATATAGTCTTTGACATTAAAGCTCATTTTGCTGTGCTCTTTATTCTACAATTACAATCATCTGTGTAAAAAACCAACATTGGAAACAACACACTCCTACTGTTTGTAAAATATGCACCATTATCTGTAGAACAGATGCAGGCATCTGTAATTCATCACGCTGTTACACAATGCTTACCATTCCAAATGGCATACTTTCCATAGGATACTATGCTTTAGGATCCAAAAGTTTCCAAACTAATCAAAACTAAGAGTTGATTTTTCCCAGTTAGAAACTTTGCCAAATTAATTCTTACAATGATCAACTCGTTAATGAGTTCATATTTACTCTGATATGCAGAGAGATGGTACCTTTCTGCAGTTTTCTTGGATCTTGCCAAAGGTCAAAGGATGAAAACTGGAGTAAATTAGAAGATTCAAGTTGAGCACTTATCTCTGATTACAATGCTACTTTTCTATAGTAGAGTCTGTATTTCAGCAGTTCTACAGAGAGGAATACTACAGACACACCTTTCATCCATCTGCTCTTTTTCTTCTCCTTGTTAGACTCCATGAACAGCACTAAGTGCTGCATGCCACCTGATTTATCAATGGAGTTCAGGGGTTTGTTCAGGGTTTAAGCAATTTTAAGAGCTTCCAGATTTAGATAGCTTATTCTGCATCTAAATGATAAAAGCAAGCAGAGTATTTGGTTCTGTAGCCAAATACTGGTGTATTGGCTGGTGTAGTAGAAAGGAAAAGGACAAGGATTTACTACAACACAGTATGGTTCCAAGACCAAACGCCCACAGGATTTCTTCAGTGACAATCCAGTCCACCCCTATTACCAGTCCTAGATGAGTACAGTCTATGTGTAGATGGATCTGCTGCAGGATTTTGTTAACAAATCAGAAATGATGCTTCCTTAATAGCTTCTATCCTTAGTTTCACTAAGCTGAAATGCACTTGTGGTGCATCTGTGTGTAAATCACAAGGTTTCTAAGAACAGATACAAGATAAATTAAGCACCGAGAGTCCCAGCAGAACACCAAATTGCGAGCAAGACACAACTTCACAGATCCATAAGCAAAATTTCTCAACCGTTCTTGGTCTTGCAAACTTTGCAAATTATTTATTTGAATTTAACACATTCCCTTCTCAAAGGCCTAAGTTTGGTTTAACACTGTCTTCTAGTTCATTAAACAAAACTGCTAGAGACTTAAAAAGTCATTTAACATGCATTTTGAAGAGAAGCTTCCTATCAGCCGATACTACACAAAGCCAATCATTAGATTTCTTTGCATGTTCAGACCCAAGAATATGGAAAACACTTTGTATTGTAAGAAAAATAATGAAATTTTAGATTCACTTATGAATATCATTAAATTCAAGCATAGGTTCAATAAAAAATGGACACATGACAGGTAGTTCTACATTTTATTTCTATATTGTTCTGTATATGTAAATTCTAACCATTTCAGAATTCTTTTTTAAAAGAAATTTAATCCTTTCTTATTCAGTTTAGCCTTGCTTTTGCACTCAATGAAGGCTCTCATGCTGAGATCTGTACTCCATTTCTAAATTCATCACTTATCAGAATCTCCAATGAGAGATATACAATTAAAGGACAGAGTACAACACAGAAGCAAAGACAATGGATTTCTGTATCTTTAAATGTCCATCTCTAAAACCTCTAACTATAGGAAGAAAAGGAAATCAACAATCAGAATTTATTGATATTCTTTTGAGATGCCTAGCTAGTCACACAGAGAAACCTTAGTTTTTCTGTGTATTTGTGAATAAAGCACATTATTTTTTTTATCCTCATTTTCAGAAAGGGGTGAAAAAGTCACTAGTAGCCATAAGAGCCTCCAGGCTCCTTTGGACCAGTAATTGCTGATGAATGTACTATGTGGTGTAAGTCCTGGGCAGTGTATCCTCACAATTCTCATACCCATGAACTGTTATGAGAACAGTAAACACACACTTTGTCTCCTCATTCATAGTTTGCCCAATAGAGTTAACTCCTAGGCAGCTGCCTTCTAATCCCAGCACAGATTTTGTCCTCCCTGATTCCAGAGGTATATAGGCAAACCTGAAATATACACATAAAGTAAAACTGAGAATTACATGCAGAAAACAACCAAAACCAACAGCCTGGTAAAGAAAATGCTGTCAAAAGAACTCAAGCCAACAGAACAGAAACTCTCAGCACACATACTATTGTCTAAAATGAAGCAATTCCTTATCTAAACTGTTAGAACCTTGCTTAGTTTATACCATCTGACCTTTTCTTCTCTCTGCTTAAGAAATGAAGAGTCTTGAAGAGTCTGAATTGCTTCCTGTTATCAGCAAAAAAAGAGTCTTTGCAGGAGTCTGCAAATATCTAAGGACTGAAGTCCTTCCTCGTCTTTGTGTTGGCTTGTCAGAGGGAAAAATATCCAAAGATGAATAGTAGAATTTGAATTAAAGCCCAAGATAATCTAGGGGATAAATTTTGCATGTGATTTCAAAAGACATCTTTTGGGATATTATGTACTGGGACTCAGTGATCCTGGTTTGCCATCCTAAGTCTTCTGGGTAATGTTGCAAGTGAAAATGCCTAAGGCATACAAGATACTACAAGAGCCTGCAGTGCTTTAATGAGGGGATGAAACCACAAATATTGCTCTTGTGCAATCTAATGATAAGGGCAGAACCAATTCAGTGGTCTTGTGTGAGCTGGCATTGGAATCAACATGTGAGATGAAACCTTGCTTCTGCAACTCTATCAAAACTATTGGATGCATCATTAAAAATTACATTTCTGAATATTCTTCTTAAACACTACTGGAAATACTGTCTATGAGACACAACATTTTTATATCAATGGAGTTATCAAATTAACATTTCTGGGATCCTCTGTAAAAACAGCATAGACTCTTTAGGCTGAGAATTTTCTTTTAATTTTTAGCAACAGTTCATTCGATCAGGCAGAGTGACACCATCCATTTTTCATTTAAATAAAAAGTATGCAACTTAGTTTTTCTTTTTTCTTTTTTTAAGATTTGGAAACATAAAAACTGTTCAAAGCAAATTGAGAAGCTCAAAAAAAAAAAAACCTGAGAAAAAGAAAACGAGTTAGGAATGATACAGTTTTCTGCCACTGAATGCCAAAATTTCTATGAAAAAGTTTCAGTTGAAATTAAAAAATGTTATTTTCATTATGTTTAATGAGTACTGATTATCTAGCAGTACACCCAAAAAGCATTTAAACCCTGAATCTACAACTTTTAGAAAAGTGCTTTTGTGCTTTCTCAGCTCTATACCATCTGAAAAAACAACTGCTAAAAAGAACAAAATAATTGTCAATACTTCTGTTGAAAACATGGTCTATCTGTAGCTTTGATATATCTTGCCAGGATTTCTCTTGTTTAATTTGGTTTTGAAAGTTCAAAAAGGAAAAAATATTCATGAAGAACATAATGATTTAGAAGTAAATATTTACTACTTATTTATACCCTTCATAACAAGTATTTCCCTAGGCATTAATTTCTCTCCTTAACTAGACACCATCTTATCAATTTTTCCATTTAATGAACTTTTATCAAAACAGAAGCTCTTAAGTTTTACTGGTAGAAAAAAAGCACTATGTAAGAGAATTATAACTATACAATATTGAATAGAATAATTACATTAGTGACGACTCATTTTCTTCTATGAATTGTAACAAATTTTAGTCATTAACTGAGGTCACCTGTCCAAAAGCCTGTAATCTGGAGTGTCTGCTGATTCCACCGAAAAAAAGTCATAAAACTAGCTTGTATGTCTGTGCAGGTCTGGATAAAATCAAAAGGACTTCTGGTAACTATGATCTTTGTTAAACCATCACTTTACAGGATATGGGGCTTTTACTACATTGTGAAGTCAGAACAATAACAATTAAAATAGTGAAGAGAAAACGAGATGCCATGATTAACTACAATATCTTGACTTTGCATGACTTTCAGATACAAGACCATTTTCTAAAACATCCTTTAAGTGCTATTAATGTTTAAAGTAAACAATTTTACAGGAAAAAGTATTAACAACAACATATGGCATTACTGCCATTTTAGTTACTTGTTCGTCAATATAATTGGCAGGATGACCATTGCTGAATGACATTAATACATTTCTTGAAATATTTGATACATTTGGACTTATCCTCAGGAGTTCAGTTGAATGTCATTATAGGTTTTCTACACAGCAATTTACAGTTTTGTTAAGATGGGAATTGTTGAGCTTCTGATAAAGAGAACAGCAAACATTCTAAGACAAAATTGATGTGTTCATTTTCTCAATTTAATTAGGAATTTAATTACATCTTCAACTATTTATTGCAGCTTGTAGTAGAATGATTCCACAATTTGAAGAACTCATTTTTAACCTCTGCAAGACAAAAACAACCCCACAAAATATTCAAACAAACTTTTCATATGAGAAGTCTGAGTCTGAGGTATGAAATTAAGATGAAATTGCTGTCTCCAGAGATAGAGTGCATGCTTAAACCAAGGAAATACCACTGATTACATATCTTTATTTGATTTTTGACACAAGTATCTATTTTTGTGTGATAATTATTGTTTCAGTCAGGTTAGTGCTAAAGATTAGAAATCAAAACAAAAGTTAGACTGATACATATCAAATGTGAGATTTCTGGTGGTAGAGCATCTTTAGAAAGTATTACCACTGAAAAATAATGGTAACCTAGAATTGCATGTGGAATTAAATATGGAAGACTTTGGGAGAGAAATGTCAAAACTCTGTGCTAGATCTCAGGATATTCCAAATGACATCCTGGAACAGAAAAGACATTCTAAACCTGGCTCTCTAGATCAAAAGGAAACTTCATTCTACTTGAAATGTAGTCTTAGTGGTGGTTTATTTGAAAACTTGTTCTGTATCCCTTGCTCAATGTATAGCAGTAGATTAACAAACCACTTAAATAAAGATGTTTTCCAATACTAGTAGGAAAAGCTATGACAGCAGATGAGAGAAAACAGCATTATCAGTAGCCATTATTCAAGATTAATGCCAAATGTTAAAGAACTCTGAACAAAGAGCTGTCCTTAAGATCTTATTATTAATCTAGATATAAAAATTAGAACTCACCAGATACTAGGTAATTTTATCTTTGACCTTTATGAAATAAAGGCTGCCAAAGTCCCATCAGCTGACAGTACCACAAAAAGAAGATTTCTTCTCACATTGTTAAATCGGAGCAGAATAGCAAACCAGTAATATGATATTGAAAAGGAAAAAACAGTTTTAGGACAACCTAAGTCTAGCAGAACTAAAACACACAGAACTATAAAATAGCCCCGGTTGAAAGAGACCTCAAAAGACCACCTGGTACAAGCTTTCTTGGGAAAAGGAGCCCAGATGAGAAATAAAATACGAATGCTGATGTACAAACAAAACTCATATTCTATCTACAATCCTAGCCATGTCCTTTCATGAAAGGTTAATTCATATTGATACAAGTTGAGAAAAAGTCTTTAAAATGATCAAGGGAATAAATAACCATTTAAATGGCAAAAGAATAAAAGCTTTGTTTATATTTTAAAAAACATGTGGATGAATTTCTAAAAAGAACTATTCTCCATTAATATAAATACTAGTGCAGTAAAATGTTGGATTGGACTCAATAATTACAGACACTATACTAATGTTGAAACTCATGCTTCTGAAGCCATGTCTCTGAAAAGCAAGCCTTTGATGCTGCTCCTTGTCAGTCACAATGATGTCAGAGAAATGAGTGCTTGTTGATACACCATCTAACAACATCTACCATCCCTGAATACTATTTCCTATCTAAAACTGAGACAGCTGACTAAGTTGCACATCCCGCATTTTTCATCAGTCTACTCAGTTATTTGAAAACCACCATGTAAATAAACACACTGCAATACACTATTAAGCAAATTAAAGCTTCACTCATTATTTATGGTTTTGAGGATTTAGTTGACTAATATCTCAAACAGACTTGGCTAGATCCAGTCTTTCCTCAGAGATAACACTAGCATCATCCTAATCTCATTTAGGTTAACAGTGATTGTTAAGGTCAGTACTACTGAAACCAGTTTTGGAAACAATTGCCTCTTTTTTTTTCTTTCTCAGATTGTTTATCACTGTCTTACAAACATATAAGCCTTTGTTTTTTTCTCAACCTTTCATTACTCTAAAGTGATATAGTCTGACATTAATATCTACACTAAACCAATTGATAAACATTTTGGATTTTATCAAAAAAGGGCAAGTTGAACCATCAGTAACAATTACTGGAAATATTTTCATATTAAAGTTCAAACAAAAACTGCAGCTATCAGAGAACTTCCTAATTTTCAATGAGTCACTCACAGTAACTGATACTCACTTCTTATGAGAATTAGACCCAAAATCTGGATTATGAATCTTTTTGTGACAGTATCTTTCTGAACAATGTACTAATGCAATGTTTATAAATTTACCAAGTAAATAACTATAATATATATGCTAAAATAAGAAATTAATAAACAGCATAATAGTAAGGAAAATCTGCATACCAGAGCTGCCATGGCCCAGCCAGTTTTGTTATAGATGAACTCTAGATTATTTCTTCGCAGATATAACAAGCCACCAACAAGAGATACCAGAAGAGCCAGTGCAATTGTACCAGAATAGTTAGGAGGCCTGAACACTCTAATCTGGAAGGAAAAATGCAAATACAGATTGTAATAAATGTTTACATACAGATTATCTTCCATGTAAACATAATGGAGCCCCTGAAATCTGGTTTCAGAGTCAGTAAGACTAGCCCCTAAATATAGTTTAATAAGAAAAAATAGTACTTTCTTTAATAAGCACATATTATGAAAAAAGTTTGTGTTTAATTATGAACTGTGCAACTCTGAAACATTATTTCTTCAGCAGATTTTCAGGTTGTGTCTGAACCTTTGAATTTAAGTGTTTTGTATAAGGCTTTGTACAGTACATTTTATTTATTAACAACTAATTATTACTGCTTGTTTTTATCCTGAATTAGACAACATAGAATTTAACAAAGCAAGAATGGAATATAATCTGCAGACTGCAGAAGTTCTCACAAGTACCAAAAATGTTATTTTTTTAACGTGTTGTAGAACCCTCACTCTACAAAGAAAGTTATTAAGGAAAGATGGAATTTATCATCAACCTGTCTCAAACCACAAGGATACATTTGCCTTCAACATCCAAAATTGCTGAAAGACTTACATGAACATCTGTTCTGTCAGCTATCCATTTAGCTAGCTGTTCAGCTGCAAATCCGATTCGCTGCAGGTCAAATGTGTCAGCTCTCTTGGGCTTACCCTTTGGAGGAAAATGCATGAAAGTCGGAGCAGAGTTCATATTCAGCTACAAAACCAGGAAAAACAGCAAGGAAGAAATTAGTCACTATCCTCAAAATATAGCACCACAATATCCTCAATAACACAAATCTAATTAGCATAAAAATATCACTTGCCTCCATACATTACATTTTTGAAACATCCTCATATACAGTCTTCCAAAAAAAAGTGCTCAGAATTTTCCTTCCAGTAGATTCTTCAGGATTTTTAATTATTTAGAATGCTTCTCCCACAAGCTTTTCTATATAACAGTATCTTTTCAAAGTTCTTACACACTGTAAGACCTTTCCTGTAATTGGTAAAACTGAGACCCTGCACCCAACCTATCTATTAAAGTATATTAAGTTATAATTCTAAGGGAGCAAAGTAGCTTGACATTGTTTGGCTACAAGAGACTAACCACCACTGACTAGGCTTTTTTTGAATCCAAAAAGGACTGAATAACTAGCTTAAACTATGTAACTTGCCCCAGAAAATACTGTTAATTCATGTGTTGATGTAACTGGAACTATTCACAGTATATTAAAAAAAATCCTCAAAAGTGATAAACAAATAGATCTACATATACATTTGCTACTTGAAATTTTGACTTCAGCTTTGCAAGGTGATGTAGGAAAATATAATTTCACTATATGAAATTCCTCTGTACTCAGGCCATCTCAGAAATCATGCAATAAAGCACTTGAAAAAATGAAAATTAACATAAACAAAATAAGGGATAATACTTAAATTGATGCAATATGGAGCTCCTTAAATAAAGAAGTAGGCTTATTTAATTCCTGAAAAATTAATTTTACACCACATTAGTAAAACTTTATATTGAATCAAGCACACAACTGAATTCATCAATAGAAATTACCAACTATTAAAATATTTTCCATCTAAGCAAAAAAAAAATAGCTCTCTTCTTTAGTGAAATGATTTGGAAATAAAAAATATTCCAAGAAAGGCTAAGACACATGTTGAGAAATAGTTAAATAAAATATTGTATAAGATACAGAAACATTTGGACATTGTATAGAGTTTGGAGGCAGCTAATCTGGAACTGTTTTAACATTTCTCTATAAACATGGCAAAAGCTGTAAAAATCAAAATCACACTACTTTTTGTGGTTTTTTTGCTATGGCATCAGTATTACATGACTTTGCATACATAAATGTAAAATCATAACTGCACTTCCCTCAAATCCACCTTAAAATAATCATTAGTATAACTTATTACACTGTTTCTTAAGAAAAACCCTTACATATTTATGCTTAATTTTGTCTAAATGTAAACATGACTTTAAATGCATACCCTTTGAAATAAATGGAATTTTTGCCCTTTTACACAAGGAATAGGTTGAACTTGACTCTTCTAACATGTGTTGATTGGCTTAAGGCAAGATCAAACAAAATATATTGTATTCTTATAACCATGCAGGTTACAACATCTAGAAAGTTCTACAATCTATACAGTCTATAGGTTATACAGCCTTTAATGATTATAGCAAAAAAATCTTTGATTTTAAAGCAAAATCTTAAGCCACCAATAACATTTTTTTACACAACACATTCTATAATTTCAACTGGAAATAAAAATATTTATTAATCACACTTTTTAAACTTTTTAAAGCAACTATTTAAAAAGTCATGTTAATCTTTTCCCCTGAACATTTTAAATCACACACTTCACCAAAAGGTATTCAAATAGATAACTAAACAGTTTTTCACTCTTCCTAACCTGCTTTTTAGCTTCAATCAATGGATAAATATCAAAGATAAGCATGTCAGTATTTAGTATTAATTTTCAAGGGATGTCTTTTTCCTTGACTTCTCCGTTTCAGAGCAGACCTTAAACTATTCTCAACTTTCACTCTTCATAGCCAATAAATAAAATGTTAAACAGTCTCTTCTCTTTTCCCTGAAGAACTTCCAGACTAAATATTACTGAAGCTGAAGAATATTGTATTACATAAAAGCAATCAAAAGGCTCTTTTACTAAATAATTCTTTTTTCCCTAAAGAGAAAATAAATGAAATCTTTAAATGAAAATGCAACTTAGAATGTGTTTAATTCTAAAAAAATGGCCTAAACAATTGGTTAGAAAAAAAGTTGCATATACATATATATATATATATATAATACACTCTATAAACAAAGATTATAAACTACACTTGGAAAATATTAGAAGTGGTTATTCACTGATGCCACATAAACTGCTGTGTTTTTAACCATGAGGAAATTGTATACAAAACAGGGGTACACACCTACATAAAGGAAAAAAATTGTCTTGCATTATTTGATAAATTGATATGTAGTTCCAAAAATTAACAATGCTTTACAGTATTCAACATTTACCTGCTGAAAAACATCTGCCCCTTCGTCATAATCCACTATTGTGAAAAACAGTTTGTTTGAAAAAGCAGATGAATAGCGCCATGAATTAGCCAGCACCTGATATTCCTCATTAGCTTGCCTGTTAAGGAAAAGAAACAAATGTATATCTATAGGCCATTCACTTGCAAAAAATATCCTATAATCAACTGCAATGGTTAGATGAACTACATTTGCAGTATCATTCTCAACATCCATACTATCAATTAAAAAGTTTCAGTTTGTTATGCAACTTTTTGCTTCAAACTTATCTCCAAAATTAGAAATGTGGTAAGTTAAACTATACAAGAGAAATCCCAAGATGATATTAAGAAAAAGGAATGTTTTCCATATTTAAAAGTCTCAGTAAACAGGACTGGTCTGAGTGGCAAGTACCAAATAAATCTGCTAACAGATTCACGCTAGGTGAGTGTGCTATCGGGATATACTTGCTAGAAACAGCTACGCATAAGGAATTCTGAAACTTGGGGACAAATAACACACAACTGTCAAAGCAGCATGTTCCTAAAATAGCAGAGCCAGAGAAGGAGTGTCATAGAAACTGCTAAGCACTGGGGAAAAGATCCTAACTGAATAAAAAGAAGGCTCATAAGCAGTATAATAAACTCCAGATTATTTCTCTAAAAGTTGTTTTAAATGTGATGATTTTGTACAACATATAATCTTTTCTATAAACACGAGAAGGTGATTTGCTACTAAATATCCTCCTAAATAAAATAACAAAACCAAACAAAAGCAACAAACGGAACCCAACCAACCAACCAAGAAATCCACCAAAAAAACCAAAGAGATCACAAACCAAAACAAACAACTTTGCCCTCACTTCACTAAGAGGAAGAGAAAGACAAAGGGAATTCCAGAAGAATAATACTAATAGAGACATGCTCTAAACACACAGTGCCATAAAACCACAGGTTATTCCAGGGGACAAATCTATACCAAGGAAAAATTATTGGGAAAGAAAAAAATGTAGGAATGCTCACAATACTTTCTGATTTAGACAGAGTCCTTTGCTAATTTCCATATTACTGTTTAATCACATCCACTGTAGAGTCCAAACCAGGGTTTTACCACTTGACAACTCATCTTTGCATATGGTAAGATACAGAAGTAGTATAAATAAATGTGTTCTGCAGTTTTTCTCAAAACAGTGTTTCTAGAAAAACAGTTCAATGTGTTTCATGATGCAGAACACTATTTAAAAGTTGTAAATGCAAAAATCTGTTTGCTGCAAGAGAAACTCTGCACTAAACATATGAGACAGCAAAGAAGGGGAACAACATTAGAGGATCATAGATATCGTAAGACCTTCCCCATTTCTCCATAATTGAGATCAACCTTATACATTAAATATATTACATATAAACTCCAGCACAGTGGTGTAGTATTAAGAAATCTACTGTATATGAAAAAAAAAAATCATAAAACATCAAGAGTTAAAACGAAAATTGTTGCTCTCTTACTTCCACAAAGAATTAAATAACATGAAGCACAATAAAACTCAACTTTCACCCTTATTACCTGACTTGTCAAAATATTCTACCTAACACCCTTACTCAATGGGCAGTTTGCAATTAAAGAAAGAAAAGAAGCACGTTAGGCATTAGATTGGTTATTTCTAGAAACAGATATTATCACTAAGCAGACACATATGCATTGTCATCCTGAAGAGGGCAGTCAGACAACATCAAAGGAATGCTGTAAAGTCTTAAGCAATATCTGTAGTCACTCTTCTGTTAAACCTGCTATATTTAAGCTGAATCATTTTTATTACAAGAACAAGATGAAAATCAGTTCATCTTGATGCCATCATTCTTCTTTATCTACCTTTCACTTGTCATGAAACAGTATTTCTGGGAAACTTCACTTATGGCCCCACTATTTGAGAGGACTCTTGTTCCCATTGATCTCTATGTATTTTGCATCTTTAAACTATTTTAAAATAATGGGTAACATTTGAAGTACTATTTTGCAAAAGGCTGTATTTTTTGTAACAGACTCAAAACACAATTTCATCCTCACACTGAAAATAGCAAACCATTCTATGATGCATCGTCACAGAAGCTCTTGAAGGGTGTGGAGAGGAGTGAAAAAAGGAGCAGCAGGAATACAAAGTTAAAGGATTACCACACACACGGAACTAAGGATCATCCTATACACCACTATATCATTTGCAATTAATAATTTTCTGATAGAATAACATTAATAACTTTTTGTAGTACTGGTTCATTCCTTTTCAGACACAATAACAGTAAAAAGCATAAGCACTTGACCAAAAAAAATTCAGTCTTCAATTATCAGTTTGACAAGATCAACTGTCAAATTTTTATCTACTTATCTCTATAATTAGCTCATACTCATTCTATCAGCTTGTTCCTAGGAAGTAATGTTAATTATACAAAATTATTAGAATAATTACCTGAGAATCTATAAAGGCATAAAAGCAAAGAATAATACTTGGTCAGAACTCAACAGACTATAATGCTAGCACTGCTCGTTTGCTTGACAGGATTTTTTGATAGATGGAGAAGATTTGAATGTTATTGTTGCTATAGTCACCTATTTAGAATTTCATCACGTTAGCAAAACAGGAGCTAGCAACAACAACATTAATACTGACCAGATGCCAGAAAATAGTGGCCAGATCAAAAGGGAATGCTACTATTAGATTTACTCAGAAAATTCAATATACTGGAAAATAAGCTGCAAAGCAAATGTTCTACAGAAATTCTTCCATTACACAAGAGGTGCTCATGAAATATTAAAAGTTTTATTTAAAAAGATTAATTATGTGTGTGTCTATAGTAGTTAATCAGATTTGTAACTTGAGCTATATTTAATGAGATTAATTTTATTCCATTGGTCTTACATTATAGTAAGGAAAACACAAACTGAATACTAGGAAAAGAATAAAGGAGCATAGAATTATTTGAGAAAGAAAGTAGTAAATCATTTTTTTCTGGCACCCTATGTACAATACTTAAAAATGTACAGTTGGCACAGAAGGTACTCCAGGTTACTTACACATTCTTATCCATCTGTTTAAAGTAAACTGTGATCAGTGCTGCAATTTACTTCCAATACAACTTTTGTCTTTTATTTGGAATGGTGTTGCCCAAAACTAAAAGAACAAGGAGCTAAATGCATATTTTGACATCTTCTCAGTGTCAAGAAGACAATAAATTTAGAACGCTAATTTGATTTTGTTAAAGATGAATCATAATGTCTTGATGAAAAGCACTGAAAAATCTACAAATGTGTCCAGAAAATTCGCTAAACGCAACAGAGAGTATAAACACTCATTGGAAACCACACAGGTTTTGCAATCTAGGTATCTATAAAAGGGGAAAGCAATCTAAAATCCATGCTATTCTATTTACAGCATCCCATGAAATTTTCAATATTCAGCAGAGAAAAAGAAGCTATGAGTCCTCTTTTGTAGAAGTTGCAAAGTAAAAGAATAAAAAATTGTGATCTCAGGAAGAATAAGGAGTCCCTTATGATCCAAGTATAAAATTACTGCCTTTTTAAGCAGGACTCATCAATACTTCTATCAAGGTCCTGACGTGCACAGGAAAAGCAATTGCAGAACTTCCAACAGCTTGTTCCAAATTTCCTATTCCTTCATTGAACAAAAGTTCAGATGGTAACTCCCTCTCACTATATTTATGAGACCTGTCAACCATTTTCTCACTATCTACTCTTTATCAGCCAGCAAAAAGCTGAAAGGCATTGGATCCTGTTGCTTCTTTCTGATTGCGCTCCTTGACTGTCACAATTCTTTTTGGTGTTGACCTACTCTTACATCAGTTACTTGAAGACACCTCTCCTCTGAGGATTTTTTTTAAGCAGGGAAACCAACAAAATTCCTCTTTTTTCAGAATCAAAAAACCTACCTTGGAGGTCTCATTGATAGGGTAGATGGTAATAAAAGTATTTGGAATCTCTTCTCATGTATTTTGCCATTTCCTTCCATGCACACAGTCAACAGAAGAAGTCACATTTACAGCTCTTTACAAAACAATGCACTACAGCATAAAGCTCAAAACTTAAAAATACACAAACTGTATGTTGAATTTTAAAATACCATAGAGATAATCCTGCAAGAAGGAATAGCTTCAAAAAGAGTTAAGTTTGAGCTCATTCTGCAGCATACTTTCTGCAGTAACTACAAGCTTGTTCCAAAGGATGTTATCAATAATTTCTAACAGAGTTCAGTCTCGTCACTCAAATTACAACAAAGCAGTCTTCAGAAAACATGTGCCATGCCTGAAAAATGGACCCATCTCCCTAATGTCATACATATAATTTTTCTATACATCTTATATATACATTATTATACACACACATAAACTTCAGCTAATCAATGTTTGTTTCAGTATAACAAATCTTCTGATGCTTTGAAAAATGCAATACTTATAAAAACAGGGTTGAAGAAAATTACTGGCTACCCAAATTCCTCTGCATTACCAGCCACTTCTGTTTTTTTCTTCATAAATCCTCTTTGCAAAATGTATTTTCCAAGAATCTGAAAGCAGGTTTGTTACTTCCACTGTAAAATACTAATAAACAACACAGTTTTCAGCTTGCAGCAAGTTTGTCTTCACAAGTGGTTATCTGCAATTTTTATAGTCTTTCCCTGTTGCATTTCCCCATTTTTCTCCTGATCATTTATGATGGCAATTTTAGGCTTCAAGCTTGATTTGCAATCATTCAAACAGGCTCAGTTACCTCTTAAAAAAAAACCATTTGGGAATTCACAGGCATAAACAAGCATAGTAGAAAGTATGCAAAACAAAATCTTGTTTGTTTCCAGTAGCTGTAAATTCAAAGAGAGATGTATATGACTAATTTACATGTTTTAACCACTAACTAATGACAAACTAGTGGCACAAATCAAAGTATAGGGCCTATCTACTGAAACTCAACATCTTTAGTCTCGGACAGTACTTTCATCTTTTTGAGGAACACTAAGAAAAAATCAACACAAAATATGCATCTTTTTATTGAGGGGCTTCAGCTGTTGGGGAAAAGCTCAAGTGACCAGACTAATTTATCTGACCCAGATATCCCTTTCTAAGTGAAATTAGCCCAGCAATGAATTTGAAAAATGAACTAGAGAAAAATGTGAACTGTTTTGATAATAAAAAAAGCACCTTTCCTATGCACCTGTATTCAAAGCAAAGACGGTTGCTTCTGTCAGTCAGATAAGAGAAGCAGAGCTTAGAAAGCAAACTAAAAGACTTCATATAATGTGTTTATGGAGTGGTCAGATGGTACAGCAACAAACAAAAAAGGAGGAGTTGATTATAACAATGGAAGATGCAGAAGAGCAGTCAGCATCAGCAGGCTTCAGCTAAAGCCCTTTTGCAGCTGAAAATCAAAACATTAATAATCAAGTGAGGCAGGGGTGTCACTGAATTCTGGTGGGTAAAAAGGTGCTGAACACTTTAGAAAAATGTAGTGATAATAAAATGAGGGAGCTGATTGAGAGATGCAAGAAGATGAAAGGCACAGAAGCTGACAGCAAATTTTCACCCAAAAATGCATTCAAGTTAGTACAGTAGTTACCATTTGCCTGTGTGCAATACAAAGTACAGGCTAAGAAACAGTCTCTTCATTTCTATGATGATATTCCTGTCAGAGTGAACGCGGGTTTTTCTCTTTCCTACATACATAAGTAATTTTTTTCAGTAGTGTGGTGTGGGTAACAGAGATAAACTATCTAGCTGAGTGAAGACCTGAGGACAAAGGGAAAAAGGGAGCTAGTCTTACATCTTGAGGAGTCACTATTTAGAGTGAGATTATTACTGACTGCTCATCCAAACTGATTCATCATCACAGTGCATCAAAGGGCCTTTTAGTATCACTTCCAACGTGCAGTTAAGAATATATACACCAAGAACAGTAGTAACAGGTAAATCAATTAAAACTAAGTTTAATTTCCTGGAACCAGAACAGTTTAATCAAACACATTTCCAAACATGCATGGAAAAAACCCCATCCTAAGCCATTAGAAACACATTCCACCCCCATTTGAGAGCACATTGAATAATCAGTTATTCTTACTTCATTTCCCAACACCAGCTATGTCATATTGAACTTAAATAACTGGGACAATAGGAAAACTGACATTTATGCTACCACTAACAACAGTTGTGAAGGCATCAAATGGCTTTCAATGCTTTTTTAGATCAGAAAATTGGAACTTGTTTGTCCACAAAGCTAAAAGAGTTAATCCACAAAGACGAAAGAGTTTTACTTCAAATTCTGCTTTGGAATAAAGGCAAAATTTATTTGAAAAAAACTCTAGAAGCATGACTAGAGACTCTACCAATATGTACACATACCTGCTGTTTTTCAGAAGCCTTCAGTTGTTAGGACTAGATTGATTCAGTCAGGACTGACTGAAAAGATATTTTTTACACACAAAAGCTTTATCTAAATATCTAGACTTCCAAAGACTTCTTTGTAAATTAAATTTTAACACTAAGTTGATATGATTTCCATACACTTTCACAAATCATGTGCTCTGTGTGACTGATATTGTTAACATCCTCCTAACCACATAAAGAAAATCCTTAGATCGTCTGTGACAAATTTGGTCAGCTTTCCATATATATTACAGAAAGATAAAATACTGAAGTGTCAAATCTAGACACCAAAAGGAAAAGACAAAACTTTTTTGGGCTTTTTTTCTTTGTCTGCTTGTTTCTAATAGTCTTGTGGTACATAAACCAATTATGCTCAGTTTTTAGAGGCGGAAAAAAGTTCTCATTCTTGTGAAAAAGTTACTCAAATATTTCAGATTTTAAACTAAATACTTTTTCGTATTTGAAATATGAAATTGATTTTTTTTTCCTATGCAATTATTCCAAAAACATTTTGGCAAGTAGTAGTTAACTTAAATCTTGGACAAAAGCATCTTCACAGAACATTACAGATTAAGTTAAAAATCTATTTTGCCTTTAGGCAAAGTGGCTAGTGAATAGCTAACAATCAAGTAATGCATGCATTTCAGTTCTATATATCCTTTCAGTGCTCTTGTCCATTAATTAGTCATTGATTTGAAAATGTCGATTTTCCTGATAATGGTTTTATGTGCAGTTTGATCAACCTCATTAAATTCCTTTTATTTCACAAGAACAAGTGGATTGCAACTTCACACTTATTTAAACAAACCCAACTGAAAATAGTATACTGATTTTTCCTTCATTTTGTGCCTAAAGATTTTCAGTTGCTTCTGCACAAGATATCTAGTCTGGTCTTTCCTAAGATGAAGTTTATAAGTGCATTTTCAGTACAGCAAACAATATACAGTAGCAAGCAAAATTAATTTCCTTAATAACAGCAATATTTATGTTGTTTAACATGCCCTATAAAAGACCTGTATGTAGAACAGGGAAAGAATTTGCCATGGCCATTATAATGACAAATACAATGACCCTTATAAAGCTGAACTTGGTGCATCTCCTGTAGCTTTACCCACTGGGTAAATAAGGAATTATATAAAACAATATGGCAAACTTTAAAGTCCTGTATCATCTCCTGAAGTTGAACTCTGGCAACATAAAGAAGAAATAACAGCAAAGAAAGTGCTGAACTAAAAATTCATTTCACTTCAGAATGTTGGACAACTTCTGTACCTAATCCTTCAGCTTTACAGTTCACATACAGAAGGTGAAGTGGAAAGACAATTTATATACTCTCCCTCAAAACTTATCAACTGACCAGTGACAGGAAATTAATATACAAAACCCAAAAACCTAATAAAACCCACATACAACCAGAGATACCCAAGTTAAAGTTTCAGTTGTAAATGTCACATTCCAAAGCATTAGAAACCTAACACACTGCTACATTTACCAACTTTGTATATATTTTCAATACACATATTTAAAACCAAGAAATAGTATTACCTCATATACAGCCTACGTTTTTCTTAGTCCTACAAAGTATTTTGCTGCCTATTTAAATAGTGGCGCTCCCTGCTCAATAATCCTATTTATTACTAAACACAGTAATTTCTAACGCATATTTTGGCTGAAGAAGGTTTTATTAGCACAGTTTCTGATTTAGTGAGGTAATTAAGTGCATGACTACCTTTCAGTGACTTGGCCCTATTTCCCTATCATTAGTCATTTTTGGATTAACTTATTGCACAAGGAACTTGCAGAGAGAGATCTTGAACTTAGAAGACTACCAGAGGCACTCTAATACATATTCAGAACAGAGTTACCAGAATACATCAAATTGCTGTGACAGACAGTACTCCACAATACCTATGACCTCATTGAAAAATGTGCATGTAAGAATTGTCCAAAGCTGTGAGATCAGAGGGTAAGTCACATCTGCATGAGCACCTTGGGCATCTCTTAACTGAAGAAATCAATGAAGTGTCATATTATTGAATGGTAATGAATCACTTCTATTGATTCATTTCCAAAACAAATTGTTTTTGGAAAGATCATGGTTAAGTGATAATAAAATAAAGTTGATTTCTGAAAGAGAAAGTCTTCCTCAGTTGTGCACACTTTATTTATTCAACTGTAATTAACAAAAAACCAAAACCTGGAAGAATTCTAAAATGTGCCATATAGATTAAATGCAGTTGAAGATGCTGTAACAAGCACATGAACCTCTTGCCCAGTGAGCATCTGTCCCATGCAAAGAACAACCCTACTTGGCACATTGCCCATTGATTCCAACATCCACTTGAAAACTGAGGTAAGGAAGGTGAGAAGGGCCACTAAGGTATAAATTACCTGCAAACAGAGCACTGCCGCTGCGGCTGGAGAGCAGTGAACATCACTATCACTGAGTAGTTACGAGGTGGAGCCTTCACAAATCTCCGGAATTTATCTCCATTCATGCGGATGACTGAACGCCTTGAGCTCCATTCCATCAGCTGTTCCACTTTCTCAGCCAAAAGATTCTGTAATTGAGGACAAGCATGAGGAATGTTTAAGCTTAAAATTTAAGTGCTTCGTACCTTTATTCTGCCTTTGCACCCTCCAAACTCCCCTGGACCCAAGATTGAAGTTATATATAGCTGTATGTAGCAGAGTTTAGCTTATAGCATAATTTAGTCTTTCATGCAGTCAATGAGATTTTAAGTATTTAAAAGAATAATCTGGTCTTAAACAGAAAGAATACATAAAATAAAATAAACAACCCTTGGTTGCTACCAAAGGCAAAGGAGTAGAGTAAGGATCACTACCTAAATCAAAGTTACCAGTACAGCAGTCATTTAACTTCCATTTAAAAAATTGAAGTTTTAGAAAATGCAGCCTTATGTTGTATTTATTCTACTTAATAAAAATAGAATAGTAAAAATTAAAGCAGGATATTTTCAGTCACTTGAGTATAAAGATGAAAGAAAAATGTACCTGCATAGACAGAAAAATAGCTCCTATGTTTAGAATTTCTTAAAAATGTATCATACGGAATTTAAATTCATGCAAGTTTTATATTTTGCTACAGACAGAACTGCACTGTCATATAAACTCATCTAGGTACATTCCATTATGAGATCAACATTTTAAGCTGATCTCAGGACCAAGAAGCACAAAATATTTTGATTGAACTACCATTGTATAAGAAAAATCTGCTTGTGTATTGTCTTTTGCTTGAAAGCATTCCATCATGTGAATGATTTAAAAGCGAGCTATGAGATATTCTAAAAGACAGCCCTCTTTATCTAACTATTCTTATGAAAATCTATTTAGGGTTTTGGGGCTTTTTATCAAGTAAGCCTGATTCCACACATGCTTAGCAGAAAGTGTTTAGTCTCCTAAGTTACCTAGGTTCAGCAGGGTTGTACTGACCATGCTCTAGGTGGATAGTCGCATACAGCATATCAGGATTAATACATCTACCTTGGTTTAAGTCTTCAGCTCCCTGCTCACTGGCCCTATGGAAGCTGCCTATATCCAATAAAAACTAAAAAAAGTGGAGAAAACTGGGATATTACAACTCAGAAGCTGAGTGCTGAGAGAAAGTGAGGACAGAGAAGGGGGCAGACAGACAGGAACAGAAAGTGAGAAAGGCACACCAAACAAAGAGGAAACTAATTTCAGAAAACTTGAACATGCAAGATCTCTGTTAAAATACACATACATTAGTGAAAGAGTTTACAAATTGGTCAGGCTCCACTGTGGAGGGGTAGAACAAGCTAGCTTAAAAAACATACTGAAATAGGGACACTCAGCAAAGAGAGCATGATGATAGGTAAGGCAAGGATAAAAGCCAAACACACACTGTGAAAGGACAACTGAGCAAGGAGACATAGTAGCTTTTCTGAGAGTTTTTTTAAAAAATGAATGAAAAATTAGGTCATCTAGTAACACTTTGACAAATCAGTAATGCTCTGAATGAGAATAGAGATAGATATATGAGAGGAAAGAAGGAATCAACTGCAAGTATAAAGAAAAATTATATTTTGCCTGTCAGAATTTCCACATTCAAAATTATCAGAGCCCCTGAGGGGCTGTGCCACTTAGGCACAGGTCATCAGAAGGCCTGAGTCCAAAAGAAGCTTTGGTAAGTGTAGATTGTGAACAGTTCTGAAATACCTGCATTTACTTGACCCTATAAAAAAATCCTTTAGGTGTTTGTTCCTGTTCTCAGAATTTAGCTAGTATTTGTAATCACGAATGTAAAGGAGAGATTACAACTCTGTCTATCGTAAGAATATAAATGATTCAGTTAAAACTGTAATTTTTCTTCTTCTAAAAGACATATGTTTCTGGTGGTTTTGCTTCAAGAAGATATTATGTAAGTTCCTTTCTTTAAAAAGAATCAAAAAGCAGATTACATAAAAATGAAGCCTACACATTTGTAAGATTTCCTTCAATTAGCAGTGCCAGGATTAAATCTTTGTTCATTTCAAAAGATTAACTCATTTTGCATCAGGCACTCCAGCCAGTAATGCACAATAAAATACAAGCAGCTAAAAAGGATGGGAACTACTCTATCCAAAAGCTTTAATTATTCAAGCAAAAAGATAAACCAAAGAGAACTAGTAAAAAGACGTAACTTTTATAGTAACATAAGAATGATGCATAATATCCTACTTGGTACAGAAAAACACATGCTTTTCAGATTAGGCCTTATTCAAAGAAAAGAAACCCATGAAATAGCATTAAGGGTATGAAAGCAAAAGCATGATCTTGACAGAAGGAAAAAAACCAAACAAACCAGGAGGGGAAAAGATCCAGCTCTATTAGGGCTACATAATTTGCTTCTATAAAATAACATGAAAAATCTTACTCAGAGAAGTCCCAATTCTAGTTTTACTTGGAAGCCAGTTGCCAATAAAAAATAGTCTTGATTCCTTAAGAGTTTAATACTTTAGATTAGCCATGTGTAATGTCACCTTTACATAGCTCTTGTGCAATATTCACTATAATATTCTCAACCACTTTTATCACGTATTGTTTGGTTTTTCCTATATGCACAAGCAAAAAACTAGCAAATGAACTAACTTTATATGTGTACTACACTAGGTAAAATCAAGCTAATATTTCAGGAGTGTAGTCATTAGGTACTTGCTTCACTGCATTCTGAAGAAATCTATTCTTTTCAAATAGAAAGTTATTAAATAGACTGCAGATAGTGGCTTGCACCATAAAACATTCTGCTATAGGCTACCCTTCTCTTAGGTAACTGACTGTTCTTCAGTATCCTACCAATTTTTTTGTACACTTTATTTCAGAAGGCTTCTTTTGCAGAGTAATTGGTAGAAGAGACCTTGGGACTGACAGGTCTAGAATTCACAGTGCAGTCTTTCTGACTTGTAAGTCCTTAGAAAATGATGAAGGTCTGAAACTGATTTTGTCATTTACAAAATATTTTCAACAATATATGCTCCTGAGTAAGTTAGTAACCTTTTCCTCATTTCATTTAATAGTGAAATCTAAGAAATAAATCTGAGAAACAAAAGTTTGCTTTTTAGCTATGCATTTGACATTAAAGCTGAGTCTTAAGGAAATACAGCACATTTTAAAATTCGATCTAATTCAGCTTTGGCTCAAAAAGGCACCCATTTAACAGCCACCGCACTCAGAAAATTGGTCAGTGTGTTAATAGGCAGGGGGCAGGAAAAGTGTGTTTGAAGTATATTGCAGCCAGCAGACCAGTCTTAAGGACTTCATAATTCAGAATCTAGTTTGGATATTTTTGTAAGAAAATTATTTTTTTAAGATAGAAGTGTAGAAAACAAAAAAAATATACTGTTGAATAAAAGCATGAGCTCTACCTCAGTCAAAAATTTTCTCCTGTGCAAAAGAAGAGTGCTGAAAAGTGAAGAAAAATTGACAGAAAAACATGTAGAATCAAAAGGAAAAAAAATTCATATTACACTAATAAAATAATATACTAATATCCTAGAAAGTACTGTTAGAAAAGACAATAGTCTATCCCAAATTGTTCTTACTGTGAAGATACTGAAACAGAACATGTTTTTTTTCACCCTTTACCGTCCACTTATACAATCCATACATATGACTGTCACCAAAGTGAATTTCCATTAGGATTCTAGACAAACAAATTTTATTAACTTGCCTCTTTCCAGCCCCTGGGAAAAGTCATCTGCCAGAGAAAATCTGGAACTAGGAGAGAATGGCTAAATCTAACAAAACACATCTTGTGATGACAGAGACACAACAACTGTTACTCAAATCCAGAAAACAAGGCACACTATCTCATTTTCACTCTAGATTTCTAATTTTCTGTTCCCTTCCACAGTCTGTACAAGTAAAGACCCTACATATGTTTAAACCTGTTCATTTACAGAATTCCTCTGAGCACTTAGATTTATGCTGATAACTGAAAGAGTTTTAGTTGAAACACAAACAAACTACAAACAAACTCAACAAAAAAACAAACTAAAAAACCAAAGAAAACCCCAAAGCCTAAGTATGAGAAAGGAAATTTTTCCTGTATAAAGAAAATTCTGAGTTTGATGCTGCAAATAACTACAAAAGGATCAACAGACAACAGTCTGTAAAAGCACTGAGAGCATTAAATGAATGGATGAAGAAGTTGCCGTGTATCATTTACTTATTTTCATTAGCTGATGCCCCAAGCAGAATGTAAGAATGTGTATGATCTATGTGTGGAAACAAAATGACTGCTAATTTCTGCAAACAAACAGAACTAAAACATTACTTGCTGCTTCTACACTATTTTGTAACAGATGAACATATATGGCACATCAACATTTTTACAAAACTAAATAACCCTGAAAAATCTGAGAAAATCCAAAATCCAGGAATTTTCTTACACAAAAAAGAATTTTTTAGAAAATCCCATTTTTTAGAAAATGGGATTACTTCATAAAGCAATCACCTATGAAAATTGTCTTTGCTCCAGAAACAGCAACAGTCATTGGCATCTTTTTCTCAATCCTGTTAAGCAGATGAGCACTCCTCACTGAAATGAAAGCTCCTTGGGAAAACAATTCTAAAAATTCTTCTTCTATCCCTAAGGCTAGTAAATTATTTTAGCATTTGCAGTTGTCCCTATTACTGAGTCACAAAGAAAGCAAAAGGAGAAAGGCAAATTTCATCTATTTTAGACCTTGGTTTCCAGTGATGTGATGAAACAACCAAGCTACCTGTCAAAAAGCAAAGTGTGACATGTTATGAAACTAAAGATACTGGTAGGCCAAGCTTCTGGCATCTGCACCTGGAGCAATTCCCTATTAGGGACTGCTTCCCAGTGATCCCCCATATCTCCTCTCTGCTTCTTAACCCAATAGAGCTTGACATCTACAAGCCTTCCCTTTCATAGTCTGTGACTAGCAGATTAGCTACTGAAAACACAGCTTTATTTATTCACTGTCCCAAGACACAGCGTCTACAAAACAGAGCATAAACAACAAGAATCAGCTTGTATACACATGTGTTGCTTCACTTGACTGTTAATCTTTCTTGAACAGATTTTCTAAATTTCTTTTGGCCCAAACAGGATTCTGTTGTGGGCAGAGGGTACCAAATAACAAAAAAACAAAATACCACACATATTTTCCTAGATGGCCAGTGGAATGTCCCTGATATTTTCAAGATTTCTTCATTAGACGTCCTTTCATTTACTTTGCCTTCTGTTAGAACAACCTGATACAGGTAACTTAATGCACAGGGGGCTATTGGAAAAAAGCAAAGAGCTCAGTCCCAACGATATTACTCAATGATTCAGTGTTCAAATGAGACTCCTTCCATTTGAAACACACCAGCTCTAACCCTTTGCATCTTTCAAGTCTCAGAAGAGGTTTCAGACCTTTCTGATGTAAGAGGGTCCTGAATACTGCTCTGTATGTGAACCTGGAAGACTAAGACCTCAGCTCTAGAAAGATGGGGTCAAAAGCAATAACATGATATAGCTATACCAGGAAAAGTATACACTAGTCAGGGACTCAATCTACTAATAAGGCTGATGCATTGGTTATTACCAAGCCATTCCTCTTTCCGGACAAGAAATTCAAATTCACTCCAGTACCTCAAATTTCAGTTTCTATAGTGAAAGAAAAAGTAAGGAGCTTCTAATAATTGATTTGATACTACATTTGCTACTGGAGATGAGTCAACGACAGATTTTTTAAAAGTATTTCTGAAATAATGTAGCAAATTAAAAAAAAAAAAAAAATAAGATGGCTTGATTTCCATGTTTCCTTTATGTGTATTTTACCAACACTAGCTAAGGCAGATTGAAAAACCACCCTTGATGAAAATTCTGCTTTGTTCACTCCGGTGCATCAAATTCCCAAGAAATGCTAGCTCTGTACACAGTTATTTCAGGACAACACTCATAAAAAAATCAACCAAGCAAACCAAAAACAAACCACAAAACCAGGTTGCAAGGTTGCACTGATACTGCATGTAAAGTATCTCATAAATCTATCTAAAGTATGTAGCTTAAATTCCAATTTATTTTAACAGTTTCAATTTTAGTCTTTAATTACACTAAGAATAATAGTACAGAGAAACTAATTGCACTAATAAACACATTTCAGCAGTATGTTGTAAGAACAGCTAACTTCTCTATAAATGTGTCTGATAAACATTCACAGATAGGCAGTTACTGACTCTATTAAATTGGAGGCAGAAAGATGATGGATTCAGCATTCAAAATGTTCTTACATGCATTCATTCCTCTGTTGTCCCTTGGTCACCTGATGCCTGCATAAAAAAGTCATTTATGCTACCAACATATCAGTGTCCTTGAACATAGAAAAAGTATTTTTATCCTTTGTAAAACTGAACACACAATGATGGTATATATTTAGATAATTTCTTATATTATTTCCTACACACTAGAAAGGGAGAAGATAGAAGGCTACTTTCCCACATAAGTCTGCTAAACAAGATTTCAAATAGCTCATGGACTCAAAAGTGATAAGAAAGGTAACTTCTTTGATCTGTCTACAGCTTCACTCTTCTCTCTACTATTTTCTAGGCTATTCTAAAACCTGGGGAAAAAAATTTAAACATATTCCACTTTTGTCAAAATTTATAGCTCTTCAAATTAAGGTAAGCAGCACCAGTAGCTTTACCAAAAATACTTAGTCCCTATTTTGAACTTGTCTTTAAACAGGAATAGAAACCATGGATCATGTAAAAGTTATAAACTGTAATTTCTTGATTCACAACCCTAGGCCTAATGGAGAACTCAAGGATTAAGTATTTGAATATTCCAGTGAGCAGTACATTATTCTGCAGCCATATACTCATAAACTAATTCTTCTATTGAGAATGACCATCAGTACAGCAAATGTTCTCTTTGATTTCTACTCTGCAAGAAAGGAGGAGCATGAGTTAATGCAAATATTAATAACCACTAAGATATACAGAAATCTGTTTGGATACTTTTTTCCCTTCTCAGATTATTTATTTATTTACAAAAAGCCATTGCCCGACCATAATTGAGAAGTCATGTAAGCTGGCACAGTGTGACTGACTTAATATTATGCTCCATTGACTCAAAGTCATCTAGCTGTGACTGAGGATTTGCTTTTTGGAATGAGACACTGATTTTCATCTTTATGTAAAATGCCTACATTTTGTGGCATTATACCTAAAAATGTTCTTCTAAGGCTGAGTAGATAAATGAACATAGAACCAAAACTACTGTGGCTTTTTGGTTTTGTTTTGGTTTTTTTTTTTTTTTTTTTTTTTTTTTGTTTTTGTTTTGTTTGGGTTTTTTTGTTTTGTTTTTTTTTTTTTATTTTTTATTTTATTTTATTTTTTTTTCCTAGCCCATAAATTGTTCTATTAGCAGTTTCAGAAAACTCTGGTTGGTTTCCTGTTATCTGAAGCTGCCATTTTCTGAACATTATAAACGTAAAAACATTAACTTTTTTTTTACTCTGTGTGAAATGCAACATTGAAAATAACTTGCATAATGGTTTAATGGATGTATTTTTGTCCAGCTGATTTTACAAAGCTTGTCAATTTCCATTGAGTACAATCAAAAATTGACAATTGATTTCAAAATACAAGAAAGTCACCCCATTTTGCACTTATTACTTTTCAAAATTTTCACAATTTGTCACAAACTTTACAGTAACTTACATTCATTAAAAAATAAAGTTCATCTGATTTAAATAAAGCCTATAAGATCAACAATATGAATTACAAACTAAGACTGGTACTATAAAGAAAAGCACAGCTTATTTCAGGAAAGATAATACCTACAGTATTGCATTAAATAAACACAAGTTAAACCATATAAGTTTTATAGAAATAAACCTAGGTAAGATGCCTTATACAGGTAAAATGCCTTATATAGGCTTCTCCCTTATTTTTTTATTTCACTTTTTTTTTTCCGTTTATAAGAGTGGAAGTAATTAATTATATAATGAAAAATATCAGAAGGTTGAATTATGAATTAGAGAAAAGATTCTACAACAAAAGCAGACCAGCTAAACCTCAAAGTACATTTTGCTTAGGTCACCTTTATACTGGAAGGATATTGGTCTCAGGAGAGCATAATATAGGACATCCAGGATGATTCCAAGAGTACTTGTTATATACAAAGGCTAAAAAAGCTCCATTTACTCTCAGAGGAAAACAATTCAGGGTGACCTAGCAAAAATACTGCAGAAGTTCTTGATTAAAGTTGGAAAGAAATTTGTAGTTAAATATTAAAATTATGCACAAAATTTTAAAAACTAATTCTGCACATATATTTCAATTCATTAAGATTAAACTCCTAATGATAAATTACTCTATTTTTTTTCAATATTCAGAACTTTCAGATTCCTGAGAATTGGATTCAGCCATACCTTTTAGAGTGCTATATTTATTTTTTAAGCAGATACTACAAGTTAACTCTATGCACAATTATTATTTCATTAGTAATATTTTAAAGTATTATTTTCAAATCAAAACTCTTTCTAAATCCAGGAACACATCTGAAAGCTACAGATTATCGTATTTAATATAAATTTATTTGGCCTGCCATTTCCAAATATTTCTGATTTTTAGGTAAAATTAAACTTAGCTAAGCCAGCTTTTTAAACTAGTTGCTATTTATATTGCCATTCTGAGTTTCTAGACCCCAAGGGTTTTTTTGCTTAAGTTCAGCTTTCTGCAAGAGTCATCTGAGAGCATTCAGCAGCCTGGTTCAATTTACAGCCTAGAATTACGAATTAACTACTGAAAGCCATTCAGGAACTAATATCTATTTTGTGTACCTCTCCCTTGCCACAAAGAATATTGACTTCTCAACACATTGTTAACATTGTGTTTATGGTTAAAAATAAGTGACTCTTCACTTCAGTGTTTGCTGAAATCAGCAGGCAGCCTGATTTAATCTAGATCATTTGAAGAAATTGTATTTCTCTACTAAAAGCAAAATTTTGACACTAAAGGAAGACACAAGATATTTCTCCTCCTTTTTCTTCATTCTAAAACTAGAGTCCACAGTGTCTTTGAAAATGTGAAAATGAGGTCTTTCTTTTACTCTCAAGCACTGTATGTGCCTGATGAATGTTCTACATACAGTGCTATATAATCAAATGTTATCTCTCAACTTTATTGTAAAATATTTTTGACCTGAAATTGAGAGCTGAATCTGTTTAACGACTAAAAAAGAAAGTGTTACAGAGTAAGTCATAAGAACCTGGTAATCCAGGATCAAGTTGCTCATATACTAGTTTTCTATATATGAGTTTTGTATATGTTTTGCATACCAGAGCATGTAACTCTAGTACCCCATATACCCCAAATGAGGACATGCTGCCCTGGGAAAAATTCAAATAACTTATGTAGTATGTTCCTTAGGGAAAACAAACAAACAAATAAAATAAAACAAAACAAATAAAAAACCAGAAAAAAACCAAATAAAAGCCCAAAACAAGTAACAACAAAATCCAAACAAAACAACCAGCCACCTTTAACCTCTGGACAACTCCTGACAATGATCAGTCACCTTCACAGTACAGAGGTGTTCACTGATGTTCAGGTGGAACCTCTGGTGTTTCATTTTGTGCCCACTGCCTCCAGTCCTGCCACTGGGCACCAATGATTCTGGCTGTCATCTTTACACTTTACCCTTTAAGTATTTATTTACATCAATGTAACTCCTCCTGAACCTTTGCTTTTCTAGGATAAACATCCCCAATTCTCTCAGCCCTGCCTCAGAACATTTTCAATTTCAAAACATTAGGTGGAAAGCATGATATTTAAAGGATGTGCATGAAAAGACATCACTTTACTGAAGAGTGGTTCCATCCTATTTTTTGGGGTTTTTTTCATGAATATAAAACAAGTGCTACTTTACAGAGCAAGTAGCATTTAGAGAAAAGGTGACTTGGACAGACACCAACAAAACTGCTCCTTTGTTCAAAGTGTATTTGTTCCCTGTTTCATGATAAAGTAATTCACAAACTGAATTGCTGTTGAAATACTGCCAATCATCTTTCCCTTTCTATCCCCTACTGCCCATTTCTCTGTATATCTGTGGAATGACAAGATTTTATGTTGAAAGCTGATACAGTAATGATGATAGTAACTTCACAAAGAGGTAATTCATCTCAGAATTTGAGGTTGCTTTGACTTTGGTGGAATGCTACCAATAAATCACAGTTTGAAAGGGGTCAAAAAGCCAAAAGAGCAACAAAAATTCTGGGTATTACTAGATTTTCTCCCCCAAAATTTAAATAGAATCTGGATATTTTTTGCTCTCTGTAAACAGGTATGCTAGGGAGACATTTTACAAAGCCATTGATAACTCAGCTCTCTTCTGTGTGGAATCACCACATAGAAACTAATCCCTTAAAGCCCTTAAGCACTGTGCTACACTGAAGAATTACCCAGACAACCAAATTATGGCTAAAAGCTTTCTTCCTCTTCTTCAACTATTCTTCAAATTTCTGTTATTCCAAACACCAGGTTAAAATAAAGATGCTGTATTTCCAGCCCTGGAAGTACAGAATAGATGACTAAACTGTTACAATGAAAAGAAGCTTTATTAAAAAAAGTCTTATGAAGGGCTAGCTAGGGAAAGCACCAAAAATTTAAAGTGAATTATATTATAAAGGAAGACTGAGAAGGGGCAGTAGCCTCTACTGTTAAAAGAAACCAAATCAATTCAACAATCATTTAAAAAGTAAAATGCAGAGTAAATACAGAAGAAATCTGAGAAGATTTGGTTTTATGAGTGAAAACATACCAGAATGAAGGGGCAGAAATTAAACTGTTCCAAGGCACATTAGCACTGTTTGGTAATCAGAAATATAACTTTTAATGTTACTAATATAACTAAACTAATATAATAATGTAATACTAATATGTAAACTAATATAATGTTTGAACAGGAAAACAATGAGAGCTCAATCAAGCATACTGAAATAATTTTGACAGAATTTCCTCAAGAATAATGCGCTTGCTTTTTTTTNCCTCTACTGTTAAAAGAAACCAAATCAATTCAACAATCATTTAAAAAGTAAAATGCAGAGTAAATACAGAAGAAATCTGAGAAGATTTGGTTTTATGAGTGAAAACATACCAGAATGAAGGGGCAGAAATTAAACTGTTCCAAGGCACATTAGCACTGTTTGGTAATCANTGACTAAATTGTTACAATGAAAAGAAGCTTTATTAAAAAAAAATCTTATGAAGGGCTAGCTAGGGAAAGCACCAAAAATTTAAAGTGAATTATATTATAAAGGAAGACTGAGAAGGGGCAGTAGCCTCTACTGTTAAAAGAAACCAAAGACAGAATTTCCTCAAGAATAATGCGCTTGCTTTTTTTTTTTTTTTAATTGCTCCAACAAGGAATACAAGACTACTTCAACCTTCTGTGTTATAGTATAAAAAAAATTTAAAATGAGGGTATATAACTTAAAAGAATTTTAGAGGAAGCTAAGTGACCTTTAACAAAATCAACAAATAGCAGAGTTCTCCATACAAGCAAAGAACAACTAGTTAACTTCATACAGGGAACACATAAAGCATCTAGTAGAAAAATATTCTGGGTATGAGTACTCTGGCTTTGTCATCTTCCAAAACATTAAAGAAAACCCCACAACCAAACAAAACAAAAAACACCAATCAAAAAACCAAAACAAACACAAACAACAACAACAACAAAAATGCCCAAACCCCAAAACCAACAAATAGGCAGATGTCATGAATTTGTCTTTTTGTATTAATGAGAGAATTCCCAAGTACCTATTTCTTATTGGCACCTTAATGTTAATACAAAAGGTTATCTTGCTGATTAGTACACTGGGAAGCTGAAAAAAACAGAATTAAATTTCTCACTTGCCTCTTCACAACAAGTGAATTAAAAGGGTAATGTCAGACAAAAGATGTGGTGATGATAAGTAATTAACACTTTCTATCTCGTGACAAGGCAGTTAAGTACTTTCTGAAATAAGATATCTAACTATGCACAAACTAGTCCGTGTAAAATTTAAGAATTCTAAAAATTATAATCAAAAATTGCAGACAAAATAATTACTCTTGAGGGTGGAAAAAGTTGTTACTATCAAAGGCACTGAAACATAACTATCTACAACAGATACAAGTTTTATATTTTCCTTAAAATTCCACATGTTCTTTGCATTTTACCCATTAAACCAAGTACCTCTAGGATTAAGCCTCCTATTAGAAAAGAAAGAAATATTATGCAAAATATCATTACTATTCTCACTAAACAAAAGTGATTACTCCAGACTTGGCCGATATAAGATCTATCAGGGTAAAAACAACTGCAGATTTAAAACAAAGGAAAACAAACAACAACAACAACAAAAACCCAAACCACTACCCAAACAAAAATGCAAAAAACCCCTTAGATTTTTTTTTTTTGCTGAAGAGGAACATAATTTCAAGATCTAAACAAGTCAAGAAATAATAAGCTTCAATTCTGTAACAAACCAAGTAGAGACCTATGATTATGTTGCATCTAAAGATAAGGTAAACAAAACACTTATGAAGTGTAGGGTGGATAAGGATACAGAAAAAAGAGAGAGAAAAAAAATATTTAGCTGTTCGTTTTCTGTGGTTAATTTTAAGGAGTCTGTTAATATAGAATAAGGAAAAATATTAAAGGACAAAGGAAGCATGACTATAAAATCTGACATTCCACAGACCTGTCCTAGAGCTTTGCTTTGAAAACAATTAGAAGAATAAATCTGAGAAGCACTTTCCTTGTTTTTTTCCCAGCGGAAGAAGAGACACTTCTCCTAATTTTCCCAAGAATCACTTCTCCAGATTACTTAAATGCACACAGATATATTCTGAAGTCCTCTTTAGATCCCAAGTCCATCATCATAGGAACAAAGCAGAGGTAGTACCAGCTCAGGCTACAAGTCAGTCTAGTCCATGTGCAATAGTGGATTCTCACAGAACACTGCAGGTAATAAGCAAACATATTAGATATATAAGTACATATCTTCGCAGCCCTCACCATTTGCATCTCAGGGACATACTGAGGTAGAAAACTCCATCTTTGTATTTAAAATAACTCCACAAAGAATTAACACTTAAAAATTACTGAAGTCAAAGGCTACATAATCTTTAAAAGGCAAACAATTCATATGTGAATAAAATTTACACACATTCTTGTCCTGTCTTGGTTTGAAGGTAGCTGAAAAAGATTCAACATAGCTAATTCAACATATCCTATATGCAAATATTCCAGTTTTGATATCTGCATTCTTTAAGGTCAATAATACTAGTTAAGCACACCACCTTCCAGTACCTCCCCCTTCAACTCCCATTCAACCTAGATTTTGAAGTGAGTTTGGCAAATTAAAAATGCACCTCAGAAATGCTTACGTATAGCCTGGGGAATCAAGAGCTTGTGCTTCCCTACACAAAGTTTTCCTTTTTCAGTGTGAAGGTCTGCAGTACTGCACTTTCTCCCATGGAACTCTAAGACAGCCACCTCCCGAGTTCCCTTACAAATGCTGCAACAGTAGCCATAATAAAGAACTAAGGAAGTCTGCCAGTTTGGAAGACAGGATAAGTTGCCTCTACTATTTTTTACAGCAGCAAAAGAGTCTAAGCTAAAAGAGGTGCTATGGGAAGGAATACCCAGGAAAACTGAAACAGTAACTGACACAAAAGCACAGAATGGTTCTTTCCTGTTCACTTCTCAATTTAACAAGACAAAATCATTCATAGAGATAAGCTAAGAGGCAAGTCAACTTGAAAGATCAAGCGAGTAAAAATCATTGATAAGCTTACTTCCCTCTTGCTCCCTGAAGTAGAGTAAGAGAGTGGATCTTCTGATAGATAAAGAATAATTGCTATAGAGAGTAAGATTAGATAGCCCTGAAACCAATTATAAGTGATAAGTAAGAGCAAAGCACGCCAATATGCTTAGCAACAAAATTGGTGAATATTCATGGAACATGCAAGAACAAACAGTAAATCACTTCATTACAAGGAAAAATGCCGATCAGGAATATTGACATTGGTTGCACCACTTTAAATATAGTCAGTCTGGGAGATTTCCATCACAGAAACTTCTTGCAGTCTTAAAAACATGCCAGAGAAAAAGTAGATAGTACTTATCAGCTCATTCTAGTTTTCATCTGGCACAATTTACACTCCAAGTTGTTCAAGGGAGTCAGGATTTCACAGTACAAGAACTGGACATTAAAAAAAACCCAAACATTTTCAACAGAACTGTACTATTCATTCTGTCAAATTTTCCTTTTCCCAGCATTAAATAAGTGCATGTACCTAACTAAAGTTCTCAACTTATACAGTTAGTTTGCCCCCTCTATACTTAGAAGAAAACAGTTAAGAAAAACCCTCATTCTGACAAGCCTAGAGATGAGTGAAGGAATAGGAATTACATTCAGGTTCAAGAAATCCACTGCAGACATTTCAACTCCTCCCTCAACATTCAGTGAAATAATACATCAGTGACCACAGGGAGGAGAAAGCATCACCAGAAATTAGATGCAATTACTGCCCTAATCCCTACAGACACAAAGACTGAGAATACACTTTATCTCCATTTGACAGAAACCTATCCTTTTACAAGAACACAACATGATTTGCTATAAAGTTTTTGGTCTGAATCACATTTAAAAATAAGTATGAGGCATTACTTTCCAATTTACTTTGCTGGTACACAAGTCCTTATCTCCCACTCCAAGAATGTAGCTAAACTGAATTGAATTCACTCTGTAAAACAATGTATCTAGGACACAATAAATTAAAAAAAAAAAACAAAAACAAAAAAACAAAACGCAAAACATAGTTAAATATTCTGCACTATGTATACACATGGAGTTACATATGCAGGACTGAAAATGGATGATTATTAACCAAGAACACAAATGGGTTGCTTTATACACACACTTCAACAAAAAAAAAACCATCTGACTGCCCAAGTGACTTACTATTAGTTTGGCTCACTGGCTTTGGCCAAATATCCAATAATTCATTTTTTGAGGTACAAGGTTAGAAGAAACCATATTCTGCTGAAAAAGGACTGCTTTGTCAAAAACTATGTAAAGGAATGGTTCAAAAGACAAATAAGTGTGCTGAAAGTCAAGTATTTAAAGATTTCATAGTACAGAACAGACATGGCTCGTGAGCCGGATGGCTTTTTACCAGCTGCTTGTAAAAGGGGCTGGGAGAAATAATCTGTAGCATGACTAAGTGAATTTGCAAATACACAGTTCTGTCTTCAGGATAAGTTACCAGAATCTGTAACACTAAAGCAAAGCTTCATATTTATACGAAATCAAATACTCTATTTGAGGCACCCTAACAGCTCCCATTTTGAACAGAGTCAACCAATCAGTTAAGTAATGAGAAAAATTTACTTTCCTGATACTTCTAAAAGGCATTTAAACAGACCATCAGGGAGAAGTAGCAAGATGCAAACAATGCAGTTTTCAGACAATTAAAACTCAAAATTTCAATGAATACAAGAAATTTCAGGAAACAGTATATTTTAAAAACATTAATACAAAAAGGCAATGCTTTCAGAGAAGCTGGAGATTTTAAAGGAAAATTATCCTAGAGAGAATTCAGTTCCTCAATAAACTGAAGAAATCCCTTAGAGCAAGCTTCATTATCTGCTGATCCTTCCTCATGATCCATACTACAGCTCCTTTTTCATCGCCCATTGTCAGGAAAATACCCACTTTCCCAGTGGATATTAATGAGAAGAGAGGAAAGTACTACTGACGTATTGATGGCAGACTGGGCCACCAGAATTCTTAGAGGAGAACAGAGAATGGAAAAGAAACTGAATTTCTTCTTCTAGGAAGATTTCCAGTAGAAATTCTAAAAGCAGCACAGGATCAAAGGTGATAGGGAGAGGAAAGCAGACCTGGAAAATGGCTGAGGGGTGTAAGGACAAAGGACACAAGGTTCTGCCATATGTACAGTATATGGCTGAACAGTATACTCTAGTATGTGCTACAAAGCCAAAAGAAGCAAGAAGTTGCTTTCAAGGCAAGTCTAGAATAGAATCTATGACAACTTCACTGAACTCACAATTGAATACAATTTTTGAACTGCAGAACAATATAATTCTTTGATATTACACTGACTTAGAATTTATAGGCCAAATTACGTTACTCAGCATTCAAGTATAATACCATAATTCCATTTACACAGAACAAGTTTTGCACAGGAATGACTATTTTGGTATTTTTGTTATTTATGTAATCAGAGCACTAAGAAATCCTAATTAAGGACCAGAATTTAATTGAGTGTTACTAAGGAAGCATATTAGAGACAGTTCTTGTCCCCGAGAGTTGGGAAGCTACAAAGAAGACAAAACACATTTCATTTGCTTATTTATATATTTCTACACACAGAATACGAGTGACTAATGAAAACCATGGATTAACATGGACCACAGTTGCTTTACCAAATTTTTTGTGTAACCACTGATAAGATTTTAGAACCTTGACAGCAAAATGGACTCAAAGAGGGATTTTAAAGCAACAGTTTTTACAGTGCTTTGTGATGTACTATTTCAATAAGAAAATACTAATAAAATTAATCCAGAAATACTTGTTTTTAAGATTTAAATGAATGGACAACAAAGAAGATACAGGATAATGGAGAGCAAGAAGTTGGTAAAAAAAATTGCTTATGCACAAAAAGGGTAAAGTAAAATATCTTCTGTAACTTTTGTTTACTATTCATAGTTGCAGAAGTAAAAGATATGTAATCAGTCACATATATTGATGGACTAGGGCTAGAAAACAAACAGAAGACAGATGTGGTAAGTAAAACACTGTCATTTTTGCAAGTTTTCAAAGCAGCTATTGCTTTAATATTCATTAACTGTAGAGAATCTTTATTTTATCCCCGAAGCCCTAATTATTGTGAACCCACACTGTCATCTACATTTTTTTGCAAGACTGCATCCTCTCTCTTTTCAGAAAACTTAATTAAATCTTTAATAAGCCAGTATAAATGTAAAGGATGTGGAAAACAAAATATCACCTTATGCATATTTATTAAATTTCTGCAAACCCTAAAGCATTTCTCCCCAAATTAATGGTATGGAAAAAATTTATTTCAGTTTACCTACCAATTTCTTTCCTTGCAATAATTCCATCTGTTAGTTCTCATGGTAGGGACCTTGGTACAAAAGAGCATCTGAATATAGTCTGCAGAACTTGGTATCAACCCCACAGCTGATCATTTCCTCAGAAAATTGATTAAAATAATGCTGTTTTAATCAGTACGTGAAATTAAGCATGAAATCCTACCCACCCTCAGTTAGTGGACAGGCTTGTTTTCATATTCTTGCACAAACTGTGCATATAATGCAGCTTAAGATCATCAAGGAAGTTACCAATGACATTCTAGTGGTGTTATCACCATAAAATATGAACTCTGGCGTGGAAATTTGTGATAGTATAAGCACAATTTCTAAAAATGCTTAATCCAATACAGTTACTTCCGGTAACTCACTGGACCTCTTTGGCAAGCAAAGATTGTAAAATAGATATGACAGATCACTGAACTGAATACTAATGGCTGCATGCATGCAAATAATGTTACTGTAAGATCAAATATTACTTTCAAATAATATTAACATATTTAAGTCATCAAGGGGACAGAGGAGGACAAAACAATGTTCAAATGCTCCAAAGAACTGAAAAACTGCACTAGTTTTGGAGAAATTACATCAGCTCTAAAAAAAGAAAATAATCTTAATTCCAGCTTTGAGGCTTGTGATGAAAACCCTATAAATTAATTGATTGATTAGACATCTGCACACTGTTGATTTCCTCAGGTTGTAGAAAATTTAACAGCTATGAAAGCATGACTTGCATTATTCATCTGGTCTAACTTGAGTTCTACAAATGGCACTTATAATGTCAGTACCAAATTTCAGTGCTGAGCACTCTGATAAAACATTTGGCTAATATTCAAAAAAACAGTATCCAACACCTCTCAAATACCCAAAGCTCAATGATTAAAAAAATAGTGGATCTAGTATCACTCTGCAGGGCATGTTTTGCTGTTCAGCAGTGATATAAGAAATGGTTGTCCTTACCTATCAATGGTCTATCCCATGCCAGTATGATAAGCATAAGCAATATTAACATAATGGGATAATTACTTCCTCATTCTTTGTTCAAAAACTGCCCTCTCCTCATCAGCTTAGAATTGGTATTCATTTTCAAAAGGCTGCCCTACTTCCCTCATTCCCTCCTCATCACAGTATTCCAGGACAGTCTTGTAGAAGTGACCTTCACACTTTGTTCCCAAGCACTCAGAGCAATCAGGTGGGTGAGTATAACATAAAGAAATACTGCATCATTAGTTTTTAATCACAGGAAATAACCCATGTCATGCATAAACCTACTTGTCTCTCTCTAAATGACTGATGGAAGATGACCAATATATTAGACTGAAAAAAAGACTTCTAGAATCATGTCATTCAAAACAGTCATGTGAAATGAGCATCTCTTATTAGTTACTTCAAGATCTAATGACTGTTCACTGCAGTACCATTCCTTTTATCAAGATGTAATGTAGTTTCAATTAAAATGGTTTTAAAAATCACACATTCTTGATACTTATTGTTTTAACAGCTTTAAATGCTGCAGAGATCATCCAATTCAATGTTCACCTCAAATCCTGGTTAAATTCAGGAGTCTCCATGGGTTGCTGAGGGCATAGTCCAGTAGTTTTGAAGTCCTCAAGGATGGAGATCTGCAACCTCTATAGGCATCCTCTTCATTATTATTTTTCCCCTAATTTCCACCAAAAGTTTCCTTCCCCCTGCACCTTCTGGCTCTCTCTGTCATTTCATTATGCAAACTACTAGATTATGAATACATCCATTCCTTGTGTTTCTTGGAAAAAAACTTAGGAAAAAAAATGAAGAGCTCTGATCGTTCATCAATTCAGAAACTGCCTGATTTGCAGAGTGACAGTTATCCACAGAAGGGAAGAATCCCTCCTCAAAGCAAGTATAATATAAAACTTACACAATCTGAAAAACTGATTAAGTCTGATATGCCATATCAGCTATTTGTGTGAATAGAAAGAACCAAATGTGTTTATCATAATGGTAACACACAAGTTCAGTTCGGCAAATTTAAATATCTTCCAAGTCAAATGAGTAATGTCCAATTCAAAGGCCAAACAATCACAGATGTACTCCTAGGTCAATGTTACTTAATTACTCTCAGTCCCAGAAAGCTAAAACTGCATTCACAGTCTAAAACCATTGTCAATAAAAGGTTCATATATCAACCCAATTATCATTAAAGAGGTATGTGCTTCAGTAAGAGCACGGACTCTTAAGCATCTGCAGTAGAGAGGCCAATATTCGGTAGAGTCTTACTGCAGCATACAGTGGGAAAAGGAGAATGTAACTGTTCAGAATGCTGACCCACTGTGAAGAACATGTTTCCATACTACACTGCTGAGGATGTAAACAAAGCCCCTAAACGGTAAATGGTAAAATCATCATTGCAATCCAATTGGTGCATGGCAAAATATAGGTCTGATTACATAAGTTTGAATATAACTGATTTGGGAGTTTCACTTCATTCACTACTCATGGCTAAGAGAGAGAAAAAAAAATCCTACTTCAGGCCAGAAGCAGTTCTTGTAAAAGAACAAATGAAGTATGAAGCAAGGTAGCTGTAAAGTCTTTTGAACAATAATTATTCAGTAAATTCAGAAGTATGTCAAATGGACAATACTACTCTAGATAGTATGAGATGTGAAAAGCACTCACTTTCTTTGAGAGCAAAATACTTGGCAAAGATGAAGATTAATAAAATGACAAGGCATAAGCCGTAAGACTTGTCAATTCTCTCCCGATGCAGCTGTAACTACAGATTTAGATTCCTTAACAGCATCATTCTGTAAAGCATGGAAGGAGAGGTGCAAGACCTAGGATTAATAAACTACTCATGATTGAGCATTCCTCATGGAGAGATCCATTAGTGAAAAACATCAGGCTCAAGAAAACCAGAGCTGGAAACAGTTGAAGGGTGGAAGATTATAGACTGGTGAGGAGATAACACTTCCCCTCTCTGGGTACCCGTTTGCAGATGTTGTTGGAAAAAAAATGCGGGATTAGGTGAACTCACACTGAATGAGTTAAGCCATTCTTACCCATCTTATATTGAGATCCTAGACAACTTGGCGTTATAAAATATTCAAAGCACAAAGTTTTAAACCACTGCTCATAAAGCAATTAAAAAAGATGTCTTCTGATTATCACAATATGGCACACGGTTTCCTGTTCTGGGAACAGGAGATATTATCTGAATCATTTTCAAAAACAGAACACAGCAACCGGACAAGAGAGACTTCCATGAGGGCTCCTCTGGAATATCCAATAGATGGATAACAAGAGAGGGAATGATTACAGCTTAAGGAATGAGAATCATCCCTTTAATAGATTAGAGCAGAGAGTGATCATGATGAGACCAGAATCCATTATTAGCCTTATGTATTTTAGGGAATTGCAGTAAGAACTGAAGTAGGAAAAATAAAAGCATTTAAAAGAGATCATATTTGTTTTGATAGCATTTCACACCCTGTCATCCCATTTTTCTTCTCCAAGTGTAGCAAAGTACGGAGAGTTTAAGGAGCTAATTCCTGCAGCCTTGTTTGAATTTTCAGGGAAGAAATGCAAATTCAAAACCTACAAGTCACAATGAAGACCTCCAAGCCAAAAGTAAGGAACTTATTAAATCTCACAGATAAAAGGAGGTGACAGAGAAAAAGAATCAGGCTGAGTCTGTAAGAACTACTACACTTTCTGCCATGACTATAAAAGTCAGGTCCAACAGAATAACAATCTGTGTTGAATATCTGTAAAACTGGATGTTCTTTAGTGTCTTACGGTTAGAAATAGTAACTGGAGTATCTGAAGGATTTATTCTTGTTACTTTGCAGTGTTCAGAAACACAAGGAGAGCTCATGACACTTAAGTATATGCTAACAATCAGAATGGTATCAGTAGGAATTTCCACAGAGAAAACCTGAATCACGTGAAATAGCAACTGAATATTTCCTTCTGCAGTGTGAGCTGCAAGATAACTTTCTAAAACAATGATGTATCAACCTGGAAACAAATAATTGATTCACAGGCAAGTCTAAAAAGCTAAAAGCCGAAAAATTAATAATAAAAAAAAGAATTCTTAAATTTCTCTCTTTACTTGCAAGAGGTATAGACTTGGAATGAAAGCTTGCACGAGGTCAATAACTGAGTTAAGAATGAATACAGCATTCAGCCAACTCAGCAATCAGCAGGAACTCAAATAGTGGCTGAAATAGGCTGATGGCATCTAGGCGGAAGAAGCAAATAGTATGATGTAGTCCTTAAATGCTGTTAACTAGGCCCATTTGTGTCCTGACAGGATGTATCAACACCATAAAAATACCCTATAAACACCACTCAATGCACACATGGTCTCTGATTTTAGAATAAATCACACAAATCAGAAGGAAAGAGAAAAGATGAATACCAAATAATGAAATCAAACCCTTAATTCCTTTCCACATTTGTCTTCAGATATCATAATGACTACAGGTGTGCCTTCCTCTCCCACTCCAAAGAAATCCAAAGGGTTTTATGGGAATGAACAAAAGAAAGATTTCTAAACAATACAGATCTCTTCAGAGACCTCAAAATTTTACTCAACCTACTTTTGCATTTCATTCATCTCTCTCCTTAGAGGAGAGCAAAACGTGACAATCTATCTTAGAACAACAGATATAAAACAGATTGTGGGAATACTTTTGAAATCCATCTGTACATACCAAGAAATTAGAATATCAAAAAGAAGGAATAATTTTAAAATACCAAAACTCTTGAGAAGAATGTTGTAAATATTGTAGAAAATATGAAACTAAAGGCTACAAGCAAAAATATCTAGGTAATCATGGAAGTGTGACACTAAGTAAGAAGTATGATGACAAAAAATATTTGAAGGAAAACCATCATATGAAGAAAAAGTAAAATCACTGGGAGTTACAATATGAATAAACAAACTGGAGGAAAAATAATACAGTATTACACTGAAGGCAAGAGACATACAACCAAACAGCAAGTGAATGTAGGCAGTCTGAAATTTGACTTTGAACAGACTAGAGAACACTTTTTGGCAGAAAATACATGCATAACTTGCCCCAGGGCAGCCACAAATGTTCCAGGATTAAGTCTGCTCTCTGAGTTAAGGAGGCTTTAAGTTTGCATCAATATATGTGAATATTCTATTCCTAAAGAAAACACAAAAAGCTAAGATAATAACAAAACTAAAAAAAATAGGAACTAAATTATAAGAATCAATCCACACACAAACAAAAAACGCCTACCATCTGCAATATAGGAAGAAAACAAGGAGACTTTTAGGTTAAACAGAATATGAATGTACTCAAAGGAAGAAAAAAAGTAACTTTTCCTGTACCAACTTGAGTTTGCAGCTGGTGAATCTGCATTTTATAAAAACCCAGAGGGTTTGGAAAACAACTTACACTTTGAAAAACAAAAGAAAAAAACAGGTGGAAAAGGCAATAAAAATTGTATCAGAAGATTACTAAAAAGCCCAAAATTTGCAGAATCCCTACCAGAGGAAGGATATGAGATTATAGGACCTACTATTATGCTTTTTCTTTATGAGTATTATGGCTAGAGTTGCATAAAATTAGAAAAATATGCACCCTTGCATCCACACTTTTTCAAGACCATATGATGACATTGTCAAAGTTTCAAAAGACGCCAGGGAAACTGGGTTTTTTTGACCATGTGCAACCATAAATATTTAATGGACTTTTATTATACATTCAGTTTGTTCTGCTTTCAGAAAATATCATAACATACAGAATTAAATTTCATAAATCCTTTTAAGTCTAATAGACTTTTGCAGATTGACAAAACCTATCATGAGCACCTACGGCACATTTTTTCCAAAATTAAATTTACTAAATTTCACACATTATTTGCTACTAAGAAAGGCAGAGAACACATAAAGACCACTACTTTTTCCAAGAAGAATTAAAAAGAATTTGTGTTGCCATACTTCAAAAATAAAAACAACAAAAAAAGAAGAGAGAAAAAATAAAGGAAAAAGCAATGTATACCCCTTTCTTTGCTATGAAATGGAAAAAGCAAGAAAAAAAAGGGGAGTACCAACTTTTACTCTTTATAAAATGGACAAGCAATCAAAGATGTTACACAGGAACCCAGTTACATATCTAACAATTGAATTCAAATACTTTAAGTCTGCACACAACTCTAGCATTAGAGGCAGTCCTATCAATGTCTCTCTCTCATGCTGAAAAGGTAAGACAGCAAATTTCTTTCTTCTAGAAGGATTTCAGAAAACAGTACTTTGTTTCATTGCTTCACATGAAATTAATGAAAGTCCACTTTGGTTTCAAGGTCAATTCTTCCAGGATGAAGAAATTATTTGAAATTTTTTTTCCTCCAAATATCATCCAATCTGCCTCTCCAAAGAGAGGTACAATTTTAGGACATTAACAGCAATTTTCAAAGACAATCAAAAATATATAGAGCACTTCACATGGTTAACAGTAGCAACATGTTCTAGTCAGTTTAATGGACAACCAGACCAGATAGGGAAGGGTCCAAAGCAAAGAATGGAAACTAATAAAAATCCTACTTCATATAATTCACAATTTATCTTCTTGACAGAAATGACAAATTGTAGCACAGAAATGTTCATATGACACAACTATTTAATCACTAAAATTTGGATGCAAGTTCAAACTGTTGATTTTTCCTTCCTTTTTTTTAGGATGTGCAAAACCAACCTTTTCCTTTCTTTTCTTATGATAAAACATTTCAGTAAAGAGATTTTACAGGCAATTTTAAAAATATAGAAAAGTAGGCAGTAGAGAAAATTTTGAAGGCATTACAATTATTTACGTGTAAGCTTCATTTTTTAAAAATAGGTGATTTGTATATTAAAACCATTACACCTATTTTAATGTATGTTTCAGAGTACTATGTCTCCTAACACCTTCTTTAAACTTTTTATCATGACTCATGGTCATTGTAAGAGAAATCTTCAATTACCCACACAATATTACACAGTCATTTGATTGCTAATTATTCACAAATTCTTTGCCACTTCTGACATTCACTCTCCATTGTTTTATTTTATTGTGCCATTCATTCATCGGTCACTTTATCGTCTGAGTTTCCTGGCAAATTCTGTAGTTTCCTAGAACATTCTGTTTCTCAGGAGGCAAAAACACACACATAAATATGACAGAACCACTAAGTCAATCATTCTTCCTCATGCCTAGTACCTCAGCATTTTCAAACAACAAAACGTTTTACTTCTCTCAAGAATACACATGAGGTTCTGGCACACTTTCCATTTACCCACACATCAAGAAACAGAGGAATCACAGTTTCCTGAGCAGGAATTCCTTTAATCAGAACAGCATCTTCCCAGTAAGTAGTTCATTAGAAGAGAAAGGGCATAGCATGGTGCTAAGTTAATGAATGGATTCAAAGGTTCAACAGGAGGTAGACAATCTCTATTGGCAGATAAAGCACTTAATCCTTTTAATATAAAATAATTACTTTGCATTTTTCAATCTATTTCTGAGTAGTTTAAGGAAAAACTATTCATAGATACCAGCACATAATTTTTATCTAAATAAAAAAAAATGCGATTAGCAAGACTAAAACAGAAGTTCACTGTGGAATATTAAATTATGACCGTACAAGCAGTCAGGAAGCTTTAATGCAAAACCCAATGGTTTAAATATGTTAAGAAACTGCTGCTTAAATACCAATACTCAGCATTATTTTCTATGTTGACTATTAAAAATTCAGGTACCTTATAGTGAATAACTCAATAACTCATATTGAGGAAACTAGAAGTGGAATTAATGTCTACGTTAGAAAAATAAGTATATGATGTGTTTACCAAAATTACATTTCATTCTCATAATATCATGAAGTCTAAATTTTTACCTTCGGAAATTAGCTTCTAAAATCCACATGAAATCAAATTTCTAAATCTATGCATTTTTCATTCTTAGAAAAAGAGACTATAGTTCTAATGAGGGAAACCAGCTAAAGTCTCCCTCCAAGCCCATTTTAAAGCACACTTTTTAAATTTTTTTGTAGAGTCTAGATTCAGTGTAAAGACTTGAATAAAAATGTGTGTCTTCCACAACATTTTTACTATCCAAAAAGTTCCTTAGATTCAGGAAAAGTTCCATTTTCACTTGGGAGAAGTACAGACATCAAATTACTTTTGAAAACAAAGCTGCTGTATCAGCTAATGAACTCGTAATTTTCTCCCTCACAGCCAAGCAAGCATGAGTTCTGCATGACAGCACAATGAATTCATTGCTCAAAAAAACTCATGTTGCTATAATTGAACAGCTTCAGCTAGATTTTTGAATCACTTAAGACTTGCCAATAGACAAATACACTAGCATTTAATATGGTAGGACAAAAAAAAATGCAATGAAAGATTAAAGTTCTGTTTTGTATGATTCTACGTGTCATCTGAATGTGCAATATATACTTGAATTTACAACCTATCTAACATTACTCACTTGAGGCTCTTGTAAAATGAACACACCTAAGGTGATATCAGATCTATCCGAACTTTATGAAGGGGAGAAGGAAGGAAATATTCAGTTCTTACACAGGTGGGACCATCTTCATCAGTACTGCTACTGATGGCCCCACAGGCAGCTCCAGCTCCAATACTACCGTAACAGGATTCTAGAGTGGGGTGACTTTAGGCTTCATTGCCTTCTAGTGTAGCTCATTTGCTAATATGTTTTCTACAGTATAAAAAATTTTGCACTGAAATTTATCAGCTTTAGTGCCTCTCCTCTCATTTATCATTTCATTAAAACAAAGTCAAATAATGAGGTATTTGACCATCTATAGATGAAATCATTATAATCTTGTGCTATAGTCTCTTTTGCTTGGTATCAGTAGAAGTAATGAAGTACTTAGATAAATCCACACAGAGCAGTTAATTGAGGAATTTGGATCTACAGCAAACAGAAATACAAACCAGGGTGGACAATTCTAAAGTTGAACCAGCTTCTCCTGTCTGCCACTTAGAAAATATACTTAGATTTTGTGTAATCTCCCCTCGCTTGGATATTATATTCTTGTAATATCCAAATGGCCTGGAATACTGAAAGGAAAATTCAGATTTGAGAACCTTTATGTTCCCACCAAGACCTCAATTACCTCTAAATATTCCAGGGCTGGCACTTTGAGCACTGGGTGTCGTGCACTCTATACTTAGTTCCTTCAGCCACCTCCACTGTCACAGGAAGTTACAACTGAGAAGGTGATAGCTGCTTAAACGGAGAAAGCAAGTGCACAGAGGCTGTCCTGAGAAGCCCTCACTACTTTAAAGTAACCTTGATTTCTTTCACTGCCCTCCCAACTGGTTTGGCAGGCAGTGCCCATGTCCAGATGGCAGACAAGTAAACCTACTTGAACAGATTGTATTACAATGTTTTACACTGAACAGTTATTGGATTAAATGTATAAATAGCTGTGGGAACCCAGGATTTTCCTCTTTCAAATGATCATCATTCAACTAGAAAATTATCTTCCCTCTTGTCACTCCTCTGTGGCCCAGTGAATTCTGCAGCATTCTCCAAATCTCTGCGTCAGTGTAAGAGGACAGTTCAGAGTGCAAACAATGCTCGAGAGGGGGAAAACAACTGATATGCTTCAGAGTAGGAACTTTTTGAATTAATACAATAAAGAAGATCATCTTAAGAGGATCCAAGCATCCAAAGGAACAGACAGAAAAGTGTACAGGGTACTTTATGTGAAGCAGCATAAAATTTCACAGAAATCAAATTAATATCAGCTATTCCCATTGTATCAGTTTCCCAGACAGGCTTTAACCATAATTCTACTATAGAAAAAGCTGAGATGTCACATTTAATTGAAAATTTAACTCCTATTGTGAATGTTACAAGTCCATAGCACACAATGACTCAAGGAAGCTTAGTTTCTGTGCATAGAATGGGTTAAAATACAAGACGTCAAATCAGATGAGGACTGTCCTTCTTTATGTACTAAAGTAGAACTTGAGGTAACTTACATTTAAAGAAATTGCATTATGTTAGCAGCCTCACAAACCAATGTGCAGTTACATGAGGGCATTTTAGTTTAAAGCTTTACTCTGAAAGCTGCATTGTCCATGAAGTCTGGTTAAAGCAGTTTAATCAATTATAGCACCTAGAGTTACAGGACAAAAGCTCACAGATGTCAACACCAAGGCAAATGCCTTTTCATCTAGACCAGGGCAAACCAATGTGTACACATACATGTGTGTGCAAATACAGGCACATACCCCCACAGCTCCACTGACTGATTTATTCAGCTTACAGGAAACAAAAAAATGAAAAAGCTTACAATGCATTGGAAGTGGAAAATGCCCCTGACAGATCACAGGGAGAAGGAAAATTTCCAGATCCCTTGAAGTTGCAAAATACAGTTTAAAGAGTAACTAGGAAATAAGGTAAAAGAATGTAAAAGTAGACAGTAGACTGTAAATGCAGCTGGAACCAGTGGATAAACAGATAATGAGGATCCTACATGGTTTTGTGCCAGTTATGTAACAAGAAAAAACAGCGCATGCCTTAAGAAAAGTTCAAGGTAAGGTCATTTACAATTTTGGGGGCTCTCAGTGAATACAACCACCTTTAAATGTTCCTCTAAGACCATAAGAAGATTTCCAGTAACGGGCAGAGACATGTAAATTAATTCTAGGAAAAAGGTTGTTTATGTATTAGCTTGGAAGTATGTCGTAGTGACTATGTATGGTCATGATGGAACAAATACCCTGTTGTAAAATTTCATTATACACATTCAATAAAAGGAAAAAATCCTCTGAATGTGTGCAGCACTGCAACAAAGAATGCCTGCTTTCTAGATTTCTAAATTGTGCTAGAAATATTATTTTCTGGCCGATTTCAGTATCACCCCAAACAAAAAAAAGGATAAAGGAAATTAAAAACAATTATAATATCTAGAATCTGTCCAGCAGATATCAATAACTTTATCTTTTCTTCTAAACAAATTGTCCACTAAAGAAGTTAGTGCACTGCTATCAATAAATAGAGATTTGAAAAAAACTTAGGCAAGAGTGCCTATTCACACCTAGCTTGGAAGAAAAAGTATGCCAGAACAGAAGGAAAAATATGCAATAACTTCAGCATTAATGCACCCTTCCTGTCCTTTTCATAACAATCCCTGTCTCATCTACTCAATGTGCTGTCACATTGTCACAAACTGAATCCACCAGCTGTGGACAAGTAAGAGGCATAAGAGTCCTACATCTTCAATTTTGGACTGAATTTCCGGGGACTGGCATTCTTGAAATTCCGATGAAATTCCTACCATTCACTTTCTATTTCAATTGGATGCTTCAGTAGAAATCAGGCATAGAACAGAAAAATGGAAAAAGTTTTCACTGAAATGTTTTAGAGCTGAGGCATCAGCTATCAAGAGTACAAACCATGACTAAAATATTTTGAAGTGTGATGTAAAAATATAGAATTCAGATAACTTCACTACTAGTTTCTCCCCTCTAACAGATTTCAAAAAGATTTAAGGACACTTACTTCCGAGTACATTTGATCATTGAACTTGGCTTCATAGTTTTTATTTTCCCGTACATATTTTTTTCTATCCTTCAGTCCAATCATTAAAAAAAACCCTCTGCTTTATCAAAGAAGTTAGCTTTAGCAAGTTCCTTCTATTTCCCAAAACATAGGAAAAACAGGAAAAAAATGGGATTTCCATTTAAGTCACAAAAATGTGTAATGTTCCACCAGACAGGAGGTTTGCACATGAGGCGAACTTGTTTTTGACTGACTAGATCTGAGGATAGAAGCTAACCAAGTTCATCAAAAACAGGCATCTGCAACGCAGTAATTCTGCTTCACATCCAACTTGTGAGTTGCACAGACATAGTAGTAATGGAGGAGAAAGAATACTCAATGATCTCTAGGCCTCTGAACACACTCTACACTTAAACATGCCAGACTTGGCTGTAAGATCCAGTTATAAGTTATAGCTCCACTTAAAAGTCAGATAAAGAAGGTGACAAGCGCATTAGTTCCCCCAGGCATCATCTGAAAATACCTGATATCTGAAAACACCCTGGTAAAAGGCATCACAAAGGATTCAAAAAGGAAAACAAAACCCACTTATTGCTGTGTGAGTTTGTGTACTCTTCTCAATTTCAGTGTTTGACCCAAGTAGGAGAAAGTATACTCAATATCATCTTCATCCATCTGGAAACATTCAGGTCCCACATCTCAGAAATCCCTGAACGCTACCCTAAAAACCATCATCAATAGGCATGCTTATACCACCTCACATGACCTGAACAGAGTACGTACCACCTTAACCACAACACCTTAAGTACATCATCACGTGATGAAAGAAAAAGAAAACGCTACCCTAATCAAGTTATTATATTATTATTCTGCTTTTAAAATTTGTATTATTTTTAAGGACTATGTACATGATCTTCACTGGAGAATCAGTATACAGTCATGACCACTACCTTCTCCTCCTACAGCTGAAGTCTACACAACACTTTACCAGCACACATTCTGAATAGCACAGCTTTTACAGTTTTGACTTTAGCACCCAAATTCTGGAGTATTATAAGATTTCAGAAATATCCTTTTGCATTTTGTATTCCCTAGTTCAAGATCACTGACTACACAGAGTGCTGGTACTGTGACTTACGATGAGGTGCTCCACTCCTGTTAATTAAATTGCTCTACAATTCCCTCACCTAACTGTAGCTTGAATTCCTCTCTTTGGAAAGACACCTAAACATACGTAGATACAACTAATAAATGCTTCACTGTATGCAGCCTTAACCCTGCAACTCCTAGGGTATCCAGAAGAGTCCAAACAGACGTAGGTATTCTACTCATATTCAAATACCTTCTTTATCCTGTTAGACAACCTTGAAAAAATGAAGTAGAGAAAGGAATTGTATCTCAAAAAATTCTGTTTGCTCAGCTTTCTCATTCCCTACATTAATTCCCCATGCAGAATCTGAATCTCTAGCTATGTCTTTCATAGAAAGACAAAGATTCACACTAAAATACTTTAATAGGATTAAAAATAAAAATAATTTTAAGATTTATATTTTTAGTGTATCAGTACCCTAGTGAATCTAGTAATTATGGATTAAATGACATACACATTCAATAAAAGGATACTACCAAAATAGAAGAGGGTCATATGGACCTGATAAGTAAGAGAAGTAAAAAGAACAAAATATTTTAAGTAACAATTTGAACCACTGAAGCAAATAAAGAAAAGACAGCTACAATTACAAAGGAAAGTTTAAGCAGTATTAAGCAAAAATACCTCTCCTACTTTAGTGTTTAAATAACCATATTCCTCAGCATAGTGCAGAAAAACCACTGCAATATAACAATTCATTATACTGTCTTACAGGACAGCAAAGTTTTGAGTTAAAGGTCTAACTTTAGATTTGGAATGCACCCCAGCCACTGACAAGATCTGAGAAACAAAATGTGTGAAAAAGCCTGAATGTGTATGTATGACCTGAAAATGGAAAAAATAAATGCAATTAGCTAATTAATTACCGGAACAACTGTCAATTATTTTTCATTAAAAATATGCTAAGTATCAAAAGACTTCACAAAACAATCAAGTTGACTAAAACGCTTAGTATAAATTGTTTTTTAAAAGCCCCAGAAATGAACCTTAAACTATGAATGGGAATTTTACAGGATTGCCAAAACTTTTGCTTGACAAGCTCAAAAATCTACATTGAAGAGATATTTACACGGCTCAGACATGAATACATACACAGCAAAATCTCAAGAAGCTAAACAGAAATGTCAATATCCAAGATTCAGTAAACTATGATAATTGGCCTTTTAAAGACTATTGGATAACTAAAGCAGCTGAACATGCTAATTTTGTAATAGTAGAGAAGACAGCAATAGTGATTTGAAACTATGAAAAAGTCAAAGTAAAAGCAGAGTAGAAAATGGTTTCTATCCTTTAAGCAGCAGACGCTACAGCCTATAACCTTGAGCAGCTCTGTGAGCTCAAAATGTCATTCCAGAGGGACTGCATAACTGTAATTACCGCTTATGTTATGAACTTGATATACAAAATGTTCTATGCAACACAGCCAAACTCTGCTAAGCTTAATGACCAGTTCATCTGAAATTTAAAAATGAGTTGCTTTAGATTCAGCAGCAAAAAGTGAGAAAAAATAATGGAATGGCATGGTTAGGCTAAGGACTGCAACTGCTTACGAAGAGATTATGAACTTGGGGTATTCCAGAATGGCATTATCAGATACAGTCATCAGAAGAAAGTAAAATCCTAATAGCAAATCCTATTAGGTGGAAGAACAGTCTGTCCAGAGAAATGCTTCAAGTCCTGCCACTACATTAGCACGGAGAAAGAAGAGTGTTTCCATGAAGGAGTCTGCAATGGCAAGGGTAGAAATCTTTTCCATATCTATGGATATGGGACTGTGATAACCAAATTATTGCCAGGTCTTTTTTTGAATTTTATGAGATGCAATCCACTCAATGCATGCATCGATTTGTTTATCTGCCTTTGAATATGAAGGACGTGTGATAATCACACAAAACAATATGAGTTTCCCTGTCTGAAATGTAGCTTTCAGGTTCACTATAAAATATCTTTCCATTTGGTTAATGGCAATCCCTCATCATTGAAAGCTATATAAAAAAAAAAAAAAAAAAAAAAAAGCTGTTACATTTTATAAAAACAGTAAAGATATTT